>OW386556.1:17208200-17249200 GCA_936435175.1 Glyphotaelius pellucidus
CAATTTCTATATTAGTTAATTTCTATATCATTTCACCATAATGATAACAACATAATTTCAAATAAATTTCGTAATACTTCTACGAAAAGTATGTATGTAAGTAATATGTATAAATAAGAGGTATTTTTTTTTAATAATAATTTAAACGTTGTTCTGTGGTCAATGTTTAAATTACAACAAAAAACCTTCGGCGAAAGAAAGTTTAGTTTGAAACTAATAAAATACCCTTGGCGAATTATCAGTTCTAGCTAAATTTTAAATAATTTAATTCAGTTTAATTATAATAAATATAACACACGTCACACTTTAATACCGACCTGACGTTGATACAGAAATCGTCACAATAGCAAGGCGCGAGTCTAAGGTCTGGAAAGCGGAATGCCTCCCCGCCACGTCATTGTAAAGTCAGTAAGGTGAATTGTGAATGTACCTGCGCGAGTATATTTGATTTCAAGTTCTGTGTACCTCCGTCCATCACCATCAAACGTGAAAATGATTACAAAATATAAGAAAACTAATACATCGGATTCCTCATACACATTTTCAAAGCTTCACGTAAATGAAAATCATACGAAGGCCATGAATTTATCAACAAGTTTAATTCAATCAAATTTGATATGAAAATAAAACATTTTATGTAGGCCATTCGATGTAATTTATTGTATGAATCATGATCATTTTGCCTTTGAACTGGTTCATAGTTATCGGAATGAGTAATAAAAGAAATTCCTCGAGATAAAATTATATAATTGTTGTTTTCTCATGTTTAGTAAAATGAGTAATTAAGGAGCGTTTTTTTAAAACTATATTTTATTCCCGGAGCCAAGAACATTTTTGGTATAAAATCATTTTCCTCCTACGTAGCTATCTAAAGTTACAAAAAAATAAATAAAAACAGTTATTGAAAATTTACCAAATAATCAACACTATAAGTGGAAATATTTAATAATAAATTAGTTTTTTAAACTTAATGAAGGCTGTCGTAACACAGTATCCAAAGAAAAAGTAAAAATATTTATGTATGTGGAAAAACTCCGAAAGTTTTTATTGTACTAGAATCGGCGCTTTGTTTTTACGATGATGTTTAGCCAAATGCGGACAAAAAAGATGTAGATAAAGTTGAAAATGATAACGTGCCGAACTTTTTTTTTAAATAAAATTAAATTAAAATATTAACAAACAAACAGTACTCAATGTTGTCACAAATACTTTATTTAATTGGCATTTGTTTACTTTTCGTGTATCTACAATTTACACCTTCATAAAATCTTTAATTTTTTTAATGTTTTTTTTTAATCATATCTATACATCAAAAAAATAGTTTTTCTATTTTCAAACTAAGATGAAAATATTACAAGTTTTTACAATCGAACATTATTTCTTCATGTCTTGCTTTATTTTGCATCCAGCTGTATTTCTTTACGAACGATTTGTTTCTTCAATACCCATGTTCACTTCCTCTCCTCAAAAAGACCCTTCACACAGCACCCCCAAAGACGACATAGACCCTGAGAGAAATTATTTCCAGGCTTTAGGTGGAGTTAATGTAAAGAAACAAAAAAATATAATAAACACGATGGTATAACTTTGTTTAATTCCACTTTTTATTTTCTTATCCAACTAGTTTCGGTTCAACCTGAACCTTCTTCAGGGAAGAATAAAAATATACTGTTAATTATTAATACCGAACCGAAACTAGTTGGATAAGAAAATAAAAAGTGGAATTAAACAAAGTTATACCATCGTATTTATTATAATTATGTATTCCCACAATGTTTTTGCTACATGTGAAAAAAAAATATATATATACAAGGTGGCGCAAAATTATCACCCTATCGGAAGATGTTATAATTTTTGCAAATGGCGTCGTACGTCAATCATATTTGACATTTGTGAACTAGACAGCTGCAGAATACAAACAGACAAGAAAGTAGCGCTTTACTCTGCAAGAGCGTGGAATAATTGTGGATTGATTGCCATCCTCAATCTCAACAACGAACAGGACGATTTTGTGTCGAAAGTCATCATGAGCGACGAGGCGCATTTCCACTTAAGCGGTTACGTCAATAAGCAAAATCTTCATTTCTGGGGCACTGAAAAACAGCGTGTGATGCACAAAGAGCCATTACATCTACTCAAAGCCACTGTGTGGTGCGGCGTTCACGCGGGAGGAGTGATTGGGCCGTATTTTTTTGGGGACGCAATTGGCAATACGGTAACTGTTACTGGCAAACCCTACAGGGCCATAGGAATCGGATGAGGGGGGCTTGGTGAACATATGATTTCAACAAGACGGTGCAACTGCACACACAGCACGAGCCATAATGGATATTGTGAAGGAAGCGTTTCCTGGTCAGCAAGATCGCCCGATTGAACCATCCCAGACTTGTTTCTTTGGGGCTAGTTGAAGTCGCCGGTTTATGCCAACGCGTCTCAGACAATCGCAGCCCTTAAGGGTCTACTATTCGTATTTCGACCGATTTCTTACATATCTCCCTTAAACGTTTGAAGTTTTTAAGCTCTTAAAAAAATATGTTATTTTTGAAGATAATATCTAGATACGTTCCACGCCGAAACGCAAATTATATGAAATTCCCTCGATAGAAAAAAATCGCAAAGTATGCTCCGAAAATTATTTTAAACAAGTCTATTTCTTTTATTTTACAAGTTATATTTGTGAAAAAATTCACAATGTTTCTTTGAACGATACTTAAGATACGTTCCACGAGATTTTTGCTCTTTTTTAAACGAGTCATGTTTTATTAAGCTTTTTCGTAATTTTCGCTTCAATTTTATCGATTTAAATATTAGCGCGCTCTCTCCAACATTCGTAATTACATATCTCACCATCTTCTTCTTTTTCAGCGCTGTGTTCACGAATAGTAGACCCTTAAGGAGAATATTCGACAGGAATGCGATTAGTTATCACCGGAAATCTTGCGGAGTCATGGAAAATGCGATAAAACGGGCACAAATGTGTATCAACACTGGCGACAGCATCATCATCTTTTCCACTTGTAAAGGTCCAAATAAAGATTTCCATCACTCAAAATCTTTTTTATTTTATAAAGTAAAAAAGTTATTCAAAAACAAAATTGGATGATTAATTTTGCGCCACCCTGTATATATATATATATATCGTACAATTATTCAAAATATTACGCCACGTATTGGACAGCTTCAATTCTTCACATTATTCTATGGAACCAAATAAACTATATCGTGATAATAAACTGTCATTGATCTGACCTAGTCTGACAATGACAATGAGAGTGGTGTAATGGAATGGAATATTGCACTGTTTACAAAAATGTGATAATAACAGGAAAGTATTACAAGAGTTAAACGTCTCGTACTACTCGTAAATTATTATAATAAAATGCACTGCAGGCAAAAATCTGTGACTCCTTTCAAATGCGTCGATTGTACTAACTACTTATCAATCGACAGTTTTAATTTTCAGTCGTGACCTTGCCCACATTATATTCATAATATTTTATCTACACAATAAACAGGTTGGTAACCCGTGAACTTGCACCAATTACCAAAGTGCTTAGAGTCAAAAACTACAAACAACGCCATTACCATACACATATATTATTGCAATGATGAAAGTACGCAAAGGTGTCGATTGCAACATAAGAAATTTTCAACGAACATGTTGTCAATACAAATAAATATGTTATAATAGGTGACCGGACCACTCAACAACCTACACCTTCCTCATCTCCTTTGAAAAGTCGTTAAAAGTGATGAAATTTTTTTTTATTAGGTTACGTTGGTTTAGGTCAGGGGTCGGCAGTTTGTCAAGTGAGAAGAGCCAATTTGTCAAAGAAACACGATAACAATATAATGTGGGGGGGGGGGGGTGGTAATCGTACTGTAATAAAAATGTGGTGGAACGATAATTACGATTTGCTTTGTGTTATCTACATTCTTACTATAAGGAGCCATCCATAAATTACGTCATACGAATTTCATGATTTTTTTTATCCCTGTCACACGCTGTCACATTTTTGAGATCCCCTCCCCCTTAGCGTGACATCACACGTCTTGGAATTTTATGTGTAAAATGAATAATAGCTTGTAGTATTTTGAAGTTTTTCATCGCGGTTATATTTACCAACGGAGGAGGCGAGATGGGATATTTTTGTGTCAAATGCAATCTCTACGGGGAGGTGCTATTTGAGATACGGAGATATTTGAGACGTAATTTATGCTTGGCCCCTAATAACACACTTCTGCCCGTTTAAATGTTTCTATAAACAGACTCGCGCATAGATTCCTTATTAAATTAAAACCAGTTTTGTGTTCGGAATGCAAAAAAATAATCGTTGGGCAGCTTCATCTCATAAGGCTGCTTGAGTAAAGGTAAATTGCAACTGATGTCTGAAGAGCCGAAGAGCCGCAGACCCCAATACAAAGCTAGCCGCAAATTCCGACCCCTGGTTAAGTTATGGGCCGTTTTTTCAATTATTTTTTTCATAACTTTTAAAGACATTTGAAAGGGGTATTGAAATAAGTGCCGGATAAGGTTGACGATAGGGGACGATGTGAGCTCTCCAGATACCGCAGGGCGCAGGCGCAGTACGACGTACGATTCATGCCGACAACATTATCTGCCCGGCGCACGCGGAGTCCGCTAATATGATTCTATCAAGAATAATTATTGGCGGGATTGTAGCTGTCAGATGTCAGATAAGGTACGCGATCTGCCACGACAACTGTCATAATGACTATAATGACGAATACTTGGTCTAATGATCTGGATAGACGATATATATGTTTCGTTAAATTGAATTCCGGCAGTTTATTAATAAAAATGTAGGGTTATTTATAGCCACACGGTTTTGGCTCAATAATGGATAGAAATGGTGATTTCTGTGATGTTAGAGTATGTTTACCGTAAATTATTAATATTTATCACAAGTCATTGTGTGAATTGATGTGTCTATTTATTTGTGACCGGACAACACAGAACCACCTCAGAAAAGTCAATAGTGATTAAAAAAATTTATGGTTAAATTGATTACGTTAGGGTTACGGGCTATTTTTAATTGATTTTTTTCATAGCTTTTAAGGTTAAACGCAACGTACGTTATAGTCTACGCATTCACAGATGGCGCCAATAAAATTATTTTAGGTTTTAAACACTTTTGCAAGTTATGCTTTAAAATATGAAGAATAATTAATTGTTCGCGCTCGTACATACGCAAAATGAATATGAATAAATAGTTTTGTCAATAAAAAAAACTCAAATCTTTCAAGAGAGGCTGACAAATACAATATTGAATTGAATCACCGATGTAATTTTGTATTTGTCAGCCTCTCTTGAAAGATTTGAGTTTTTTATTGACACAACTATTTATTCATTTTCATTTTGCGTATGTACGGGCGGCGTATTTCCTTTTCCGTGTTCAATACGAGGCAAGCATGCCTCGAAACCAACACGGATTTGTAACGCTATTTACCTCCCAAACCCGTGTTCAATAGAAGGCAAGCGGCATCCAATAGCGCACGGGTTTGTAACGCCAATTCTCTTCCAAATCCGTGTTCAGTACGAGGCACGCGTCCTCGGCGATGCATGGAACATACCCTCGAAGTTCGCACGCTTACCTCGCACCGTTTCGTCAGTCACATTTTTTCTTCATTGTAAATGTGCAGTGTGCAGCGTTTGACGTTATAATATAAAAGACTGCGTTTCATTGCCCATTCATCATATTGTGAGTATACACATACACTTACTTTTTTATGCTATACTTTTTTTACTTACTCTTTCAAAATAATAGTACCTACTATAACATTATATCCAATCATCGTATTATTTTGCCATATTTCACTAAATGTTATTATTTAAATTTGTGTTGTTTTCTTACAATTACATTTTTTCATTAAAAGCCCACTCGGACGTTAATTAAAAATGAATAATAATA
The DNA here is from genome assembly GCA_936435175.1 of Glyphotaelius pellucidus. Lineage (NCBI taxonomy): Eukaryota > Metazoa > Arthropoda > Insecta > Trichoptera > Limnephilidae > Glyphotaelius > Glyphotaelius pellucidus. The sequence continues at coordinate 17,214,134 of OW386556.1, forward strand.
AAAAAAATTATTAAAATAATATAATATAAAATACTTTTTATATTATATTTACTGTTTTAAATTTTATATTTATTTTATTTGTAAGGATGTTTTGGTTTTATTGTGCATCCGTTATATTGTGCGTATGTGCGCACACTTCCTTTTTATGTTATTCTTTCTTTTATTTACTATTGTAGGATAATAGTACTATAATATTATATAGAATCATCGTATTAGTATTTTGCTAAGTTGCACTGAATGTTATTATTTACTTTTTCTTACAACTACATTTTTTTCATTAAAAGCCCACTTGAGCGTTAATAAAAAATAAATAATGAAAAATTATAAGATAAAATACTTTTTTATATTTAAAATTGTTTTATTTTTTATTTGTGAGGCTGTTTGCGTTTTATTGTCCATCCATTATATTGTTCGTACACGCACACACTTCCTTTTTTATGTTTTACTTTCTTTTACTTACTATTTCAGGATAATAGTATCTATTATATTATGTTTATATGTATAGTACCTATGTATTATATTAAATCGAATAATCATATTATTATTTAGCTAATTTGCACTAAATTTTATTGTGTACGTATGTGGTGTTTTCTTACAATTACAAAATTTTCATGTTAAAGCACACTAGGCACACTAGCACATTAAGCGTTCATAAATAATAAATAATGAAAAATACAATATTTAAAAAATAAATATAAAATACTTAACGCGTTTTATTGTCCATCCATCCACAGAAAAAAAATGTCTCGAAACACACACGGATCTGTAGTGCTCAATCAACGCGTATAGTAATTATAAAGCCTTGCACGTTTGGAGGACGCATGCCTCGTACTGAACACGGATTTGGAAGAGAATTGGCGTTACAAACCCGTGCGCTATTGGATGCCGCTTGCCTTCTATTGAACACGGGTTTGGGAGGTAAATAGCGTTACAAATCCGTGTTGGTTTCGAGGCATGCTTGCCTCGTATTGAACACGGAAAAGGAAATACGCGTACGGGCGCGAACAATTAATTATTATTAATATCTTAAAGCATAACTTGCAAAAGTGTCTAAAACCTAAAATAATTTTTTTGGCGCCATCTGTGAATGCGTAGATTATAACGTACGTTGCGTTTAACCTTAATGAATTTTAACCACTCGGGTCTATCGTCTGCGTGCAAAAGGTGTGCAAGTTTTTTGTCTTGAACGAACAATAAATTAAATATTCTGAACGTAGCCGAATACTAAAAACTGTTTTTGAAAAGTTATGTAATAAGCTTTCAAATGGTTATATTACAAATAAATATTAACATTTGTAAATGTGTATTAAAATTTAGAATGCAAACATTAAAAAAAATCGTAATATAACTCACGTGATGTTTTATGTGAAAACCGTACTAAATCACGGATTATGTAAAATAAAACACATATTTTATCGTACAAATGTATAAAAAACAATTTTGTCACTTCATTTTTTTACCATTTCATAAAAAAATATTTAATAAAAAATTAACAATGTCTAACGGCGCGTACGCGATTCGGCGGGTGAAAACTGTTTCTACAAAATAAGTATTTATCTGTATCTATGGACAACGTTGAATAGAGATGTGTAGCGTGTTTTATTATAAATATACTCCTTTTTGTTTTAGAGCTGTAACTAGAACAAAAACGGAGTTCTAACGATTTCTGTGGGAACCCACGCGTTAGCTTGAAAACAAGCTTATTGCATTTGACTGCTATTGTTGTTATATTGTCGTGTAAACAAGCTTAGGGGTCGGAATGATTAAAAGAGATGTTGAGTTGACTTTATTCTCAGTTGGCATGGAACCCTATTCATTGACTCGTACAAATATGAATATTGATTGACGTTTTGTCAGTGAAAGCAAATTAATGTGTTCGTGAGCTTTATTATGGGGGTTTGATAATCGGTCAGGGTAAAGCATGGGGGTTAGAAATTTCATGTGCTACATGTGTAGCGTTTATGTCTGTAATTATACTCGGTTATCAAACATTACTTAAGGGTTTTAGGGCGTTACACAACCCTAATAATTTTTGTTTGCTTAAAACTCACATTTCATTTCCGGCGAATTCGTAACTAAAATAACTTTTTTTATTCCAACAGACCCCTGGGGATGAAGTTCTTTATATTTAAAATTAATAAAAACAATACCTTACCATTAATATATTTTACGTACGTATTTTAAAACTTTATATCAAGTTTTTAAACTACAAAGTTAGCGGTGAGCACCAGATTTTATTTTTCTAGACGATGAATTAATAACTTCGGTAGGGATTCATAAAGAAACATTTTAAATATTTGTAAAACGTTCTTCAGTATAAATTAAAATGAACGCGGCGGAAAGTCGAATCTCCAGGCCCGCTACGGCGAATTAGTCCGTTCGTTCGCCGTGCCGCGGGCGTATATTTGTTTACACGCTTTCTTCACTTACGTCGTTAAGATTCCCACATTATTTGTCTTCTTCTTCTTTTCTTTGATAGAGCAAATTCGACAGTAGGTCCGTCCAATACACGGGTCGCGAGTCGCAATTTGTATATACGGCTCCTTTACTTACGTCATTAAGATTCTGAATATATTTTAGGGTATATTGTCGTCTTAAGATGAAATATCAGCCTGCCTATGAAATGAACAAGCATTACGATTAAAAAAACATACGTTTAATTAAACGTATGTTTATATATATAATTAAAACTAGTTACCAATTGGTAACTAGTTTAAATTATATTGGTTGAACGAGTGGGCCAACACTTTGCTTCAAGGAAACGATCCGACCACGTGCGCTTCACATCGCGATGTAAGCAATTTACCTACTCCAAGGTAAACAGCATTTAGTACTGAGCAAAACAAACCGTGCATCGAACAGGCGGTTCATTATAATAAAATACATTCATACACCTCGACCAGTCATAAAATTGCCACTCAATCTGTTCGATTTATGAAGAAAAAAATTCTAATGTTGTCTATTAACTAGACACAAACGAAAATACGTCATTTTTAAAACAAATTCTAGACGTGTCGACTCTTTTTAAGGCGGCACTATCCGAATTTCTACCGATTTCTTGCATATCTCCCTTAAACATTTGAAGTTTTTAAGCTCTTAAAAAAATATATGTTACTTTTGAAGATAATATCTATACAACCCCACGCCGAAACGCAAATTATAAGAAATTCCCTCGATAGAAAAAAATCGCAAAGTATGCTCTGAACATTTTTATTTTCAAGCATGTCTCTATTATTTAACAAGTTATATGTATGAAAAAAATCACAGTGTTTCTTTGAACGTTGTTTTAGACAACCCCCACGAGATTTTTGCTCTATTCTAAACGAGTCGTGTTTTATTAAACATTTTCACAATTTTCGCTTCACTTTTATCGTTTGAAATATTAGCGCGCTCTCTCCAACATTCGTAATTACATATCTCTCCATCTTCTTCTTTTCGTGCTCGGGTACGGGGCCTTAAGAAAAAAAATTGTTTTTTTTCTTAAGGCCTCGTTATTTATGAATTGATTTCGAAAGATTGCTATTTTATCTAGTAAAGTTATGTTTTAAATTTCGAAAAAAACATGTTTATTTTTATTAGAATAAGGTTGGTCGCTGATTTGTTAAATTTTCAAACAAAATTTTGAATTATACAACACACATTTCAAACCTTATAATCATAGAGTAAAATAAATCAATAAATTATCCAGGAAAGCTACTTTCCAGAATTTTAATTTTTAGTTCAAATAAAAACATTTTTAAAACTCCGCGCATATCTTTTGCGACGAAAATATTTCAGTTTGTCTATTTATTTACAGTATTACAATTAATTTCAGATTTTTTTTAAAACACTAAACATTTTGCTTAGACATTATTGAAAACTTATAAATACTTGTGATCAAAATTAATAAATTACATTTGATGTGACACGCGAATTTCTGCGAAACAACTGTGACTAGTCAAGAAGACACGGGACTAGTCAAGAAGACACGGGGACTCCGTCTAAATCGGAGTCGAATTATCTTCTCAGAGGCTGGGCGTACTGTACACCTGTACAGGACTCGCAAATACTTTAATAGTTCACAACTCTTGACCTTATACAAAACACAAGTTCACCACACTGAATTTGAATTTGGCAGCAAATCCCTAAATACTTTAAAAAATGCTTGTCTATCAGAAACGGGCGGTCCGTTTGAATTACTAACGGATTGCAAATCTTTGCAGCTCAGGCGTCAGGTGGGAATGCAATCCTGGTACTACCGGTATTTCAATGGAAGATGTTTCGAAGAACTACCGTCAATATTCCCTTCGGCACCGGAAACACGCCAAACACGCGCACAACATTTGTACACGGTTGACATTTGAACATATGAGAATGGATCATTTCTCGTTTTGTCTCGGACTTCTTAGGTTCAACAGCTCGGCTGTGGAACGATTTGCCTGCCTGTGTGTTTCTCCCTCCAACAACATGATTCGCTTCAGGATCCATGTTCACTTTTTCCTCTCCTAAAAAAGGCCCTCCACACATCATCCCAAAGAAGTCATAGGCCCTGAGCGAAAATCTCGGGGCCTCCTGTTGGAATTAATGTAAAAAAATTACCTAACATTTTAAATATAGAAAGGAAATAATGTTCACCTGGCTTACCTATGTCGTAATAGGAAATGTGACACCGGATATACGTCAGATAGATAACTTCAATAAGGCTTCAACTTGGTAATAAGAACGACTTAGCTATGACGATTATTGCTAAATTTACTTCATGGGAAGCCTCCGCAAGCTCTTTAATCTTAGATTAAGTTATGAACAAGTAAAAATTTTATGTAAATTCGGAAGCAAAAATTAAATGGTAAATGGAGGAATTAAGTAATCAATACATATTATAAAAGAAAGTGTACAAAAGAAGCGCGGGGGTGGGCACTCGGTCTAGTAAATAGAACAGGGTCCGAGTGACTGTCTCGCCCTTTAACTCGGCCGAGCTCAGGTGATGTGTTTACACGTACCGAGTAACTCGGCCGAGAGCACTGCCTCGCCCATCTACTCGGTGCGTGTGATCCAGGCATTACCGTGCTTCTAGAACGAGACGGAATGCGCATCACGTGACCCGTGCTGGCTGAACCTAACTTCTCAGTAGCGGCGTGTGATGGAATAATGTAATCGTTTTTAATTGAAAAAAATATATATCATCGGACAGCAAAAACGCATCTACATTTTTATTCCAAAAATGCTGGCTAAAATCCATCGAGAATGTACTGTGTTGTACCCCGTATATCATTCAGGTATTATACATAGATAGTATAAAACACGAATGACATTAACTACACACGAGAGAAAAATGTCAGTTACGTTCGATGATGCAGTGAACAATGGACATTGCAGGGTAACTTGTTGCAGATACATAATAATTAATGTTGCAAAGCTAGTTATTAAATTTCTACTTCATAGATTAACAACGACTAGCTTATTGTAAAACGGAAACAATAAATATAAATAATTAAAAAATATAAGCATAATGAATAATACGGGACTTCAATGGGATTGCAATCACGCATACAGAAAATTGAGAGCAATTGAGGATATGCGAATTCAATTCATGATTTTTTTTTATGTGAATACCGCACAAGAATTCCAACCACAAAAGTGGCCACGAGAAAGAGATGGAAGGAAGGTTGGGAAGTATTCAGATCTGGCCAAAAACACCGCTAAAGCCAATTAAAGCAGCGTTTCGGTTGTAAATGATGTGATCTTCCATCAGGGCGATACTAGATTATTTACCACAAGAAGCCTGTGCAGTGAGCATTTTTAAACATCGAATTCACACAGGTAGCCTAGCCCTGAGGAAAATAATTTCCCTCAGGGCCTTTGTCCTATCTATATTATATCTTTGAGTCGATCTTATGATATACCTTTGATGCTGTGTGGAGGGTCTTTTTGAGGAGAGGAAGGAGTGAACATAGGCCTTGAAGAGACCCATGTTGTAGGAGGGAAGAAACACAGAGGCCGACACAGCACTTTCCACAACCGAGCTATTGAGTTCAGGAACGAGTCGTAGAAGCGACCCGTTCTCATGTGACAAATATCAAGCGCTTACATATATATATACATATCGATCGTCCAGATGCAGTTAGACAAAAATAAAAAATAAACATCTCCGAAATATCGAAATTTAAGTTGAGTATGCAGTTAAATGTAAAAATGTACCCTCTATCAAAAATAACACCAAATCTATTTATAATGCAGAAAAACTTGTAATGAAATAACAAAAAAATTATGTTTTCTGGGTTACACGTAGTACGAGATTTCATACGACGATACGATTCAAGTACGCGATAAGACGATTCAAGTACCAAATGTCATACTAATGTACCAGACCATTATGTCGTACACGTGTCTGTATGTAGTAAAATAGAGACACGTGTAAATATTATTCGAATACTGCTTTCCTCATTATCTCAAAACTTAGTTTTCGGAAATGACTGACTAATCAACTGGACGATCGACATGTTGGGCACGCGTTTGGCGCGTTTCCCGACTACGTGTGCCGAAGAGATCATTGACTAGTTCTTCGGAGCTTATTCTATTGTATTACCAATAGAACTAGGCCGCTCTAAATATTGCAATCCGCTTCTTAAGGCGACGCTTCCCGGCTCAAAAAGAAGAAGATGGAGAGATATGTAATTACGAATGTTGGACAGAGCGCGCTAATATTTTCAATGATAAAATTGAAGCGAAAATTGTGAAAATGCTTAATAAAACATGACTCATTTAAAATAGAGCAAAAATCTCGTGGGGGTTGTCTAAAACAACGTTCAAAGAAACACTGTGAATTTTTTCATACATATAACTTATTAAATAATAGAGACAGGCTTGAAAATAAAAAATTTCGGAGCATTCTTTGCGATTTTTTTCTATCGAGGGAATTTCATATAATTTGCGTTTCGGCGTGGGGGTCGTATAGATATTATCTTATTTTTGAGTGAGTACACCGCGCCTTAATATAGGGGATAACTGAATGCGTTATTTGCCTAAAGACTCGATTACGTTGATCGACTTTACAAGCTACTAGCCGGCGAATTCACTATCTGCTAGTAAACTTGTTCAGGGTAAAATCTGCTAATTAGCTAGTTTATATAGTTACTGAGCGAATTTACTAGCAGATAGTGAATTCGCCGGCCAGTAAAGCTACTGGCCGGCAAATTACAAGCGTAAACTCGCTCAATGTAATCGAGGCTTAACAAACGGTATTTATACAGTCATGCCGCTGAGAGCTCCGCTGCAATCAATTTTTTGTGTTATATTCTCAACTTATGAAGAAAATGTTACAAAATAGATCTATCGGCGGTCGGCCTGTAATAGTGTCTTTCGGTTTGTACAGCATTTTGTCACATTATCGATTCACTAATGAGATAAGGGAACTTATTTAGTGGTTAGAAAACAAAAAACAGAATGGCTTTGGACAGCGAATGAATTTTTAATACCTACCATCATAGACTAAAACAGCAATTTGGATCGAAACGAAATTCGTTTGCATTACATAGAGCATTCCTAACCGTACAACATGAAAATATTACATTTTTTAATAATAGTTCCACCCAGGAGCCCATGAAGAAAACTATTTCCCTCGGGACATGTCATCTTAAAGGATGCTGTGCGGAGGGAATTTTTTTATTTTTTTAGGGAAATTTTAATTTTATTTTTTAAAAAGTTATTGAAATTTTTTATACAAATTTTCTATTACAAACATTCATTTTTGTAAATTATAAAAACAGTCAATCAAATTTGGTACCTAACAAAGGTACCTATATAAAATAAAAACAATTTTAGATTCGATTCAAAGTATTCGATTTTGGTTAGTATCTATCATAGGTGAGAACGTAGATTAAATTCATTGATTTAAAGAGTTTCTTCGAAAATTGAATTTTGATTTAATAATCGATGATTTGCAAAATTTCATTCTCAAATTTTGACAGTTTCGTAAGAGTTTTTAGAAAAACTTTTCGGATGTATTGTCATGTGGTTGTAATAATCCAGAAACCTTCGCGAGGGTGGAATGAATGTGTTTTGAAAGATTAAAACATTTCCTATAGCATACATATTTATAAACAAGCACATTTTGATTTTCGATTTGTAGATTTCTACCACGTAAAAATATATTATGCTTAACTTTAATATTAAGCAAAATATTTGTAAACTAATGATAAATAACTACCGAATCGAAGTATTTTTTTTCCTTATTTTCGATATTTAAAATTGAATTTATAAACAAGTTTTTAATTTCCTCTAATTAGAGGAATTTTTTTCTTATAATTATAAGACACCAATTTTTCCTTTCCTCAAAATATTACGTAAACATTAATAGAATAAACAGGTTAGATTAGATGAGACTAATCAGCATAACATTAGATTTTCAGTATTTGAAACATTACTACGTATCACTGAAACAGGTATTTCTCGCATTTTAACACAGGTAATATCACTATCGAGTTGTACGTAACAATTATTATGACATCGCCACGGAGAGATAGTCCAGCCAGAGCTCTTCGGTAAATACAGATTAGATTACTAACGCCGATTCAGGCTTGTTCTATAGCGATTAGTTACTTGTTGCCCGTTGGACTGATTCTTTGAGAAACGTCATCAAACTAGAATAATTAAAGTAACCGACGAGCAGTGGCGTAGCGTAGGGGGGGCGGCACTTTTAAGGGGCGGCAAAATTTCACAATTAATAACAATAATATTTTGTAAAACTTCGAACCATCATATTTTTGTCGCACCTATGATTCTGACCGATTGAAATGAGCACGGAATTTTTCATTACTTATTCTGTGATGAAACCGGGTAATCCCCTTTGTTTAAATGAATGTATAATAATGACATCTTTCTCATTGAAGCGACTGGCAACACCGTCTGTACTGAATTGCAGGAATTCTCCTATTATATTTTGTGCTTGGATTGTTCATGACTATGAATAATATTCAGCGAGAATAACTTCAGCGAAGTGAAGTACATGAGCGGTGCTTTGACATTTTTAAGAATTTTTGTAACAAGCGTGATTATTATATTTTTAAACATGTACATACATGACTATTTTATTTTGTAACCTGTACAATGTACAATAATGATGATTGTATTGATGATGATGACTATATATTTTGTCTTTTAAATTGAAGTACCTAAATAAGGGGGCGGCGAAATTTTCCTCCGCCCCGGGCGGCTGACGCCCACGCTACGCCACTGCCTACGAGTATTTAACAAGTTTTTTTTTCATCATTTTTAATGACTTTTTAGATTGTAAATTGTTGAGTTGTCCGGTCACCGATGAAGATAAAAAACCTTCATAAAGCATTAGCTTCAGAACAATCGGTGTTTATTATGATAAAATGCGAGACATTACAAAACGTTCGCTATAATAACACTATAGTGCCGAGCCGAGGCATTAGCATTATCTTAAAGTCTCTATCAATTATAGAGAATGCTGCGATAACCTTGAACATATTATACATACTATACAAATCTTTGATTATTATGCTGTTTGAAACCAACAAATATTTAATTATGCAATACGACTATCCGCATACAATCAACCGCAGATATGAGAGTAATAATTCTTTAACCTTACGAGAACGACTGCATGCTGGATAGCGGAGACAAAGTTCGAGGGGTCGCCATTATAGCGTAAACAAACTAATAATTTATCAATAGTCGAGACAGAATTGAACTTGGTGTCGTTGTGAATGATAGTGTGAAATGGTCTCATACATGAATATGTTAGATAGGTCGTAAACAGAATAAAATTGTCGCTTATGGTGAGCATCATTTTGATTATAATTCAAATAAGTTTCTGTGGTTTTTGGTCAAAATGTGGTGAGGGGATTAGTGTCCGACCGAAACAGGATTTTCTACCGAAACCGAATCTTCGGCATCTGTCGCAGTTTCGGCCGAAACCGAAACTTTTTTAGACGTGATAAAAATCTGTTATTTACCGATTTTTGGCTTATTTTTTACACTTATGCAGACAGTTAACACGTGTTAAATTAAATAAATGAAATAAAAAAAAAAAATTTAAAAAAAACAATAATTGAAGTAGGTATGTGAAATTTTTTTTTAATATCAGATGCTGCTATAAAACAAACAAACAATTTAAAAATTAACAATAGATGTTAACAAATTAATATTTTGTTGAAAAATTGGCTTGCCGAAAGAAATAATTTGTATTAGACTAACGCAAAAATTTTAACTGCATTTAATTATGTAAAATAAGTTTATTTATATCTCCAAAGTAAAAGTGCCCATCAACAAACTGCTAAAAAGTAGTTTATTGGGACTTTTCTTTTTTCTGTATAATATTTTATTTTTTGCTGTCATATTGCATTACTTTGTATTTATAATAAATAAATTAAACCTTAAAAAAAAAATATGTCAATAATCAACACTTACATCGTAGAGGAAGGACCTCATTAATAACGTATTTTAATTTTAATTTTGTTTACAATCACAACAATCTTATTACACTCATCTTCGTTTTCGGATCAAACTTGCCGTTTGCAGGTTAATAGGAATTATTATTGAGATGCATGCGCTATCAAATGATAAATCAGAACGGCCGGCGAACTCAGCTGATGATGGCGGATGACACATGAGCCACGAACTCACCCGAAGTCAGCCGAACAACGGGCGAAACTAAATTTTTTGCCGAAACTTGACGAAACCGAAACCGAACTTTCTCGGTCACTAGAGGGAATATGTGAGCATTTCCATGTTATGAATAACTTGAAAATGTTTGAATTTCTCATACTATCATAATTATAAGGGAAATTATCGTTTGTGCAATGTTGGATGACTTGAAGCTAGAAGAGATTGAACCCGACGCTCTGGGACACTAGGCACTATCATTTTTTTTATTGTACATTAACCCCACACAGGAGGCCCTGAGGAAAATAATTTTACTCAGGACCTGTCTTCATCTTTGGAGATGCTGTGTGGAGAGTCTTTTTAATAGAGTCTTGGTCAAGTACCAAAAGAAAAATGGCAATTTTTGCAGTTATCATTCAAATGTGGTTTGGACCCTTCAAACCACAAAATGAAAACTTTACAGACGATAAAAACGAATATTTACAAATTGCTAAATAAAAATAATTAAGTTTGTATGAAAGTGGTCATTTGTTTTTCGAAATTTTGGCGTAAAATAGTGCATTTTAAATTATGAGAGAATTGAGATTTGAATAATTTTGTTTACGAATTCTTGAAAAACCTAAAAAAAATATGCATACATTTAGTTTTTAGTATTAAAAATGCCTCGAATCAACAAAAATTACTTTACCATCTCGTCCTTTGAAGACTGTTCAATCTCGACACGCTTTACGCTTGAATGAATTCCGATAGTAAACAAAATATAATAAACACGTTAAAAACTTAACGACAAAATTAATCTCTTTCGTCCCTTTTATTTCCTAATATCATGAAATGGAATCCCTACAACCAGTCAAAAGTGTGAGTCACAATCAATAATTGGGTGAGGATTTACCCCAGGTGAGTAATCAACCCTATACCACCCCTTAACACGCCCTTTTAAGTTAGTACACAAATAATATTGTGTAAATTATTATAGTATAAATAATTAAAATCATCTACGCTTGTTTACAATGTTAAATTTACGGCAAACAAAATGCTAGAAAAAACATCAAATTGTATTTAAATCGATAATTGGGTGAGAATCACCCCTTTAGTCAATAAAGGGTTAGGTTATCCGTGCTAGCTAGTTTTTATGACCCCCCCATACCGCCCGTCACACAATGTCACACTTCTCTACTCCCCCCCTCCTTAAGGTGTGTGGATGGCCCCTAACAGTGAGCTCTGCCATTATGAAATTTGTATAAAAAATTTGCAATTAGTGGCACGCGAGCTGTTTGAAAACTGAATGTACAAGAGAACTCGGGAGGTGGGTTCGCGGGACGGTGGAAGAGGGATTGGGGAGAGGGAAGGTGGAGAAGACGGAGTGGGAACGCGAGAATGGAAGGGAACGCAGGAGAGGTAGGGGAGGCGAAAGGGGAACGGGACGAATGGGAAAGGACACAAAGGGAGAAACAATTTCTTTTTAAACTTTATTAAGGGGAACTCGCTAGTCAATATATATTTTAAAATAAAGTGTACAATGTGCGTGCTGCTAAAACTCAGAAACGAGTCCCGGTACGATCAAGGGAGGGTGTATGGCGTGGTAGCTCTCTATCACCCATCCACGAAGAAGGTTCCCGTTTTTACCTGAGGACGTGCTTTTCAAGATATAAGGGCTGGAAATTTCACCCTCTAGAAATTTTCTAGAACAGTCCAGAAGATTCGGGAGTATTCGAGAGCATTCCACAACATTCCAGAACATCCTGGAACATACTGGAATATTCGGGAATAATTTCGGGAACATCCCAGAAAATCCCGGATCACTTTCGAATATTGCGAAACGTTTTGGAACATTGTGGACCCTTCGAAGTTTTTTTTTAATGGGTGGGGCTACCCATTGGTAGGGGTAATATAACATGGTAATATATAATATATATAAAGCGAGATTCGTCGTGGGTTCGAACATCAATTCAACCTCATTCAACTCCCCGAACGAAGGCTTCTATTATACTAGTGTAATTATAAAGTTCTGCAAGAATTTGAGTTTTTTTTTATTACAGTTACAGCTGGTCCAACGTTCATAATCATAGTAATGTTGTCTTATTTATTTATGTCAACATTTAAAATAATGATAGATTTTTGAATCTCCTATAAAAGAATGTGATTGCGGGTTATTAGCTTCGATTTAACGACTGCTGATATGAAATGAACTAAACAACAATACGTTTTATCCACGGTCTTTATCAACATAACAATGCAAAATGGGATAAACTAATCGACATTTTGGTTGCCGAAAGGTTAAATGAGATACTTGAGTAGGTACTTGTTAAAAAACAAAAAATATAATGTTGTAATTAAGTAGGTACACGGGTTTTAGAATAGTGGCAATATAAATTCCATCACTACTACAGGGTTGGAAAAAGCCCGGGATTTTTCAAAAAATGATTCGACAGTGGTTTTTACGGGGTTTTGCGTGCTTGGCAATGCAATGCGAAATAATGCAAAGTCATGCTAAAAGATGTTTTTGGTTTGATAATTTGATAGCTTCGAAATAAATAAAGTAAATATGTATACAGAAAAGTGGGACATGGTTAATAAATACATTTTATTTCAAAAACACTGCATCAGTTAGGTACCTAGTTTACAACGGGGAAGTAAGAATTCCAGTTTCCGGATATAGAAAATAATGCATTTTCATTATCGAGTACCAGGACCTTAGGTAGGTACCTAGCTATCTCTACCTGGGTTTTATAAAATCTAGCATTCCTCATAAATTAATATTTTAATGTTATAAGTTCCCACCTACCTAATAATAATAATAGTAAAATTTATAACATTAAATAAGTTAGGTACATATTTATCAATTTTCAGTATGGAGGTACCAAAAAACTCTCTAATAGTTAGCAATGGCGTCGTGAAAATTTCACAAGGATTTCTATGTATTTCAGATAGCAAAATCATTTCCGTGATGAGCTTTGAAGAATTTATGCAACTGCCAAAAAATAAGACAGGATACCACATTGTTTATTCCACAATTTTCAACTGCTCGATAAGAAAGGGATTAAGCGACACCGGGCAGTAATTACAAGTTTACAATAAAATTTATTTTATTCAGAAAACTTTTGCATTTTGAATAAGTCATCAGTACGTAGGTGGGTGTTACAAATTATAAGCAAAATATAATGTTGAAATGGTGATGATTTTCATGAAAACAAGTCTGAAATATGGCAGGAAAAAACTAAAACATGAATCATTATAATATATTCCTCAAAGTGAGCACTCGCTTAGCAATTTATAAAAATATAAAACGTTTATCTTTATGACTGTGGCAGTTCGAAGTGTCAGGTGGTACTTAACTAATAGAGTTTTGCACAATAATAATAATACAGGCGATATCAATACAGAATAATTAAAGAGTAACGTCCATGTTTCAGAGAATGGAATGAAATACTGATAACGTGTATGACTAAATGCAAACTATTTTTATCAAATCGAACGATTGGAATATTGGTTTGGAACTAAAAATAGTACATAATATTCCCACTGTTGAACTCCAAAAATCATTTAGTAAATTACAAATGTAATAGGCTTTGTGTTTTTATTGTAAACAAAATTCTTACCTGCTTGTGTTTGATTTTGTTCGAATTCTGGTATGCATTTTCTAGGGTCGGATTGGTGGCAGCTTTTTTTGGTCGGGAATTCTTTATTCCAATGGATATTCCAACAGGTGAAAACCAAAATCTGTCGACGAAACATTTACGTCAGATCATAACAGCTAACATTTACACATAACTCATATTTTGAATATTAAAAAGATATAAGAGCACTCTTTCTAGAGCGGCGTTTGAATTAATCAGATATAATTCGGTTACACGCGGTTTCACTCACTTCACCCACAAATTTGTAAATGACAAGCACAAATAATAAACATAAAAATTGATCAAAAATACAATATTCACCTATCTAAAACGTGTCGGATTATTAACATAACCAATGCCATTGGCAAGGGATATATTAAATCCGAATAATCCGCATACTGAACTGGTTTGTCAGGACCGGGAGCGATGTCGGCCCATGTTGTATTTGGCGGCAACCACACTTTTTCGGACCAAAACGAATCTAGTAAATATCGCAGCATTTTGTATAAATGTCACTGCCGACACTTAAACCGCGAAATCTAGCCGAAAACAAACTTATTTAAGAATCGCTACGAACGTAAGCCAACTCCCATGTTTGCATCACGTCATGTCCGCGGGTAGAGCAGATTTCTACTTTAGCACACGCGAACGACAGGCTACATGAATGGAACACTGATGTCAAAATACATAACAGTTATTTTATTTCTTTGTGATCATCTTTTTCTGTCATTTTATATTTATACTTTTGTATATTATTTCATCTTAAATAACGTATCAAATAAAAATATATTAATATAAAAGGCGTCGAATTTATGTGAAAACAAATGAAAATTTTATTTTAAGGATAATTTTTACACGACTACTTGAGAAATCTAGCATACTTATAGCTCCTCGTCGATGGAACTTGCCAGCACCAATAATAATTGAAAAGTAACGAGAATCGCAACAATTATTTATTAGTTCAAAACTTTTTTCTCGTGTAAGTCCGTGGTCACACTTGCTTGGCATTGGCACCGAAGCGAAAAAAGGATCCTGCGCAGAAAATAAATATTAAGTCATGGGACTTTTCTGGACAGGATCTCCCGTTTTTGTCGATTCGGTACCGATACCGATCCAGCGGGATGAAGCGCTAACTTTTAATCTGAAATGCCGTTTTTTAATACCTCTCAAAAATATTTTATGCTTAATAATTATTTTTCGGAAATACTCAAAATAATATGTTTTCTCTTATCTATTGTTCGATCGCACAATTGTTTTCTTTTCTCTGCGATTGTCAAAATTAGGGGCCATTCATAAATTACGTCACACCTTAGGGGGGGAGGGGAGTAGAGAAGTGTGACAAGGAATATGGGGAGGGGGTCATCAGGTCTGTGACGTCACATGTAAAATTCTAAATGAAAACGTGAAGCTTAAATGTAAACAAAAAAATTAAAAATATTAGTAAAATTGCAAAATATTTGAAGTCACACTAGGAGGGGAGGGGGTCTCATAAATGTGACGATGTGTGACAGGGACAGGGGGGGGGTTGAAAAATCACGTAATTTATGAATGGCCCCTTAGTACCTTATAATAAATGTATTTGTATTGATTATGTGCAACATCATAATATTTTTACCAGTCTATTACAATAAGTACGTAACACAATTAGTTCAATAAAATGTAACAAAAAATAATTCACTATGTGATACATCAATGTAAATTGCCCAACAAGACCATAAAATAAAAATTGAAGGGAAAATGTAATACAGCGATCGTGTACAGAATAAAGAATATTAGAATATTCCACTAGAAGTGCCTTCCTTATCAACCCATAATTAAAATCTTTGCTCAAAGGTTTTACAATTTACATTAAGTTTTATCTTCCAATTCGTTAATTTTATTGATGTTTGATATATTTTATTGGTGAATAAATGCAGCGTCTTTATAATGTTGCCAACTATTTACATTTTGCAAATACTTGCCACATTCTGAGAACCAAAATGTTTTTTTCGCTACGTCAAGGGTCGCTACTTTCGTAAATTTCTAAACACGTGCTACGAACTGTCAAAATATGAAGTATCCCTGAAAGTCATACTTCGAAAAACTTCTAAATGCACCGTTTTTTGTCAAATCCCTTATCTGTGTGATTTTTTGTTGGTGAGAAGGGTTAAGGGTCCGCATTATAGACAAATGAAGAAACAATATGATTCTGTTTTGTCCTGTTTGTGCTAATATTTTGTTGGTTGAAGAAGCTCACGCTTCACACCTGCGGTATGCCTGTAACACTTGTCCTTACGTGTACAACATTGGAAAGAAAATAAGCAGCAAAACTTTTCCTAAACTCAAGGTATGTTTTGTATTCTAAATTCCATTTCTATAGTATTGAAATAGTATTTTCTCTTATTGTTATTAGTGCTTTACCGAAGTTACCCTTTTAGGAATGACGTGATGCAACTTTTTGTAATAGTTGAATAATGTTCTGCAATTATCCATGTTTAACGTAGATACCCGTCTCATGTGTACGGTAATGATTTTTATTCTAGCTGTTGTGTTTTTAATGGTATTACAGTCTTGTCAATGCGGTTTTCTCTGTTTTACTCACCTTAAACTCACAGAAGGCTCCTGGTACTGTGGAATCTGTCCTTAATCTAGTGCTTGACATTTTGATGCTAGGATGCTAGGTGTTGTATTTTGCACTTTTTCATTTACACACGTTTGCAAGACAACATCCAAGTATGGGGCATGGCCGCTTGCAACCCAACTTCATTGACATTCGCGTGTAATGAGTTAACTATTGTTTGTTCTGCAAACTTTCCCCTTGATCTCCCTGCCTATCTGGGTATTCAGATTATCCAAGAAGCAAACAAATAAATACAGTTTTCAGCCCATAAATGAATCGAACGTCAAGCTGAAAATATTTATAACATTGTCTTGATTTTTTTCTTTTTCAGGAATTGGACTTTGTAATGGGAGGAGCAGCGGCCTGGGAAAATGTAGACTCCACCGACGCCGTGTGTCCCAAATGCTGCAACAAACGAGCCTTCTTCATGCAAATTCAAACCAGATCCGCTGATGAACCGATGACCACATTCTACCGATGTTGCGATAACGTATGCGCTCACAATTGGCGAGACTAAATATGCATAAAAACACAGCAATTGATGAAAGATGAACAACGTCACAACAAATAGACAATTTTGTAAAACATTGAGTTCATTTTTTTATAATGTCATGTTTTATTCAACTTTAAAAATGGACGTGAATAAAGCAACTCCAATTGTGAAGTGCTTCGATTCGGAAGCTGCAAAAATGGCTGCAAGATTCATAAAACAAAATGAAGTCATTGCACTTCCAACGGACACAATCTACGGATTAGCATGTAGCGCTAATTCTACACAAGCAATCAAGAAGTTATACAAAATCAAAGGACGCGATGAGGCAAAACCCGTTGCTATTTGTGTAAGCACTCTTGAGCAAGTGAGATTATGGGGACAGGCTCAACATTTACCAAACGAGTTACTTGGTAATTTGCTGCCGGGTCCTGTCACCTTAGTCTTGGAAAAAACACCAATGTTGAATAATCCATATTTGAATCCTCATACAACCAAAATTGGAATTAGGATACCAGATTATAAATTTATTCAGAGGGTTGCCGCTATTAGTGGAATTCCGATTGCATTGACCAGTGCCAATTTAAGCAACGAACCCTCGAGTTTGAGTGTTATAGAATTTGAATGCATGTATTCAAAATTGGGGGCTGTTTTTGATGGTGGCTTGCTCGGGAAAGGGAAACAAGATGAAAGAGCTGGCTCTACAGTTGTTGACTTATCAAAACTTGGATTTTATACAATTTTAAGAGATGGTGTTGCATTCGAACGGACGAAACAGTTATTGGAAAGTTTTAATATTTATAAAGACTCATTTTAGTGATTTATCGTGATGACGGAATTTAAGATTTGAGTAGAATAAGACTTCCCGATATGTAATTTTATTTTTAATTAAATGAAGACATTATGAGCGAAACTCAATCGAAAATCTGGAAACAGAAAAATCAGAAAAAGATATTGGCACCTCTGGGACTCGAGGTACCAGAGGTGCCAATATATTTTTCTGATTTTTCTGTTTCCAGATTTTCGATTGAGTTTCGCTCATAATGTCTTCATTTAATTAAATATTACAGTTTGAGGTTTTACTCATAAAGTTAAAATAATAAATAATAATATTCATCCCAGACTTGCAGAAGAGTCAATAGATGTCGCACATTAAATAAAATGGATAATAATTTATCCAGACACCATCTAGATTGCATTTAGTTCGAGTTGAATCTTGCAATCATTCATAAAGATGGCAGCCAATAAAAATATGCGTTAAGAAAAATGAAGATAATATGGGTGGTTCTTAGTCGAAGTATGGTACAGTTAAAAGTGACCGAATTGGATATCAACACCTTAGCTCAGTGGATAAGAGCGCCCAACCCGGAAAGTAGGGAGGTCCTGGGTTCGAGTCCCAGAGGTGCCAATATCTTTTTCTGATTTTTCTGTTTCCAGATTTTCGATTGAGTTTCGCTCATAATGTCTTCATTTAATTAAATATTACAGTTTGAGGTTTTACTCATAAAGTTAAAATAATAAATAATAATTTTATTTTCTCAGAATAAAATTTTCTTGTGTATTATTTGTTTTATTTTAGAAGATCTGTTTCCTACAACGTAATAAAGAACCTTTTTGATATGTTATTGTGGAAGGTATCGCAACATGTTTAATGTTCCGTTCTAGTAATTAAGAAAATTAATATTTTTTTTTTAAACCATCAACCAATCTTCACTCTAAAGACGACAGTAATTGGTCGAAACCGGTCTAAAAAAGATAAAAACAATATTTGCATCCTGGTTTTCTACTAAAACTTCTTGTGTACATCTATGAAAGTAAAAACAGCATATCTAGCAAGGAGGGAAGACAGCTGACCACTAAAGGGGTTTCTC
Organism: Glyphotaelius pellucidus; assembly: GCA_936435175.1. Classification (NCBI taxonomy): domain Eukaryota; kingdom Metazoa; phylum Arthropoda; class Insecta; order Trichoptera; family Limnephilidae; genus Glyphotaelius; species Glyphotaelius pellucidus. The sequence continues at coordinate 17,233,319 of OW386556.1, forward strand.
TATAGATAATAAGTAGGATTTTGTAAATCCCGCACCTTTTCAAATCCAGCAGGGTTGGGGTATAGAATTTAGAATTTCTGCAGGATTTTTTTATTAAATTGAAATAGTGCCAATTTTTTTTTATTATTTGGTTTCAATCTTTGGTACTAGTAATATTATAAAAGATATTGGAAATAATATAATAATTATTTTAAGATGACTGAAAAAAAATATGCAGAGTCCTGTCATCCATATGTGAACGGACATTTGCGCACAAAAGTTCAGCAACGGAAAAGCCTAACAACGCTGTCTCTGCTTCCACACTGGTTGGTAGGAGTGTCATCAAGGCAGTGTGGTAACTGAAGGTCCACTGATATCTTCTTTCTCAAAAAGGGACATCTCTTCAAAATCGATTAAGTTTCTGATCTTGAGATGTGGCCCTATCCTCTCTTTAAGTTCAATTCCTCTTTTATTTTCAAGATTGACCACCGCTGCTTATTTATATAAACAGCAAGTTTTTGGTGTAAATTTTGCATTTTCTTCAATCCCGCACATGAAAATCTGCGGGATCAAATATTGCTGAAATCCTGCAGGTTTACCGCATTGCAAACCCTAATAACAAGACTGCACGATGTATGAGAATTTAGAGATTCGGAGGAGTGTGGAGGTGATCTTGCGATTCGAGGCCACCAGGACAGGTAATCCACTGATGATGATTTAAATAAGAAACATTGTTTGAAGGATGTATAGACACTTATTTTATTTTGAACATTACCTAGTTTTCGGAGGAAGATTTAGCGTACGGCCTGAGTGCCCTTCCAGTCGAGATCTTCTAAGTTACAGCAATCACATAATAAAATTAATATTTTTTTTACTAAATTCCTTACACAATTACAAATTATTATATATCAATTTCAAAAAAATTTCAGGTAGTGGTGAAGATTGTGTCAATCAGGAGGAACTCTGTCTCTCCTCGTTAATATTAAATATATTATTCTCGAAAGAGATTCAGGAGAACCATTGGCAGGTTGGTTCTACAGGTAAGAAGATAGTTCTACAGATCATAGTTCTACAGATATGATGATGCGCCACCCACGACCACACCAGCCGAGTTCTCAGAATAGCCTCTCGGCAGCCTGAATAAGTGGGTGGGGGCATACCCCTCTCTCCTAAACTGCAGGGAGTGAAGTTTCAGCATGTCGTCGGGTAGAGCCACTAATAGTGGCCGCACTTCCTCACTCAGAGAAATCTGATAAACCTTTTCTGAAACCCCTCCAACATGAGGGAGCACCCCACCACAAGGATTCCAGATAGCCCACTCACTCTCCAGCCTACTGCGTTCCAAGGAGAAGAATAAAGTACAGGTATCCCGAAAAAGTAGCGCACCGGGTTCCTGTTTTGGTATATTTATTGAAATGAGAAAGTGAAAGTCGTTTTTGGAAAAAGAAATCAGCCAGATCCCCCTCCACTAGCCCCACCTCCTCCACGGTAGCTGCCATACTTATGTTGCTTTACCTATTACTATAAAGGAGCACGACAGGAGTAATTTAAGGAAATGCCCTCCGCACCCCCACCCCCTTTGCCTCTCCAGCAATCCAACTCCTCGACTCCCTCTGCGCCACCACGGAGTGTTTTCATTTATCGCAGTATCGTATCCTAATGTCTTTTCACAAGAACAAAGCAGATTTTTTTAATGAATCTATAATAATTTTTTTAATATAAGATAGTTTTTAGTAAAATTCCAAAATTTCAGCCGGTTCGGTGCTATATAGCCTGAGATAACAACTTTTCCAGTTCGACCCCAAGTCTATAAAACCGACTGTAAGAATGATGAATCTTCGAAAAAATGTTCTTTTTGAATATTTTTTTTTGTCTAGTCGATCAAACCGCCCATAAGAATGATGAATCTTCCAAAAAATGTTCTTTTGGAATATTTTTGGATTGATTTGTGTGCAGTCTAGTCGATCAAACTGCCCATAAGAATGATGAATCTTCCAAAAAATGTTCTTTTGGAATATTTTTGGATTGATTTGTGTGCAGTCTAGTCGATCAAACTGCCCATAAGAATGATGAATCTTCCAAAAAATGTTCTTTTGGAATATTTTTGGATTGATTTGTGTGCGGTCTAGTCGATCAAACTGCCCATAAGAATGATGAATCTTCCAAAAAATGTTCTTTTGGAATATTTTTGGATTGATTTGTGTGCAGTCTAGTCGATCAAACTGCCCATAAGAATGATGAATCTTCCAAAAAATGTTCTTTTGGAATATTTTTGGATTGATTTGTGTGCGGTCTAGTCGATCAAACTGCCCATAAGAATGATGAATCTTCCAAAAAATGTTCTTTTGGAATATTTTTGGATTGATTTGTGTGCGGTCTAGTCGATCAAACTGCCCATAAGAATGATGAATCTTCCAAAAAATGTTCTTTTGGAATATTTTTGGATTGATTTGTGTGCGGTCTAGTCGATCAAACTGCCCATAAGAATGATGAATCTTCCAAAAAATGTTCTTTTGGAATATTTTTGGATTGATTTGTGTGCGGTCTAGTCGATCAAACTGCCCATAAGAATGATGAATCTTCCAAAAAATGTTCTTTTGGAATATTTTTGGATTGATTTGTGTGCGGTCTAGTCGATCAAACTGCCCATAAGAATGATGAATCTTCCAAAAAATGTTCTTTTGGAATATTTTTGGATTGATTTGTGTGCAGTCTAGTCGATCAAACTGCCCATAAGAATGATGAATCTTCCAAAAAATGTTCTTTTGGAATATTTTTGGTGGTTTTTGGTAAATACCTAAAATTTCAGTTGGTTTATTGCCATATAGCCTGAGATAACCACTGTTGGACGACAAACTATTAAACCGCCCGCAAGAATGATGAATTGTCCAAAAAGTGTTCTTTTTCTAGAGTTTTTAATTGATTTGGCTACAGACAATATATTTTAGTAAGAATTCAAAATTTCAGTCGGTTCGGTGCCATATAGCCTGAGATAATGACTTTTCAAGTGTGACCCCAAGTCCATTTAACCACCCGTAAGAATGATGAATTTTCCAAAACTGTTCTTTTCAATGAGTTTTTGGGTGATTTGGCTACAGACACTATATTTTTAGTAAGAATTCAAAATTTCAGTCGGTTCGGTGCCATATAGCCTGAGATAACGACTTTTAAAGTTCGACCCCAAGTCGCCAGTAAGAATGATGAATTTTCCATAATTGTTCTTTCGAAAGATTTTTAGATTAGTTTAGTGCCATATAGCCTGAGATGACCACTTATCAAGTTCGACCCCAAACTATTAAACTGCATAAGAATGATGAATTTTCCAAAAGTTTTTGATTGATTTGGTTACAGACAATATATTTTAGTAAGAATCAAAAATTTCAGTCGGTTCGGTGCCATACAGCCTAAGATAATTACTTTTCAAGTTCGACCCCAAGTCCATTAAACTGCCCGTAAGAATGATGAATTTTCCATAATTGTTCTTTCGAAAGATTTTTGGATTGATTTGTGTACAATCCATGGTTTTTGGTAAAAATACAAAATTTCAGTTGGTTTAGTGCCATATAGCCCGAGATAACCACTTTTCAAGTTCGACCCCAAACTATTAAAGCGCCCGCAAGAATGATGATTTGTCCAAAAAGTGTTCTTTTCCAAGATTTTTTGATTGATTTGGCTACAAACACTATATTTTAGTAAGAATCAAAAATTTTAGTCGGTTCGGTGACATAAAGACTGAGATAACGACTTTTAAAATTCTACCCCAAGTCTTTCAAACCGCCCATAACAATGATGAATTTTCCAAAAGCATTCTTTTCCTAAAGTTTTTGATTGATTTGGCTACAAACACTATATTTTAGTAAGAATCCAAAATTTCCGTCGGTTCGGTGCCATATAGACTGAGATAAAGTCTTTTAAAGTTCGACCCCAAGTCTTTCAAACCGCCCATACGTCAAACGTTTTTTGGATTGATTTGTGCACATTCAATGGTTTTTGGTAAAAATACAAAATTTCAGTCGGTTTAGTGCCATATAGCCTGAGATAACCACTTTTCAAATTCGACCACTAACTATTAAACCGCCCGTAAGATTGATTAATTTTCCAAAAGTGTTCTATTCCTGGAGTCATTGATTGATTTGGCTACAGGCGTCAGGCACTATATTTTAGTACGAATCCAAAATTTCAGTCGGTTTGGTGCCATGTAGTCTGAGATAACGACTTTTAAGGTTCGACCCCAAGTCTTACAAACCGCCCGTAAGAATGATGAATTTTCCATCATTGTTCTTTCGAAAGATTTTTGGATTGATTTGTGTACAGACCATGATTTTTTACTAATTTCAGTCGGTTCGGTGCCGTAGGGCCTGAGATAATAGGTAGCCCCACACGTACAGTTCCGACCGCGTGCCTAGACCCCCAGGCTAAAGCGGCATGCGACCATCCCGCCGACACGCCGTGTCCGCCTGCAGGCCAACCCCTTATGGCCACTTTACATGATGGAGGTTTTCAGTCCGATTCCCGTTTAGAGACCAAAGATCAAATTTTTCGTTTTACACGGTCTCTGTTTTTCATCCATATTTCAGTTGGCAATGCTGGCACGCAACACATGATCAAGCTGTCAGTCAGCGCTGTCACTTGTCACGATTTTATATCGCGAGCCGTTGGGAGGGATTGGTTATTTATGTCGTGAGCTGTTGGTTGTTGTTTGATTGAATTTGAACCCTCATAATGATGAATTCGTGGTGAAATGGGGCAATAGAACTTGAGACGCGTCGGTTAACCATAACTTCAATAATCGTACAGTGCTGAAATAACATCGGACGCTCAACAAGCAGCCCAAGTGAAGAAAAAATGCAATATTTGCGTCTGTTTACACAACAGAACATTGAAAGAAAATATTCAAGAGCTTCCATGTCAAACGTAAGTGTAAATATTCAACATTTTAATTCCGAGTGCTGTATTTATTAACTATAATGGAAGTTTAGAAGACAAACCAATAAACATCTATTCTGACGTTTCTGTGTATAAATAATTATGTTAGAAATACATTCTATGAACTTACATAATTTTAAACTGTTTTATAAATCTCTTTTATTTTTATTTTAGGGGGCACCTGCTACAAACCTTCAACAAAGAGATGGAAATTCAAGCAATTTCGCAGTGCCTGATTTACACTTGCAGTGAGATTATCCGGCAAAATACTGGTCATTTAAATTATTATAATAGGTACATTTAATGAAATTGATTATTATTTTCAAAAATTTATTACAAGCATTCACGAAACATACAACAATACCTATCCACAGTTTCACCTTCACAAACCTACCTTACACCCAACATAATAAAATTATAAAGGTAAATACTGTAATGTATAGAAATAAAAAAAAAAAAAAAAAAAAAAAAAAAAAAAAAAAGCATTCAAAAAGTAATGTCACGACCTACTCTAATTGAGTAATCTGAAAGTATGTTGCCCGTCGTGTGCTGATGATGCCGTGCTGATTTCCAATGGTATGGAAGATCTACAGTCTCTCATGTCTAGGATGAACAAATGTGTATGAAGAATGAGTTAAGATGAATGTAAGTAAGTCTAAAGTCACGAAAGAGAGAGTAGGAAAACGGTGCTCAATATAGTAGGTGGATGAGTTTGTATAACTCCATTAATGGAGGACTGAACACCATTGGCGCTAACAATAAACTGTTCAAAGAAGCGAAGCTAGCAGTTCACAATGGAGTGCTGGTACCTGCCCTGATGTATGGCAGAGAGGCATGGATCTGGCAGAGGAAGGATGTACGTAGACTGAAAGCTGTAGAAAATGTAAGAAAAGTGGAGATCCGCAAAGAACGCAAGGCTGATGTAAGCGTAATGTAATGAGTAACATTAAGAAAGTATGTAAAGCGAATGAATGAGGAAAGGAGTTTAAGAAGAACATATGGCGCAAATGTGAATGGTAGAAGAGGTCGGGGATGCCTTAGGAAGACATGGCTCTACCATGAGGCAAGTAGTAGTGTGTGTCAAGACCGAGTTGTTTGGCGGTGTGTCCTCTCTGCCTACCCCTGCAGAGAAACGGTGATGGTTAGTTACTCTGCAATGCTCTTAGTCATGCCAACGCTTTTAATCTTTTTTCAGGATTCGATGGAACGTAGGCCGATAAGCCATCAGCAATGAACCATCAAAATCCTAAACCAACTGCGGCCAGACAGCCAGACAGCCACCCAACAGCATATGTACGTATTCTGCTCATCTTAATTGAATTCTTGTTGTGCATTTGAACAGCATTAACATAATAATATTATATTTAAATGTTGGGAGGCGGGTATGGGTACCGCCGCCCCGGGAACCATTTATTGGATTACCATCACCTCTGCCATAGGTGGTTCGCCACGTTTGGTGACTTAGCAGGGGAGCTGGGTTCATGGGGTGAGGTTTGTTCGGATCTTGGCGGCAGATGCATCTGCCCACCAAATGGATGGCAGGCCGGATCGGGAGAGACGGTTGAGGAAGACCTGTAGACCTCTCCAGCTAGACTCTCGGAGCATTGCCTTGCCATTGATTCATACGTTCATCACACTGACACCCCTCATATCTTTTTCCTTCCCACTACTTCCTCGCCTTCGTTTCTCTAAAATGACTTTTCACACAGCATCCCCACAGATGACACAAGCCCTGAGGGGAATTATTTTCCTCCTTGACAGGGCCTCCTGTGCAGAGCTAATGTAAAAAAAAAATATATATATACATAAGCTCCATCCACAAGCAAATGCTTTTAATGGAAGACCAGTATGTGTCAGTCACGGGCATGTGCCTAGCATGGTGGTCGAAAAATCATAAAATTCATGTAACAAACATTATAATGAATAAAGAAAAAAAAAAAAAAGTACTACTTTATATTTACCATTTTTGAGACAAACAAATAAAAATAAAATAAATAAATATATATTAAAACAATTAAAAACTTTTTTCCACTTAATTTATTTCTGACTGTAAACGGTTTTAGTCTTTAAGGCCACCTTCAACTATGGTTTATACACATAACATTATACTATCACAATCCGGGGTTGATGAAATTTTTGTAATTTATTAACAATTTGTAATCTTTTTTTAGGAATCAGGCGGAACGTAGATTATCAGAAGCCATATATCATCCTAGACCAGCTGTGGCTAAAACCAGCAGCGTAAAGATTCTGGTAATTTTAATTGAATTCTTATTATGCATTTACACAGTATTATCACAATCTGAGGTATGCCTGATGCAACACTTGTTGGAAATAGTAAAAATATTAATCTTTTTTTTAGGTTTCGGCGAACTTTGATTATCAGATCACGTAGAACAACATAATCGTAGACCATCTATAGCTGATCGGGTGCTAAGCACCCCATCATTTCCACGTCAGTAGGTTCTCTTACTACAGAATGTAACAAACACAACATTTGTTGAGAGTATCTTGAATGAAATTGAAAAAGATTGATACTTGGCATTGGAAACAAGAAGCAAAGTGTTCCAAGTTTTCACTGAGGGAGGCCCTTTGAAATTTTTAGAAAAACAATAACAATATTATTTATTTTTGTACATTTATGTATCTTTATAAATTGGTAATTAATATAGTCTGAGTCGTTATGAACTTTTTCTTTTATTTTTTTACAATACAAATAACATTCACAATACTGCAATTCATGACAATATCCTGTATCAATGCAACAACTTTACTGAAGGACGCATAGTAACAAAACTGTATTTGGATTTCAATCAGATTCCACAGAGCCATTTATCATCCCCAAAGGAACTTTAAAACATACTTTATCTAATCTAAAACTTATTAATTTATTAACACCCTATTGCGCTTTTACAAGGAATTCTACATTTATGTAGTTACAGTAAGTAAGTATAATAACAGTATATCAAGTATGAAAAGATACACATAGCAGTGATGCACATTGCGTAACAGCAAAGCACATAAGTACCTGTAATAAAACTCAAACAAATAAGGAAAATACTTAAACTGTGATGGGTATTGATTTTAAATAATAAGATCTGAATTAGTAAATACAAAGTATAACAGATAAAAGCAAGTTGACAGGAACTTAAATGCCTATAATGTTTCATTGAAGAAGAAGATAACACTTACAATCTAAATGAAAATATGAAAGAGAACAAGTAGACGAGAGGTCTGGGTTCGAGTCCCAGTTGCGACCACAGTCTTTTTCTGTGTCTTGTTCTCTTTCATATTTTCATTTAGATTATAAGTGTTATCTTCTTCTTCAATGATATATTACGTTGATGGGAATAACCTTCAAAAGTTACAAAAAGAGAGTTTTTCTTATAAAAAATTGAATATTCATTTAGACTTTGTTACGTTACAAATACACCGCCAATATAGATGCGCGCGCACCATCCCCTCCCGCACGCATCAAACCCCCTCCCGCGAGCGACAATCCGAGCTGCCGCTCTCGGACCGGCAAGCCCTCAGTCTTGAGCAAGCGAGCTCCGCGGGCTCACGTACCCCGCGAACATGGGCGACACCAGTTCAGTTTCGCCGGTTGGCACTTCCGGTCCACGCATGGACGCTGCGTAGTCGGAAAGAACAAGTGTGTGAAGCCGCTGTTGGCCCATAATCAACCGTGAGTCAATTACCATGTTATCCTTTGTGTGCAATTAAATGTATTAACCCTAACCACGCGTGATAGAGAAGAGAGACGGACATTCAAACTAACTTTCAGCTAGGATCGTTCCTTATGTATTATTGTGTTTCCTAGAATTGAATAAACTGTTTATGTGATAACCTACCGTGTTTTGCTTGACGAGGGAGGCCCTGGGACAATGGAGAAACGTGAAGTTCCGAACCACAAGCACTAGCCCTGAGTTTACGAGGAATCCTGCTTGTGCCAAATCTTGAGCTAGTTATTATTTGGGGCAAATACAGCAGCTAATTGTATTAAATATGTGAGAGCTTTCTCCAACCCTGCCGTTAGCATCAGCACGCACGCTGGACGCCAACACTGGCGCTAAACGTGGGGCCATTTAAATTTTTTCTGTTCCACCACGGCCTCGTTCCCAAGCAACAATTGTAAACTCTGAAATGTTATTATGATGTATTGTTTATTCCCAATTGTCTAGCACTTCCAACAGGAATCTCGGCGCGAACGTAATTTCGAATCACAATTTAAATTATTACGGACGCGATTTTATCATTTGTGACTCGTCACTCGACAAAATATTACCGGTATTCCAACGCAAGGTGCCCAACCTAGGAAGTTGTCGCTGCGAATAATACAGTGATTACAAAGTGTCGGCCGATTAAAATTGCTATTTTCAATACAAGTGAATAGTGGAAATAAACACAAATTAAAGAAGAATTTATTCAACAATTAAAATCATGTACATGATAAACAAATCATCCGCTTGGTCTCGAAAGTGCTAAATATTTTTAATAATATACTAGTTTGCAGCTCGCTGGTACGTTTCTTTAAACGAGACACTTGCTGACACCTAGGGAACAAGTGGATTTAAATTCTTTCTGTCATTTGACAATTAAGTATTTTTGACTCTGTCGTCTGATGAAACCGGATCATGCCATGCCATGCCAAAATCACATTCGAATATTGCAAAAAATACTAAATTCGCGTTGACGTGGATTCCTTGACATCTGACACTATAATACCTTGTCAATTGACAATGAAGGTAATATCTTGTCGAAAAGACGAAGGGAATTCGCGGGTAAATACCAAAAATTGGTGCTGTTTAAAGCCAGGCTATAGGAAGCCGCGTAATGAAACCATGCCCCCAAGATATTGTTGAATTCTCAAACAAATTACTTCCACGAAAACTTGTGAAAATTTTTTTTTTCGATTTTTTTTAATTTTCGAAATATTTTTTTTTCCAAACGCTTGGAGTTTTTCTTAAAAACGCATTGCCAGAGGAAAATCGCTGCGCAAATTTTCTCCAGTTTTCAGACTCTGAAAATTTTTCCGATTTTTTCCTTTTTTCGATTTTTTTAATTTTCGAAATATTTTTTTCCAAAAACGCTTGGAGTTTTTCTTAAAAACGCATTGCCAGAGGAAAATCGCTGCGCAAATTTTCTCCAGTTTTCGGACTCTGAAAATTTTTCCGATTTTTTCCTTTTTTCGATTTTTTTAATTTTCGAAATATTTTTTTTTCCAAACGCTTGGAGTTTTTCTTAAAAACGCATTGCCAGAGGAAAATCGCTGCGCAAATTTTCTCCAGTTTTCGGACTCTGAAAATTTTTCCGATTTTTTCCTTTTTTCGATTTTTTTAATTTTCGAAATATTTTTTTCCAAAAACGCTTGGAGTTTTTCTTAAAAACGCATTGCCAGAGGAAAATCGCTGCGCAAATTTTCTCCAGTTTTCGGACTCTGAAAATTTTTCCGATTTTTTCCTTTTTTCGATTTTTTTAATTTTCGAAATATTTTTTTTTCCAAACGCTTGGAGTTTTTCTTAAAAACGCATTGCCAGAGGAAAATCGCTGCGCAAATTTTCTCCAGTTTTCGGACTCTGAAAATTTTTCCGATTTTTTCCTTTTTTCGATTTTTTTAATTTTCGAAATATTTTTTTTCCAAACGCTTGGAGTTTTTCTTAAAAACGCATTGCCAGAGGAAAATCGCTGCGCAAATTTTCTCCAGTTTTCGGACTCTGAAAATTTTTCCGATTTTTCCTTTTTTCGATTTTTTTTAATTTTCGAAATATTTTTTTCCAAAAACGCTTGGAGTTTTTCTTAAAAACGCATTGCCAGAGGAAAATCGCTGCGCAAATTTTCTCCAGTTTTCGGACTCTGAAAATTTTTCCGATTTTTTCCTTTTTTCGATTTTTTTAATTTTCGAAATATTTTTTTTCCAAACGCTTGGAGTTTTTCTTAAAAACGCATTGCCAGAGGAAAATCGCTGCGCAAATTTTCTCCAGTTTTCGGACTCTGAAAATTTTTCCGATTTTTCCTTCTTTTCGATTTTTTTAAATTTTCGAAATTTTTTTTTCCAAAACGCTTGGATTTTTCCTAAAAAGCACGCGGCCAGAGGCAAACCTCTGCCCAAATTTTCAAATAACCCAAACACTTACAAATACGCGTTTTTTCGCTGAAGCATTTTTTTAAAAAAAAATATATATACGTCCCCAGTGGTCAATCCCTGGCAAAAATTTCTTTCCAATTACGGATAAAGAGTCGAGTTCTCGTTTTTCTCCCAACGTAAGGTCACCCTGACACGACCCTATACACTATGGAAGTCCCTCAAGTCACGCTGGGTATAATCCCCCACATTTCTACGTCAAAAAAGGAAGAACTACTACAGGCCCTGAGAAGTAGAAAGATTTCTCCCAGGAATAAATCCAAAAAATGCCTTATTCAATATGCTTCTTTCTACAACAAAAAGTACATCAGGAAGCACGTCACGTTCAAGGAAGAACGTCTGGAGAAGAAACAACACTCTGTCGCAAGGTGCGCTGTACTTCTCTGCCAAATTGGCACCCCGTTTTGTAAAAACGAAAGATTCCCCAAAGAAAACTTTCGCCCAAGCCTTTCGTCCGGCATAAAACCGGAGCACAACGAAAGGAAATGTTTTTTTTTAGAAACCTTTCTAGCTCTGGCACAGTGTTGTCAACTGTAGCCAAAGTCATGGAAGAAATTATAATTCTCCCTTGTGGTTTCGTTTCATTTTATTTTATTTTTGTTTGTATAAATATCTCGTCATCATCAGTCATTCGCCTCTAATTGCTGCCCCAGGTGTCAAACCTTGGAAACATCGTTTTTTCTAAGCATGCACACCTCTACCTGAAATTGATCACTTCGGAGAAAGGAATTCCCTGTGGCTTACTGCAAGTAGTCAGAGACTACGTGCCCAAGGTTTTGTGCATCGTCACAACTCGCAGCATCATATTTTCACATCATCATGTCATACCTCGTCACCCCTTTCTAAATGTTAGAAAAATTCTTTTTGTACATTAAATATCGGGTCCTCGCCAAAGTGCATCTAACCCTTATGTCATATGTAATTAAATTAGGTAAGCAAACCTGTGTAAACCCACGGCGGTATCAGATGTTTGCTACCAGTTCTAAGTTTTTTTTTCTGTTTTTTAAGAAAATAGAATGGCGCTCAATAAATAACCCTAATTGCTCTAGCTCTCCCCAGAACTGAATGTGGAGTCTGGAAAGTATCGTTATAAAAGGGACAACTTTCAACGTGCCTCTTCATTAACGATAAATTTTTTTTTTTACAACATTTCAGCAACATTGAGTCACCCTGGGTCTCAACTGTTCAAACTGAAATTTTGGGGTTGCCTTGTTGTGACTTATCACGTGCAAAGTACGAGGTCACAACAAGAAGCCAGGTCTCCAAGTGAACACCCTGCGAACAACCCATCCCATTATTATAATTTTCATAACACCAAGGTGTGTCCATCGCAGTCTGTTTAAGTAAGTAAAACCTAGAAGGTCTTAAACACTCAAATCGGACCTTTGTAAATAATTTGCCTTGTCAAACAACGATAAGCGCATGTCTTGTATTGTTGCTACCATCGTACGTGTAAGTACAACAAAAGTTGTACCATCACGATACGATACTCTGTGCGTAACCAAAAGGGTTGTACCACAAAGGATCTCTTTTGCGGTAAGCTTAGATGAAATTCACATTCCATCAGCACGCCAGAATTTTTCGTCCCTTAATTGTTGAAGTATAAAATCTTGGCCAGATCTTCAAATATGTTTTTGCCTTTGTGCAAGTCTTTAACGTACGCTAATATGGATTTATTATGCTACGGTATTGTTGTACTAAGTACATCAGTATGTCTCGCCGTCTGTATTGAATAGGTACTTTTATATGAACGTTAACCTTTTGTTGCCATCATAGGTGGGAACCTTATAAAATCTGCCGTCATAGATGGGAATCTCAGAATATCTACTAAATGCGATACGGGGAGCCCGTTATAATTACTCTGTGGGTTTTTGTCAGAAATGTCATAAACACCTAGTCTTTTGCACCTCCCTTCAATACTGGGCAACCCAGTTGTAATTCGTTCATTGTTATCCGTGAAGACGTTATAAAACTTACTTGCAAATCTTTTGATTTTGCAATCTTGTACGCTATACGTGAAGACGTTACAATACTCACCATGAATCGTGCGAACGAAATAATATCAAACCTTTATGTGTGAACTACTCAATGTAGTCCACACCCCTTTTTTTGTAATCATTAATATGCCCGTGGACTTCCTGTCACAAGAACCCAGGAACTATCTACTATCTCAAAAGGACTAATCATACGCTTCACGCATGATTATGGGGCATCGTGTCGTGGGAGTTAAGTTGATGGACACAAACACACCTAACTCGTTGTCTGGGAGACGAACAAAGAAAATCCCCAGGTTTGTGAGATTTGAGCAAGGGTCTGTCATTTCTCGCAAACAAGTAGGAGAATAAAACGACCCCTAATCTTCTGCCCAATACACGTAGAGGATTAGACTTTTATGTCAGTGTATTCTTTTGTCCAACACTACCAAATATTATTGTAATGTGCCAGGATGACTGCTGTAGACCTTGTTTCACCTCCACCCAGAGGTCGAATTTCGGAAATAGCCGAGTCCCCAGCAGTTTTCTTCGTTCAAATGTTCCCAATTATCACCCTCCCCCTTCCTCGAAATTATCCGTGAATGGGGATATATGCGTTACGCACTTGGCGTTTCGTTTGTCAAATGGGACAATCTTCATACGCGGATCCTTTCAACTTCCTACTCCTTTCCCACTTTGTTATAACTAATCTTGTACGCAATGTTTTGTTTTTCGAAAGTAGAAAAAATGCTACCGTATAGACGTGAGCATAGGTCATGGAAGACCAACTTCTTTCGAATGGGAATTTTGTTATACGTACAATCCCTCAACCACGTATTCTTGGAAATGTATTTGGTAAAGAAAAAAACCAAAAGGGGTTACACAGAACCTGTCCTTGAATACGTACCTTTGTAACATGTATTAGGAATTAGCCACATTTAGTTAGCTCTCTCTCCGTCTCTCTCTCTACACGCCAAACAAATCCAACTTTTTCTCAACATGCACACTTGTTTCTCTCCAAACTTTTTTCATCATTGGTCTACTAGGCAGGTAAACTTCAAGAATTTTGTTCTAATAATAATTTTTGCCGGATTTAAAAAAAAAAAACCAGCAGCTCTGCACCCTATCTACATCTGCGCCTCTTCATGCTGCCCTCGCTACCGTCACGGAGGTCCCTTGCCTTCAATCCCTGCGTACCAAAAGCACCCGACCGCATCTAACATAACCTAGTGTGAGTCGTGCGTGTAGTTGCGAATCGTATCACCACAAAGAACCGACACTCAAAACAAACCCGAGCACGCCAGCTCTAGGTTGGTTCCTGTTCCTGTTGCCCTTGTGCAAATGCTCTGCTGCCATTATGCAAATATCCCTGCTGCATAATACAAATGTTCCTGTTGCCCTTGTGCAAATGCTCTGCTGCCATTATGCAAATGTTCCTGCTGCATAATACAAATGTTCCTGTTGCCCTTGTGCAAATGCTCTGCTGCCATTATGCAAATGTTCCTGCTGCATAATACAAATGTTCCTGTTGCCCTTGTGCAAATGTTTCTGCTGCCATTATGCAAATGTTCCTGCTGCATAATGCAAATGCCCTACTGCCATTGTGCGGATGCTCCTGTGCCCTTGCGCAAATAACAATACCAACGATTGTTCACAAAACAATCCCACTACATACAAAAACCAGTGTACCAACCACCAATTGCGATTCCACTCTCCAGTACTTCAATGGTTTCGTACTGGCTCACCCACAGGATCCGGAAGCAGTTACCCTTTCGACCTCTGTGACAGGTAGAACTCTCCACACCACCTAGAAGCCTCATCATGTGTTCTCTTCCTCGTATTTTCTTAAAGGCCCTAGTGTCCCTTGAGTGTAATCTCAAATGGGCCAGGTTACTGTGACAAAGTAACCTTGTAACTTCAGTGAAACGTTCAACCACCCCAGACATCCTACGCAAACCACGTTCGCAAACATTAGCTCACAGACCAATGATACAATTTTAGAGTTTTTTTTTCTATCACTGCATAACCCTTGTACCTTTCTTCAACAGATCCTTTGTTCTTTGCAACTGTATTTATGTATGCCACTGCCTTTATATACTTTTATTGACAATTCCTTGTTACACCATGTATCTTCTCTTTTGTGTTCTGTTCATAACTATTCTCCAGCTAGGAATCTCTCTCTCTCTCTCTCTCCTCGTTTCTCTTAAATATTTTTGGCACAAGTGCTGAAAAGGTAAGAGGATTTATTAGTCCTACAGCTCCATTACCACGTCGCTTTTATTGCGGCGAGGGGGGAAGTGTTACGTTACAAATACACCGCCAATATAGATGCGCGCGCACCATCCCCTCCCGCACGCATCAAACCCCCTCCCGCGAGCGACAATCCGAGCTGCCGCTCTCGGACCGGCAAGCCCTCAGTCTTGAGCAAGCGAGCTCCGCGGGCTCACGTACCCCGCGAACATGGGCGACACCAGTTCAGTTTCGCCGGTTGGCACTTCCGGTCCACGCATGGACGCTGCGTAGTCGGAAAGAACAAGTGTGTGAAGCCGCTGTTGGCCCATAATCAACCGTGAGTCAATTACCATGTTATCCTTTGTGTGCAATTAAATGTATTAACCCTAACCACGCGTGATAGAGAAGAGAGACGGACATTCAAACTAACTTTCAGCTAGGATCGTTCCTTATGTATTATTGTGTTTCCTAGAATTGAATAAACTGTTTATGTGATAACCTACCGTGTTTTGCTTGACGAGGGAGGCCCTGGGACAATGGAGAAACGTGAAGTTCCGAACCACAAGCACTAGCCCTGAGTTTACGAGGAATCCTGCTTGTGCCAAATCTTGAGCTAGTTATTATTTGGGG
>OW386556.1:20249400-20724400 GCA_936435175.1 Glyphotaelius pellucidus
AAGTGATTTACTCAATTTTGTTCAATCTAAACGGCATTTTTATAGTATTTTTTTTGTGATTGACAGTGATCAGTGAGCTGACAGTGATTGAAATCGCCAAGTTAATCCAACTACTTATTACAATACGTAAAATCGTACCTGTGGTCAAACAATTAGTACTTATTACAATTATTTCGCGGCACGTCACAGGCGATCTGTAACTTAGTGGCGATAGCGTTTGCTAATTTGGACATTGACATTCTGAGCAACCGAGTTCGAAACCCAACCAATTTAAAAACTTTGCTGCTTTTTTTTCAACATAACTCTAGATAAATTAAATAAATTTGTATTTACAAACGCTGAGACTATTTAATTCTATTTTTATTTTCATAAATATAACAATTAATAAATATAAAAGTAAATTCGGTTCGGTTGCCGGCCAGTAGTATTCATTACACTCAGCTACACGTACCCAGTACAACAACATCCAACAACATGAACAACTGCAATTCCTGTGCTGAATTCACCCTCTCACGTGCACCGCATGCAAAGGGACCTTCCATCTACACTGCGGCAGAGTGGCTGAGAGCTCATTCCGACGCCCTAGCAAGGAGCGGCGCGCACAAATTAAGTGTAAGAAATGCTTAGTTATCATGTCTACCGAAAATCCTACCGTAGTGGATAATTCACCTTTGGACAGTGAGCTACTGACAAAACAAAACTTAATTCTGGAACAAAACACACAAATTCTCACCACGATATCAGTAATGAGTAAACAGTATAAAGAAATCTTACATCGAGTACACGAATTAGAAGATACAAACAAAAAATTTTAAAAAAATGCTGATCTCGAAATTCAAATTCGCTTAGAACAATTAGAAGGACAATACGAAAAAATTGACAGGGAAAATAGAACGAAAAACGTCGAAATCAGGAAAATCCTCGAAATAAACGGAGAAAATTTGAGAAACATTATTTTCAACATTAAAAAACAACAAGCGCCAACGCAGAACTATATAATGTTGATATTGCATACCGTATCGCCCAAAAAAACAACAAAGATCAACAGAGGCCCATAATCCTTAGACTTAAAACTAGCATCGACCGTGACAACTTCCTAAACGACATCAAAACATACAATAAACAATCTACAAATAGAGACAATAAACTCAATACCACTCTCATTGGAATGGCAGGAACTCGCTCCCAGATCTACATCAGCGAACATCTAACATTTCGTGCGAAACACCTTGGGTATCTTGCACGGAAGGCTTCACGAGACAACATATTCAAATTCGCCTGGACCATAGAGGGAAAAGTGTATGTGCGAAAAGACATTGGGACGCCTGTCCTGCTCATCAACGAAAAAAATAAACACCTTCTCCCTCCCTCACCCAATTATCCATAAACTAATTAATTTGTTTTTAATTTATCTTTATCGAGTTGTACCAATATTATAAACTTATTTCTTCCTCATAATAAATAAGTGCACAATCACAGAACATAATTACTTTAAAGCTTACTTGTTATCAATAAATTTTATGATAACAGGATTTTCTGATAACACCCTTTACTGAAATATTAAATGTAGTTTCAGTATTAACAAACATAAAGCTTGAATTTTTTATACAGTGTCTGATTTTTTCTACTGTCTTCACTATAAAGCTCACTGAACTTTGTATTATTGTTATTGGTTTGAGTTACTGTCAAAATCCTTATCTACTATTATTAGACATCATTACTGTACGGGACGTTTGTACATATACTGTATAAAAATAGGGAGCTGGACACAAATAGCACGCCAATGGAATCTTTATGCGCCAAGGAATTTTTGGCGTACGCCAATGGACTTTCGCGAATTTAATACTTTTGAATGATTCTAAGTAAAATTGGCAAAACTGAATCTATTATAACTGATTAAACACTTGTAAAGGCTTGAAGACTTTGGAGACTTTTGGAGACTGGGATTACTGGGATACTGGAAAGAAGGTAGAACTGAAGCTATTACTTTTAAATAAAACACTTGAAAAGAGTTTGAACTTGGAGACTTTGGTTTCTTCGAGATTGTTTCTTCTTGGCTGGTAATTTTTAACTGATTTGTGACCGATGTGTGGTCTGTATTTATAGGGCAAAACTGGGTTGGATTGTGAGGGTATAGCACTTCCTATTCTTTGTGTAGGTTGGTCCTTTTATCCTTTTTCCCTGTTTGCTACGATTTTTGAGAAGATTTGTAAAATTTGTATATTATAGCCAGTACCAAGAGAGTCCCGATCCCCGAAACCAAAATCTCACATGATTTTTATTGTTTTTACAAAAAAAGATACAATGTTACATTTGTGGTACAAAGTAGAATTTCAAGGATTAAACATTTTTATTAAAGTGCAAGAATCAATGGTAGGCGTCAGTTTTCAAGTGATTGTACTTGCTTGTGCCCATTTTTCTGCGAGGATATTTATTTTTAGCTCGTAATTATCACCAATTTCTCAAAATTTAGCTCCAAATTTTTGAGAACATGAATTCATTGACGTAAATATTCCCGATTTAGATTTTCCTTTGTTCATCATTAGCCAATCACAGCTCCCGTGGTTGTATGGTGGGGGTGACGTAAATAGGCAGCTATTCTCGTGGCAGGGTTCATTGCTGTCTGTAGTCTTTTGTAGAGGTGTGAGATGTATTTTTGAGTTTGATTTTCATGCTGCGTGTGTTCATTATCAATTGTGTTTGTATTTTTAAGTGCTAAATTAATTTTGAAGAATAAAATAGCAATTAGACATCGTTTTGGAGGATGCGTGAAACGCCCCTCGTCTCGTTAGCCAATAGCAGCTCTCTAATTGCTTGGGGGTTGTGGTGTGAGGCGAAATGGTGCTGGCGGCATGGTACTGTGTAATTGTGGGTGCTGGCGGTACGGTACTGTGTGGGAGCGTAAATTCCAATATTGTCTTTTTTAGTTATCTCATTTGCTTTTGCGGACTCGTTCGATACAATTACAAAGGTCACTGTTATTGCTTATTGTGTTTCTGTAATCATTATAAAGGTCCCTGTTATATCTTCACAACAACTTAATCCCTACATTACTACCAAACAAAGTTTTGTTACAAATATTACAAAAGGTAGAAATAGCAGAAATAGCTGATCAATTGGATAATTTGTCTCTAATTCCACGTGTAGAAACAAACAGTGCTCTAGAAGTTCAACAAATATTAACCCAATCGGCCATAAAAAATATTCTCAATGAATATTAGAAGCATAAACCGCAAATTTAATTACTTGTTGATACTTTTCACAGACCTGAACTCTGACTTTGACATAATCATTTTAAGCGAATGCTGGATTAAGGAAAATTACCTCCTTAAAAACATAATAAATTACACCCACTACAACACACAAAATAACACAACTCAAAACGATGGAGTTATATACACAAAAAATCATATATCTCCTACAGTAAACGAAATGATAATCGATCACTCTAACTGTCTTAAAATTGTCATAGATACACACATAACCGTAGTTTCTTTATATCCATCACCAGACATAACTAATATTACCCCTTTTCTTAACTCACTAAACCGATCTTTATCTTGTGATAATACCCTTATTATTGAAGCATTTAAAAACTCCTATTGCCAGCCCTCTCTCTTTTAAAATACATGATCAATACAACTTACAGACGAGCCAGATACTCTGGTGGGTACTGTGATGGCTGGGACGAATCTTGTGTGAGTGGTTGTGATAATACCCTTATTATTGAAGCATTTAAAAACTCCTATTGCCAGCCCTCTCTCTTTGAAAATACATGATCAATACAACTTACAGACGAGCCAGATACTCTGGTGGGTGCTGTGATGGCTGGAACGAATCCCTGAAGAGTTAGCAGGTTTATATAATCATTGGCTTGAGGATGCATGGAATTAATTATAAATTTACATTGAAGTCACCAATGAAATTTTTTCTTGAAAAGTGGCTCTGATGAATGGGATGGGAACATTTGAAGATGATTCTTAGCAAAAGTTTTTGAACGGTCACTAGAAGATAGAGAATAGATGCTGCACAACCTCCCCATCCTATAACGCCGTAACCATTTATTATTAATTGTTTTTACATAAATCGATAATAAAGTGAGGAAATATTAACGTTTATAGTAATTTTTTCTTATAAAATATTTTTGTGTTTTTATTTTATTCTTTATCTACAGGTTGGTACTTTTGGTTAGAAAAAACATAAGGTGAGCCATTTTTAAAACCTTCTTGTTTGCACTCAAAAATTTTGAATTTTAAAAATGGTGGTTTATTTCAAATAATAAAATTTAAAAGCGTATTTCATAATCTTTCGAAAATTGTTTAGTTCGGATATATTCAGAAATACTGAATAGAATAAATGGCAGAATATGACCAAGGCCTGAAGGGTTAAGAAGTGGATTACAATGAATGTATTTGGTCACGGCGACGACTGTAATTACACTCCATAATTATGGAGTAGCATTTTTTTGTGCATTTACTTTGCAATTTATTATTTATTTAAAAATTTTCAAAGTCTACACCATTTTGAGGAGAGGATGGACCGCCAAACAACTCGTCTTGGCACACACTGCTTGATTTTCATCACATTCATCATACAAGTTTATGCCTACTATAGTTCCATTTTATGGTCAACACATCAGGCAGATATTATGTTAAGGTCTTGTTGTAAGTTGTAAGAGTTCACAATCTTCTATAGATTTAATTGCTTTATATAATTTGAGTTCGTCAGCATATAGAGAAAAATGTAAAGTCGTTAATGAAGATTAAGAAAAGCAAGGGTCCAAGGTGTGATCCTTGTGGTACGCCCCACGTAACTGAGATTGTGGAAGAGTTAAAACAGTAACAGATTGACTTCTATGTGATAAATATGATTCTAACCAACGAAGCTGCAGATATCCGTGTATGCCGATTTTATCCAGTTTATTCATTAAGACAGGGTGGCTAACTTTGTCGAAGGCCTTACTGAAATCGGTGTAAACGGCATCTACTTGTGTTTTTTTTATTAATTGATTTCCACAGAAAGTTCGTATACTTGAGTAAATTCTTTTAGCTAGCTACAAAGCCGAGTTGAAAAGGGCTAAGTATATGTGTTACATAGTTAAAAATGGTTTTATATACAATAGACTCGAATATTTTTCCAAAACAAGATAAAAGGCTGACAGGACGGTAGTTATATCATTTTTACTACCAGATTGTGGATTGGGCGACCTTCCACAGATCTGGAAATACCCCATCGTTCACAGACTTTTGATCAATATTTTGTGCAAAGGTACTGCAAGTTGATCTGCACAATTTCGAATAAACAATGGAGGAGTTCATTCCATTCCATCTAAATGCACATGCATACAAAAATCTTGCTTTGTAGGAATTATTTCGATCTTCGAGTCATTTTTTTCCTAATTTGACCGGACTGTTACACCACGAGTACCTAAAGCTACCCGTCAAGTAGTAAATACTTGTTTTTACAGACTCGTGAATTCTTCGAAGAAAGGCAAAAAAAAACAAAAAATACAAAAATACAAAAAATACAAAAACCAAAAATACAAAAAATAAACAATACAACAATGTATTGGTGACTCAAACTAATATTATATTAACGGGTGAAAACATATAAAACATCAATTTGTAAGTAATAATTGCATTTGTATATTAAAAACTTTTACAAATAATTTGTTTATCACAAAATAAACTTGTCTAAATAAATTATTAAAATGTACCTATAAGTATCAATATGAAAATAAATTGAGAGGTGGCCATTTAAAAAAATATATTTTATTTATTTGTCTATTAACACTTTTTACAATTTCTAAGTTATCCAATTGTAAACCCGTTGTGTTTGTGTGTACAATTCTTAACCCTTTATTTATATCAAGAGATTAATTTGTTTCTAAAATGTGGTTGGCAAATTCCAAATATTTATTATTATTTAAGAGGAATATAAACGCTAGAAATATTTTGATTCTCACGCCTTCAAAATTTAAAATCTAGCGAATTATTTGCACGAGTGGTAAAAAGTGGTTTTTATTTATTTTGTGCATAATTTTATAAGAATGAAAAAAGTAAGAACATACAAAACCTCAAAAATTGTCTAAGCCATAAAGGGGTATTTTTTAAAAATTGTTTCTAATTATGTTTATGTTTTTCTTCGTAGTTAAGTCACGCAAAAAAAAATTTTCAGTGGTTTACGCTTATATTTTTGGTTATGTAATTAATAATTTTATTGTGATTCCAATACATAAAAATGCTAGTAAAAGCTTCAATTTATCAGTAGCATATTTTTTGATCTTCATAATGTTAACCAATTCGTAGTAAAGATTTTTTTTTTTTAACATTAGCTCCACACAGGAGGCCTTGAGGAAGATAATTCCCCTCAGGGCCTATGTCATCTGGGATGCTGTGTGGAGGGTCTTTTTGAGGAGAGGAAGGAATGAACATTGGTCTTGAAGAGACCCATGTTGTAGGAGGGAGGAAACACAGATGCCGGCAAATCGTTCCATAGCCGAGCTGTTGAACTCAAGAACGAGTCGAAAAAACGACCCGTTCTCATGTGACAAATGTCAACCGTGTACATATGTTGGGCGCGCGTTTGGCGTGTCTCCCGACTATGCACCGGTGCCGAAGGGATCAATGACGCTAGTTCCTCAGAGCATCTTCCATTGAAATACCGGTAGAACATGGATAGCATTCCCACCCGACGCTTGTGCTCTAAAGATTGCAACCCGTTCGTTAAGATGGGAGAATCTATCAAACGGACAGCCCGTTTCTGCACAGAGTCGAGGGTATTTTTCAAGTATTTTGGAGCTCCAGACCAGAGGTGGCTGCCAAATTCAACCGTGGGGCGCACTTGCGATTTGTACAGGGTAAGCAGTTGTGTACTATTAAAGTATCTGCGGGCCCTGTACAGTACGCCCAGTTTTTGAGAAGCTAACTTTACTGAGCTGGTCACTTATAGTTACACCAAGCATATCAATGGAAGGTCTGTTCGGAAGATTGCTTCCGTTGAAGGAGACTAGATTTTCATTTCGATCCCTTTTAGACGTAATCAGACATGATTGGGTCTTTGAAACATTGAATTCGACGAGGTTATTCTTACCCCAAGAGAAAACACTCTCGAGGTAACCATCCATTCTTTGCTTCAAAGCCCTCCGAGCCGTTGGAGTTTGTGTGCCCTTTGGGTGCTTGTCAAACGAAAAGCTGTCATGGACTGTACTGTCATCCGCGTAACAATGAATTGGTGCACATGACAAAAGGTCGTTGATGTGCAACAAAAACAAAGTCGGGGACAGAACCGATCCCTGTGGGACGCCAGCATTTATTGGATGCGAGGAAGAGGTGAAACCATCAGCAACCGTCTGAATTGACCTCTCCCTCAAAAAGTCAGCAATCCACGTACACAGGGATACGGGAAGTCCGTAAGATGGCAGTTTGTTGACAAGTCCTCGATGCCAAACCCGGTCAAAGGCCTTGGAAATGTCCAGTGCGACCGTTCGGGTCTCACCGAAACGTTCTAGGCACCGCACCCAAACATGCGTCACATATGCGAGAAGATCGCTGCACGAGCGGTTCCGCCGGAATCCGTATTGACGGTCGTTAATGATTTTGTTCTTCTCGAGATATGTGAGCAGTTAGTCGTTGATCACACGTTCCATTGGACAAAACTGATGTGATCGCTATGGGGCGGTAGTTGGCCGGGTTGGAGCGATCACCCTTCTTTGGAATAGGATGGATGACCGCTTTTTTCCAACCAGAGGCACAATACCAGACTTCAGGGACATTTTAAAGAGCTTCGTCAAAATTGGAGCAATTTCTGCAGCGCACCTCTGTAATACCAGGGCAGGTATTCCATCAGGCCAACTAGCTTTATTAACATCAAGCCCTCGTAAGACTTGGATTACATCCCGATGCCGGATCCTCAGCTTTTTCATACGAAAACCGCAGTGAGGAACCGACGTCGGGACAGCACCTTGATCGTCGAGGGTTGAATTATCCGCGAACATTTTGCCTAATAAGTTAGCCTTTTCGGCGGCGGTGTTCGCTAGTGAGCCGTCAGGTCTGGTAAGAGGTGGTAGACTGGATTTGCAGAAATTCCGACCTATTGATCCCGCGAGCGACCAGAATGCTCTGCTGCCATGCGGGCATGCAGCCAGCTTTTTGCTGATCTGCAGGTCGTGATCGAATTTTGACCTATTTATGACTCTCTTGGTTTCCTTTGCCATTTTATTGTATGCTGTTCTGTTTTCGGATGTTCTAGATGTGTTGTAGGCTCGGTAAGCCGCGTTTTTCCGTCGCACTGCTTCAGAGCATTGCCGACTAAACCACGGCTTTGAGCCCACACCAGTTTCCTTAACAGAGGAATGGATGAAGCCATCCATCGCAGATGTGATGACTTCACCAATTTCCTGGGCACATCTTGACGGATCCGAAGTCCGAAAACAGACAGCTGACCACGGGAAAGCATTGAAATGGGCCCGCAGACCGAACCAATCTGCTAACCTATAGTGCCACACTTTCCTCTTCAGCCTCTCCTTTGGCGGTCTGAAGTTGATGGGGATTGAGGTCGTCACCAGGCAGTGGTCTGACGATCCCAAAGGCGCTGTGACGTCAATCTTGTAACCGTGTGGCACAGTGGTTAAAAAAAGGTCTAACAGATTGGAGCGGTGAGTCTGGACATCAGGAACCCTTGTAGGCTCCTGAACCATTTGCTCCAGTCCGTGGCAAAGGGCAAAGGATTCCGCCTGTCGGCCAGCCGAGTCTGTTGATCCAGAGAACTTCAACCATGGTTCGTTATGAACATTGAAGTCACCCAGAACAACAAACTCGGAGTTTCGCTCAAGTGTCTGAAGAGCTCGGCAGTGTCTGATTCGCCAAGGTTCGGTGAGCGGTATAAACACGCGTAGAATCTTACCGTACTGGCAAGATTGACGCGCACCCACATTACGTCGAATCTGGAGTTTTCCAGATTCAACAGTCGCACACAGTTGACGTCAGCTCGACTATAGAGATAGACGCCTCCTTTAGGTCTGAACTTGCCTACGAGGGTGAAGCCCGGGCAGTCCAGATAGGAGGCATCTACAGGCTCAGCTATCTGCGTTTCAGACAGGAAAAGAAGGTTCGGACGTTGAGAGAAAAGGTGGTGGTGGACTGAGTTTAAGTTTGTGTGCAGGCCGCGAATGTTGGCAAAATTTACCAACAGTCTTGGCCTAAAGATTAATCTAAATAGGATTTCACGTAGAGCTCCTCAACTCTAGTATTAAAATTTCTAGAAGTCTTCTCTATTAAAAAATAATCAATTAATTAATTTGGTTTTGAAACATGCTGATAATTTTGATTGAATAAGTGGTGATGTGTTTTCGTTTGATTAAAATTACGCCACGATTAGCGAAAATTGAAGAAATATTTATATTAATTTAATGAAAATAAAAAACTTTGTATACCGCACTATTTAATCAAAATAATCGATATGTTTAAAAGAAAAAAGATTTCTTTGTCAGGATAAATGAAAAATAATTAATAATTATCTTTGCCAAAGAAACTTTTGAAAGTTTTGAAGCATATTTAATAGAATTAATAGAATGAACAATTTTATTAATTTCTAGCGAGTTTCCGGCATGATTTCATTTAATGCCTCTTAAATGAAGAAGTAGTTTATTCTTGCTTGTCCTTTCGCATTCGTCCCTATTCCCCTCCCACGTCCTCTTCCTCTCCCACGTTTCTCCTCCACTTTCCCCGCCGGGCGTGCGCAGAAGCGTGAAGAGCTCACTATAGAGTAGGTATAGAAACTATCGCGGCCATGCGCACTTCAAATCACCAAAGTTTCATCGCAATCGGATGAATAGTTTAGGAACGCATAAAGGACAAACAAAGAAACATTAATTTTTATATATTAACAATCAATCAAATTTGGTACCTAACATAGAATAATCTATACTAATATTATAAATGCGAGTGTATTTGTTGATTACTCTTTCACGCCTAAACCACTAAACCGATTTTTAAAATTCTTCACCAATAGAAAGCTACATTATCAGCGAGTAACATAGGCTGTATATAACGGTAAGCTCTGGCGTTTTGAAATTTGTATAAATAAATGAAAATGTGCGTATTTCATATATTTTAGCGGCAAGGCGGAAAGGCACGGAGAAGGTGAGGTTCTCGGAGAGGGAAGAGACGAGAGAGGGGAAGGCGGGGAAGGTGAAAGGGAACGGGGACGCACGGGAAAGGACAATAGCACCCTTTACACACAAAGTTCGGAGCGGGACGTGCCCCGCGCCACTTCAGGCCGCCGCGCAGAAAAATAAAGACCGAAAGTAAGATAACGGTTTACAACGCAGTTCACTGTGAGACTTTTCTGCGCGGCGGCCTGAAGTGGCGCGGGGCATGTCCCGCTCCAAACTCTGTGTGTAAAGGGTACTATTATGTATTGCTAATTGCTACAGTAATCTCCCTCAAAAACCATGCGAGCGAAGCCGCGGGTAAAAGTTAGTGTACCTATAATTCTTGATTAGATTCAAAGTTTTTCAATTAAGTTTTAAATTTAAAGAGTTTATTCGAAAATTGAATTTTGAGTAAGAACAATCGATGGTTTGCAAAATGTCATTCTCAAAGTTTGATAAGGTTAACAGTTTTGTAAAAGTTTTTGTTTCGATTCGAGAGATAGGATTCAAATTATTATGTACGTACTTCCAATTAATTAATTGATTTAAAGAGTTTTGATAATAAAATTTTGATTTAACAATCATTGTTTTGCAAAATGGCATTCACAAATTTTTGACAGTTTCGCAAGAATGTTTGTGATGATTGAAAAAAGCTTTTCATTTGTATTGTCATGTGGTTGTAATAATCCAGAAACCTTATCTAGGGAATAAAGAAGATATTTTGAAAGTTTCAAATATTTCCTATGCTTAATATAGCAATACATAAACAACAAACAAACAAGCTAGCAAGCAAACGTACATTAATTTTTATATATAAATAGATAAAATCACACTCTGTAACCCAGCCAACTACACGAGTGTCGTCGGATGGTATGACTATGAACCGGACCAATAACAGCACGATACCGTCACATAAGCTGTTTAGAAGCATCGACTCATTCAGTAAAATATATTTGCCGTCAATTGCAATACTTCCCTCCTCCTGTGCACTTGTCAAGCGACCATTATCAAAACCAAAATGGCTTCATCCAAATTCGTGTTTCTGTTCCTCGCCATGTTCGTGGCTGTGCAGGTAATTGTTAATAGCTAAATATATTGTTTTAATAAATTTTTAATTACTTGTTAACATTGTGGTGTATGTATGAAGTGATCATTTTTGATAAGTATGGTTTTTCGCGGTAACGGTTGAATATTAGCAATGCTTTTATAGAATATTTTAATATTAGTGTTACGATCTTTTGCAAATGCAGTCAGAGAAGGGTCACATATCTTTGTTTTCTACCTTTACCCTTTTGGATATGATAACAATTTTACTAAATGTAAATAATAAAATAAGCCAGCACACACTATTTATCTATTTATCACTAATTATTTATTTAATTAATTAAATTAGTAACATAAATTAATGACATTAATTAATTAAATTGACTAAACTATTTAAATTAACTAAATTATTTAAATTAATTACTTAAATTATTTAAATTAACTAAATTATTTAAATTAATTCATTAAATGAACTAAATTATTTTAATTAATTGATTGAATTATTTTAATTAATTAACAAAATTATTTAAATTAATTAATTTAATTAATTAAACTGACTAAATTAATTAAATTAACTAAAAATTAGTCTTGAAATTTTAGAAAAATTCACACATTACCGAAAAAATTGTTAATAATAATGTAAGCACTTTTGTAGCATCTACCTGCGTTTGATTCAGTAAAAAAATAACATCTTATATCTAATATTGTTAAATATCGATCGTCCAGTTGATTAGTGAGACATCTCCAAATATTAAGTTTTGAGATTATGAGGAAAGCAATATTCGAATGCTCACAATAAATCAAATATGTGTCAGGGTTTTACATGTTAAATATGCTAAAAAATAAAATATTGGAAGACTTAACGGTAATTTCGGTACATTAGTATGATATTTTGAAATATCCTACTAGTGACCCAGAAATATCAACAGTTTGTTTAATTCACTACAAGTTTCTCTGCATTATAATTGATTTGTGGTGTTTATAATCTGAGTATTGTACCAGATAGAGGGTACACTTGTACATATAAATGCATTCTCAATTCAAATTACATTTTTTTGAGATGTCTGACTAATCAACTGGACAATAGATACAAAATGATACCCGGGACATGATTAATAGGCACGAAATATGTTTTAAACGCTTTCCCCTCTACTCATAAACGTATTAAAATTTGACACATCTGAAAACATCCCTAAATTAGATTAATTTTCGCTTAAATATTATCGTTTTTAATATTAGCGCGCTCCCTCTAACATTTGTATTTACATATCTCCCCTTCTTCTCTTTGAGCGCTTACTACCGGACCTTAACAAAAACATTTCGTAACTTTATTGTACATAATACATAATATATACTTTTAGGAAAAATTAATAGGAAATTTCATTTCTATGCAGTGTTTGTTCGTTCATTGTTACGTTCGTCAATCATCATGGTTGTAAACGCTGAAAGAAGTCTATTGTGGGCGTAGTTTGCCCTAAGCAAACTTAATTTTTCCTTACTTCGGGTGAATTTTGTGAAATATTATCAAATGTCGATTTTCTTTCTTGAACAGTTGAATTTTATTAAACTTTATCAAATTTTGATATTTTTTTCTTAAACAGTTGAATTTTTTAAAAACTTTATCAAGTGTAAATATTCTTTTTTGAACAGTTGAATTTTATTAAACTTTATTAAATGTCGATATTCTTTCTTGAACAGTTGAATTTTATGAAACTTTATCAAATGTCGCTTTTTTTCTTGAACAGTTGAATTTTATTAAACTTCATAATGTCGATATTCCTTCTTGAACAGTTGAATTTTATTTAACTTTATCAAAGTCGGTATTCTTTTTAGAACAGTTATGACGGGTTGTTTTTAACACTTCATCAAATTTCAAAGTTAAAATTCAAGTTATGTGAAAGATCTATTCACGTTCTGTTTATATATCATTACGGGCTAGCTGTGTAACGTAACTCAAATAATACCAGAACTTGCATGAAACTTTGTTAGATAAATTACTTGTTAACCTTTTAGCTAACCATAGATCATAAACATTGAACACCTTTACTCACATTAATTTTTACCATGTTTTTATTATTTATTTCCTACCTATTGTGCCCACATACAATGGACACCGCGACGGTCACTTTAACAAATAAAATCAAAGTAAGCATGCTTACAAATCGCGTCTAATTGTTTTCAGAATTGGTCGTCAGACCGTAACGGTTTTACGACAGTAAAAGCAAATAATAGTCTGTAGAACCTTACTGAGAAATAATCCTTGAAACAACGACTAATTAAAGGCAATCACTTTACAGATAAATTAGACAATAATAAAAACAATTGAAATCCCAACGAAAACATTATTTAAACAACATCAGCTTTACTAATAAATAAACGTGATTGAAATTATTTACTGATAAACAATCGCTTATTTATACAACTTCTGATAGAAACGTTAAATTGTAACTGACATAAAATAGTTCATGATAAATTGTATTTACAGCCAAAGAGGGTTGTATATCTGTTGTATAAACTGTTCATAATAATAATTTCTCATCGGATGAGAGCTTTTATTATTACCGTGGCGATCCACGATTACGGTACGGTGACGGCACAAAAAGGCAATAAACGCTGCATCTCTCTCACACACCGCACCGTGACGTCTCCGTAGACCCCACAACCGTAGACGTCTACTACTAGCCGTGACGATAATTTTGAAAGTGTGGAATATGTTTACGAGGAAAATATTGAAATTTGAGTGAATTCCAAAAATTCAAAAACGTCAAACGTCAATGCGCTGATGGTTTTGCTTTTGCTCTTAAAAGTATAATGCTGCAGCTCTTCCTTACACACTAAATAACATTTGAAATTGAGAGACAAACGGTGAACATATTTTTTTTTTACATGATCTCCACACAGGAGGCCCTGAGGAAAACAATTTCCCTCAGGGTCTATGTCATCTTTGGGGATGCTGTGTGGAGGGTTTTTTTTAAGGAAAGGAAGGGGAGGAGAGTTCTGGGAAGGAAAAGGGTTTAAGGGGTGGGTAGGAATCTGGGGTTCAGTGTGTCCTGGTCACCCGCCTCCAAGACCTAGACAAACCTCACCCCATGAACCCGGGCACCCCTGCTAAATCACCAAACGTAGCGAACCACTTGGGGTGACCTATGGCAGAGGTGTTGGTTATCCAATAAAGGTTCTCGGAGCGGCGGTACCCATTCCCGCCTCCCAAATTGAAAATTTATTTTAAAAGTATGTCTGCATCCCCCCAAAGGAACATACAATCATTATCACACATCTCCCTCACACGTATATATAAAATGTAACGCAATTCCCGTCACCGTGGCTGAGCCGTAATACGACATATCTGTTTTCTCCAAAAAGTAGCATTTTGGATTAAACAGACACACGTATATTGTGTGTCTCATCTTTTGTCTCACCATTATTTAATATGTAAGAAAGAGCTGCAACATTAGGTTAAATTACGTTTTATGCTTTTTTTGTGCCGTCACGGTACCGTAATCATGGATCGTCACGGTAGGAATAAAAGCAGTCAATTTTGGAAATTTTCCAAGGTATTTTGAATGTCCTACTCTTCTTGAAAATGTCCTAATAACCAACCACTTTTATTGTTTGAAAAACCAACATGTTTCGTAAACAAAGATTACGTCATCGGGGTTTACTCAAAAGTAAAGTTGTGTTGTAAAAGTAAATGCTTACAAAACATATTGGCTTTTTAAAAATTGAGGTTAAAGTGGTTAAAACCTTAGAGTAACAGTATATTGCTACTCTAAGTTTAAAACTAAGCATTATATTATTTTTCAATAAAAAGTGGTTTACAACAAATTAAGTTTGCTATGTTTGAAGAAAAGTGGTATTCATTGCTGGTTTTAATACGTTATGTGAATACATAGTTCTGTATATTATAGGAATACATTTAAAAATTAAAAATTATGATTGTAATTTCGCCCCTCAGGTCTCGGCAATATTTTGTCAGAGTGTCAAAATATTTCGGCTATATTTTGTCATAGTGTCAAAATATTGCAATAAAATCCTAATAAATGGAATATTTCTGAACGCATTCGAAAATTAAAAATTGTTTTTGAAAGGTGATAAAATACGCTTTCAAATTTTATAATTTGAAATAAATATATAAATTTTGAAATAAAAAAGTTTTTAAAATAGCTTACCTTTCATTTTTCTAACTTAAATTACTGATAGCCATAAAAAAATTAAAACATTTTCAAATTTTATTAGACAAATGTATTATAAACTGTATTGTCACCTCCCTTTTTTATTGAATTAATTCATAAAACTTTCCCAAAAATTAATTTTTTTTTTAAGTAAACTTGTTCAGCACCGTTGTGATTTGAGACAAACACTTACATCTATAGAATTTAGCTTGCGAGAGAATGAGATAGTATAATCGGTCTCCTCTTTGTGCGAATCTTCGTAGCCTCCCTACTCTTATTTACTTTAGTTATCTGAAGGTTTCACTTTTACCGCGTGTGAATTGAACACATTAATTTTAATTTTGTTATAAGAAAAACTCTCTTTTTACAACTTTTGAAGGTTATTCCCATCATCGTAATATATAATAATATATATAATAATATATCGTAATATATAATAATATAATATATAATAATATATATGGAAAAAATAACTAGTTGAAGATAATATTGTTGATTCTAAATATTTGAAATATGAGATTGACAAATATGACGGTTTGACAGAAGGTGGCAATAGCGAAATTGGATAACGCTCACGTCCCGGTTAGACGAGAGGTCTGGGTTCGAGTCCCAGTTGCGACCATTGTCTTTTTCTACTTTTCTGTGTCTTGTTCTCTCATATTTTCATTTAGATTATAAGTGTTATCTTCTTCTTCAATGATACATTAATTTTAGTTCTTTTGTGGTTAATTTTTAGATTTGTATATAAAGTGCGGTATTTTCTCTGTCTAACACTGCTTAGATCATATTATTCACATTATTACAACTCATCTCATTCAATATACCCTCTCGTAGACTCAGAAACAAAGAACTGCTCTTCCTCAATCAACACTCGACTAATTATGGTTATAATTCACCACTATCAGAATGTGTAGAATGGTCAAATCACGTCAAGACCTTGCCTTTTTTGGCATAATCATAAATGATTTTTGTCGCTCAATAAACAATTGAAGATATTTTATGTTAATCTATTTTTAGCAAAGTCTTGACTTGACTTGACACTTCTATTTTCTTATGTTTTATCTGTTTGTCTTTGCTTTCATATACCATCCTTTATTCTTGTAATGTACATTTCCAAAATTTCGTGTTACTTGATTGTAAATTGGACGTTAGTCCGTTAATAAATAATAAATAAATAAATGATAGTAATGGAGACGACGATTTCTATGAGACCTTTATGAGTTAAAGATATAATATATGGATTAAATGAGTGTTAATTTTGTATGTTTCAGTTCGTCGCAGCCTCTCCACGAGTCCGCCGGGATGCCCCAGAAGAGAAGCCCATTGATGCCCTGGAAAACATCCAGAAGTTCTTTAAGGAAAACCTTCAGGTTGGTTAACAGAATTGATAAAACCATAGATAAAGTAAACAAGGGATCGGTCAACGAACTAGTATTTATCTTACAAACTCTAACATTACACACAAGGTGCCAAGAGTTCAAGTCCAAACTGCTCTCAATCATATATAACCTCTGAGACTATGGCATCCCCAATTGGGTTACCCTGTGAAGCTGAAGAAAGTAGGGAGGTAATGGAGATGGCGTAGAGAAAGGTGAGGAAATACCTGGACATTCAGATCTGGTCATCAAACACAGATAAACTCTCTTCAAGCACCGTTTCGATTCTGAATTCATCTTTCATTATGGCGATACTGAAAGTATCTACCACCTTATTTCATCTACACCCCAAACGTTTAACTTCCATTCGGCCCGCTTCATACAAATCTTAAATTTGGATTTGAGATCAAAATACCCAACCAAACTGAAAAATTTATCTTTAAATCAAAAGGTATATTAAATATCTAGTACGGATGTGAGCTACTTTTTTTTTTTTTTTTGAAGAAGGCAATTCACCCTAAAAAGAGTGAAGGCCATTAAAGATTTTAGTGTTTCATGATTTTAGAGGCAACTTGAAATAAAAAAATAATTGTATTATGTCTGTCATAGAAATATAATGAACTATAAAATAAAAAAAATTAAAATTAAGAAAAAAAATCGTTTAGATAGGTGTAAATTAAAAATACAAATTACCTATTTACGGCGAAACAAAAATTTGTCGTTTATACGTACGTTAAAATTACTACCCAAAAAATGAATTTTTTACATTTTACATTTTTTATTTTATTTTATTTCTCATTGTATTTATTTGTTAAATAAACAGAGTAGTAATGTTTTTCATTTACTCACAAATAGTTGCCCAAGTTGCCTCTAAAATCAAAAAATTTTAATGGCCTATATCTTGTAATTTAAAGCAAGAAAAAATAAAGTAGCTCACATCCGTACTAGATATTTGATATACCTTTTCATTACAAAAATAATTTATCTGTTTGGTTGGGTATTTTGATCTCAAATCCAAATCTAAGATTTGTACGAAACTGGCCGAAATGGGCCGCGCATACGTTTCTCTTAACAGCTTTGATATGCCGTGCAGTTTGAACGTAGCTCGGAGACAATCGGGACACTTTCATGAAATATCTCACTTTGTTTCTGTTTTCTATGGAAATATTCAAAGAGAGAGTGATATTTTTGTTTTTTTGCGTTTATTTTCCTAATCAGGGAAAAATTATTTATACCTGTTTCCGTCGTATTTTGAGAATATGGATAGAAGTAGTGATAGAGAAAGAATGGGGGAAGAAGATAGTTTAGAAGTAAGATATATAGTGACATCGAAGTGTAGAAGAAATGAAAGAAAAAGATTAGGAAGAAGTGACTATAGTCAAACAGATACCAAGTGCACTCCCAAAATTTCATACGAGGAAGAACGTAATTCGTTTTAAGATCACATTCAAGTCTCCGGAAAACTTAGGAACTAGGCTGTTTTGATTAAAAACTTCGATGTTTGATTGAAATGAGTGGAAAAATGATGCCTTCGTTAGGCATTGTTTTATTGAAATACAACATACGAACGTGTTTATATTTATTATCAAAAAATTACATACTCCACCCGTGTTTAGAGTTTGTAGATAGTATAATTAATTGTGTCATCGCGGAAAAATAATTAAATAACCATTCCATATTCGTACGTATTCATCGGAAATTAACGATAACAGAAAAACGCGATTAACAAAAGTCAAATGTCATTTGATTCAGATGTTGTGGATTTTGCAATTTAAAATATAGAGAACTTTAGATGTAACGAGCTACCGGCTTCTGTTTTTCCACCTAAAATGTGGGTCTCTCCAAGAATAAATCACTTATTAAAGCACCTACCCGCCTCACATCTTATCTCCTCTCGTCTTATATTATCTTCTTCCCCTTGTCTTACTCCAGACCCCTAGATTGACAGTTGTCAACTGAGAAGAGCCACCAGAGTGTTTAAGAAACAGGATAACAAATTTATCAGAGAGCCACATTATAACGGGGAGTTGTGGTGGAACGATAACTACAATTTGCTTTGTTTTATTTACATTCTTACTATAATATCACACTTCTGCCCGTTTAAATGTTTCTATAAACAGACTCGCGCATAGATTCCTTATTAAATTAAAACAATTTTTTTTGTGTTCAGAATGCAAAAAAATAATCGTTCGACGGTTCCATCTCATAAGGCTGGTTGGTTGAGTAGAGGTGAAATTGCAATTGGTGCAAAAAGCTGCAAATTCCGACCCCTGCCCTAGCACAATCGATCGGTAAGGATTGATAGGATAACTTTCGTTAACTTCCCATCATTCCCTAAGACAACTGCAGATCGCTAACGTACAAAAAAACAGTCGAATATATTAAAAAACAGTCGAATATAACACTTATACATTCTGAACTGTTACTTGTTCGTTGGCGATCTGAGTCATACTAGTAAACGATTATTCGGCTGAAAAAGAAGAAGATGGAGAGATGTGTAATTACGAATGTTGGACAGAGCGCGCTAATATTTTAAGTGATGAAATCGCAGCGAAAATGGCGAAAAAGCTTAATAAAACATGACTCGTTTAAAATAGAGCAAAAATCTCGTGGAACGTATCTTAAGTATCATTTGAAGAAACATTGTGAATTTTCAAATATAACTTGTAAAATAATAGAACTAGACTTGTTTTGAATAATTTTCGGAGCATACTTTGCGAATTTTTTTTATCGATGGAATTTCATATAATTTGCGTTTCGGCGTGGAACGTGTCTAGATATTATCTTCAAAAATAACATATATTTTTTTAAGAGCTTAAAAACTTCAAATGTTTAAGGGAGACGTGTAAGAAATCGGTCGAAATTCGAATAGTGGACCCTTAAGTTACCAATTTAAGTTACCGAAAGTTTTCCTATCAATCCTTATCGATCGACCGTGCTAGAGAAGCCTGTTCTGCACTACGTCAGCGGCCGTATTCCATTTTTTAAATTTTTTTATGTAAGTATCGCACAAGAGTCCCAACTGCAATTGGGGTATGTTGTGAGGGTGAAGGCAAGTAAGGAGGGTGAGGAGATGGGGAAAAGGCAGGTGTGGAAATACCTGGCTATTCAAATCTAGTCACTAAAGGTTGTGGTGAGGGGAAGAAGATGGGAAAGAGGAAGATGAGAAAGTACCTGACTATTTAGATTTGGTCACCATACACGTCTAAATCCCCTAATAAACCAGGGAGAAACTAAGAGGTCTTCCACTCTGGAACGTGCTGCATTATATTATTTTTAATTAATTAATTTTTAAATAAAATAAATTAATCAAATAAAATTTATTTACGCACGCCGGGATTTGAATCCGCATTCCATAAAAAAGTGGGGATATGATCAAACTAATATTCAGAAAATGTTTCTAATTTCTTAATAATTTATGTTTGTTTTTAGTTATTTATTGTCCATGGGCTGCTCGGATCGCCCGCAGGTTGTCACGCCACTGGCTTAGACGATTTTTTCACAACGAGAATTGTTATTTATAAACATAATAAAATATTAGCGAGTGCAATTTACAACCGAAACACATTAAAATATATTATTATACCGTAATGCAATATTATTAATAACTCCTCTAGACTAGACAAAATAATATCACGTCATCAAATTTAATATTTCAACGTGACATTCAATTTGATATAGATTGGCTGTTTTTGAACGTATCCCACAAAATGATACAATTTTTTAAAGCAGAAGATTCTTTCAGATTTTTATTTTTTAAATTGACATAATAAACAATTAAAAGTATTCAAATTTAGGACGTCCATATATATCTAAAATTTTTGAAATTGCTTGCCGATTGATTATTTTTTGTATTTCGATCGTGCAGTTTCCATCAGTCAGAAATCTCCAAAAAATCGAAATTTGAATAGAGTGTGCACTTATATGTAGAACTATAACTCTATCTGGTACAGTTCTCAGATTACTCATAAACATCAATATGCAGAAAAATTTGCATTGAAATAAACAAGGTGTTAAGTTTTCCGAGTCACTAGTAGGATATTTCATATTGTCGTACTAATGTACCAGACCGTAATGCCTACCGATCGTTATTTTATAGTATACTAACTGAAGTCCCCGGCGACGCCCGGGCAGAGATACAGAGTTTTCGAAATCAAATGTAGACAGTGACCTTCCCCTTGTTTTGAAGGTCACCTTGTGCAAAATTTCATCAACCTCGGCATAAAACTGTAGATTTGCATGCAAATCAAATCCACACCACCCACTTGCCAGCCCGCTCGTCCACCATATACAAACATTCTCCTTTATATATTATATATTTCAACCAATTTGCGAAAAACCGTAACAAATTATATACTTAAACCTTCCTCATGAATCACATCTATTGGTGAAAACCGCATGAAAATCGGTTCAGTAGTTTTTGAGTTTATCGCGATCAGACAGACAGGCAGACGCGGCGGAGGACTTTGTTTTATTTTATGTAGAGATTTATTATGTTATGCATAGACATGCGTAAATAAATATTGGATTTATGGTGAGCATTTGAATATTGTTTTCATCATTATCTCAAAATTTGGTATTTGGAAACGTCTGACTAATCAAGTGAACCACAGATTCTCAACCTTTTTTTGCCCACCGCCCACTTTGAGAAATATTTCTAGCGCTC
Source organism: Glyphotaelius pellucidus (assembly GCA_936435175.1). Lineage (NCBI taxonomy): Eukaryota > Metazoa > Arthropoda > Insecta > Trichoptera > Limnephilidae > Glyphotaelius > Glyphotaelius pellucidus. Next base: position 20,270,812 of record OW386556.1, read on the forward strand.
CCTAACCCGTCACGACGAAGGGGGCGTAATGGGATACCACGATGGGGTTACATTTGCCGTAACGGAGGAGGCGTTGTGGATGGATGGCCCCTAATGGGATGGGGTGGGATGGGTTTCTCTGGGTCTCCCTACCGCCCCCCTGAAAGTCCGAAATGCCTCCCAATCTTCTCTTGGCCTTCTACCGCCCCCCTGAAGGTCTGAAACGCCCCCAAAGGGGCGTTATCGACCACATTGAGAATCTATGAGCTGGACCATCGATGTATGAAGGGAGTTTAAGTGGTTAGAGTTTAGAATGTATGTTACTGTATATGAATGATTATAATGTATTGCAAATGTAAGGATCCATAGCGATATTTGCGTTTTGAAAGAATAGCGATCGATTTCGATTTTTGAGGCGACGCTTCCCGGCTCAAAAATAATAAGATGTAGAGATATGTAATTACGAATGTTGGACAGAGCGCGCTACTATTTTCAATGATAAAATTGATGCAAAAATTGGGAAAATGCTTAATAAAACATGACTCGTTTAAAATAGAGCAAAAATCTCGTGGAACGTATCTTAAGAATCATTTAAAGAAACATTGTGAATTTTTTCACAAATATAACTTGTAAAATAATATAAATATACATATTTTAAATAATTTTCGGAGCATACTTTGCGATTTTTTTTCTATCGAGGAAATTTCATATAATTTGCGTTTCGGCGTGAAACGTATCTAGATATTATCTTCAAAAATAACATATATTTTTTAAGAGCTTAAAAACTTCAATTTTTTAAGGGAGATATGTAAGAAATCGGTCGAAATTCGGATAGCGGCGGCTGAAGACATTGCACTCGATGAAGAGTCGAATGAAGGGATATCTAGTCGATCGCTTGTTAATAACACGTTTTAAATTTTTTTAGCGTTTTATGAAGGATCAACACTAGTTTGAGTACAAATGATGATGCCATTTTCTAATAGAGATTGGCACAGAACGTAGGATACTGCTTTAAGTGTTATAGAAGTAAGGCCCTCCGTTCATGGAGATACTTACAAACTACGTGATTGTGACACAACTACAAGTACCCTGCAGATGCACTACTTTTTAAAGCTGGTTTCCGTTTACGGCGCTACCCGAATTATACTGAACTTGATCATTTTTCACGTGCAGCCGTGGAGTTAACACAATGTCAAAGGTCTTTTTTTCCAACATTAATCTATGCCTTCTCTACTAAATCCTTTCTTGCGTATTCTGGTAACGTAAAGTTATATAAACACGCATTTTTTCCACTTCCAGAACAAATCTAACATTACTTTCATGTTCAGACGCCATTTCTGTCAAACGTCAAACGAAAGTAGTAGACCCGAATGCTGCAGCGTGTAGCGCGCTACCGGCACCGTTGGTAGCGCGCTCCCGACTTCAACCCGACATCCGTCGCGTAGCGCCGTGTATGAATACCAGCAAAATTGTATGGCGGGTACCCACGAGCGGTGCGCGTGCTACGCGCATCAGGCTCGAATAGCTTGTAAGTAGCTCCATGTACGGAGGCGCTAACATTTCGAAATACATAAAAGAGCTTGCAAACGCAGTAAAAAAATCGTGCAAGAAAATATACATTTGTAATCAAATAAAGCGATAGTATCATGTCGAAATATTCAGTCTAAAAGTCCTTGAAACCTTAAAATAAAGTTTAATTTAACCAATTAATCTAATTTAACTAGATTAATTTCAGGAAATTACATGTACGTATCTGTTTTAACCCACGATAACCCTAGTTATAAAAACAAAACTAAACTACACATTATGGTGTTGAAATGACCAGTAAATATTTGACTTTTAAATGAGGCAACTGTACTAGATAACGCGAACTTGCAAAACTGATTATAATTTGATATGGTGGAGGAATTTTAGTTTGCAGAGGTCAAAACAGTTATTTAATTTAAATTTTGATTGAAAATAAAATTAAATTTTGATGTCTTTTTCCCTCGCAACTTGAACTTATGAAATGTCTGACTCAAATTAATTAGCCTTAACAAATTATCTAAACCAGCCATACCAAACTAATAACAAAATAAAAGTTGCAGCAAACTATCTGCTTCCAATGTCTCCAAACATTTAATAATCTTTCTCTTTTTCAACTCTCGACATATATTTTTTAAGGGTCCACTATTCGAATTTCGACCGATTTCTTACATATCTCCCTTAAACATTTGAAGTTTTTAAGCTCTTAAATAAATATATGTTATTTTTGAAGATAATATCTAGATAAGTTCCACGCCGAAACACAAATTATATGAAATTCCCTCGATAGAAAAAAATCGCAAAGTATGCTCCGAAAATTATTTAAAACAAGTCTATTTCTATTATTTTACAAGTTATATTTGTGAAAAAATTCACATTGTTTCTTTAAATGATACTTAAGATATGTTCCACGAGATTTTTGCTCTATTATAAACGAGTCATATTTTATTAAGCTTTTTCGCCATTTTCGCTGCGATTCACCACTTAAAATATTAGCGCGCTCTGTCCAACATTCGTTATTACACATCTCCCCATCTTCTTCTTTTTCAGCCGAATAGCGCCGCCTTAAGCTCCTGCCTTAGTTTATAACGCCGAGACGGTTTACGAATAGTTCTTGTGAGCACTTAGGCCGTATGCCCATTGTGATATCTCCTATTTTACCTCAATCCTTTAACAATAACACAGTCCCTTTTATAAAGTTCACCAGGGTTGTCATCGGATATGTGGTTATGCCTTCTGGTTCTACAGTGTGTCTCCCCAGTTATCTGAGCCTAATTCCCACCAGGGCGTCTCTTCGTCCCACATTTTCTGCATCTATTGGTGTTTTCTACTCCCAATAGCTGCACGTGTCTCCTAAAATGGCAGTGTCCCGTTTGTTGTCCTAGCAGTTCTCTCAGCGAGTTTTTGTCCATATCGAGTAGTTTCCTGGTCCATCTAGGGTTTGGTTCGTTTGTGAGTACTTTGGATAGCCTCATTCCAGGTGCCCTCTTCCATTCCTTCCATTGCTGGGATTTGACCCACGTTTAAATATGTAATTTGATGTGGCTAGCTGTTACTCCTACTATAATCCCGTGAGCGGTGCTTTCACCCCTTTCCTTGCTAGTTCGTCAGCCCGCTCGTTGCCCTCAATACCCTTATGTCCCATAAAAATATATCAGTGTTATGTCCTGGTTAACCCCTGCCATCACTTAAAAGAAAAACATTTCTAGTAACTTAATTAAATCGCTATCAATCGCTCCACTATTTAACACAATTCAGATATTTGACAGATAAACGTTCACATTCACACACACCACATATTGTATTATACCTATATCGTTAATCTTTATTTTTACCTAAAATCATCCCCCAGTATTATACTGACCCCGTCCGATTAAATGCATATAATCACTAAACATATATTTCGTAGAGATGTGTTATTGGTACCGATCCTTGCAATTTCTAACTCTTTACCACTCATTTTATCTATGTTCTGTTTGTTTCTAAAATATCACAAGATATTTGTTTATTACTCGTTATTAAATGCCAAGGAGGAAACAATGTAAAATCGCGATGTTTTGATTTGACATAATATTTTGTGGGTTTATTTTGTGCTATCGTATATTATATTTACTGAAACACATTCCTTGAACAATAAACTATGCATAAAAACAATATTACTTGCGTTTATTTCATAAATTTAATATTTTTCACAATAACGACGCTACCCAATTTGACAGCTCAAATACAGGGAAAAATCTCGGCCGGAAGGCATAGAGAATTTTATAGAAATTATACCGCTTCCCTAGGTGTGTTCACGGTATTTTATACCTTAAGTAAAAGAATGCCCCAAGCGATTCTGACCTTGTTCTTTATATATAAGGGTTAAAATCGCATTCCAAAATAAAATTCTTTGAACATTGTGGCGTGTGCGCCGGCGCACAAGCGGCAAATGACGTGGACATACAAAGTACATTATATATTCAATTTTTTTTTTTTTATGAGAAAAACTCTCTTTTTATAACTTTTGAAGGTTATTCCCATCAACGTGATATATCATTGAAGAAGAAGATAACACTTATAATCTAAATGAAAATATGACAGAAGGTGGCAATAGCGAAATTGGAAAACGCGCACGTCCCGGTTAGACGAAAGGTCTGGGTTCGTGTCCCAGTTGCGACCATTGTTTTTTTTCTGTTTTTCTGTGTCTTGTTTTCTTTCATATTTTCATTTAGATTGTAAGTGTTATCTTCTTCTTCAATGATACATTATATATATTTATTTATTGTTGTTATACGACCATAGGGGCGTATAACAACAATAAATAAATTATATATATGAATATTAGTGAGAAATTTCGCCCGAAAAACGGTTCTTAATGACGAAGACATACAAAGTACATTATATATATGAATATTAGTGAGAAATTTCGCCCTAAAAACGGTTCTTAAAACTTAACTAATGAATGTAACAGTAATTTCTCAAATATGGGATGGCATAACTGGCTTCAGGCTGTTGGGACTCGTGTGCAGAATGTGATTCTTAAACAAATTACTGTCTTTTAACTATGTATTATAATGTAATATCGTCTTTACTATTCGTGTTGATATTGTATCCTTACAAGTGCGGTCAGGCGATCAATAGTGCATTATGTCATGTGCAATAGTACGTTACAAATGCACGTTGCACGTGCATGCACAATGTCTACGACTAATAACGTACTAAGTGCGTGTTTTTTACTGCATTTGTTGAGATTTCACAGTGCTTTAGAATCACTTAACAAAAAAACAAACCAAGAAAAATTCACGGAATTTGAAAATGATGAATCCGTTTACATATGTCAATGTTATTTATTTGTTTAAAACGATTTTAATTGATTTATACACGTTATCGGTTTTGGCTGACCTCGCCCTTCATCGGGGTAATAAACATATGTACTATGTACTGTTTATAATATGTTTGTTGCCCTGATGAAATATTTGTTTGTTGTCCCGATAAATCGAATAAAAGGTTTTAAACAAATAAATAACCCAAACGCGATGCCAATAATTGATTTGTTCGGCAAATAATATCCGGGTACGGAACAAAGGGTCACCCGGCAGTTGATCCGCCGACAGTTACCCCCACGAAGTGATATTTACTGTAAAATTATATTTTTTAATGCATTATTAACCAATCTCAAACGTAAAATCTAATTCACAAATACCCTTAATAATAAGTTGGTCGAATCAAACGAATTTTTACACAGTCAATTTTTTATACTTATGCGCAGGTTTTCACAGTTTATAGAGACGCAGATTTTTCCTTGATGTATTTGAATGAAAATATGTTTTATGCTTTTGTTATTCGTCGGTACGTCGTCTCTGCACATCCCTTCGGGGTCATTTAGTTATATTTTGTGCAATTGAGTATACAGTATTTTCCTTAAACCGACTGCACACTGTATGAGTACTTAGTGGGGCCAATTGTTGGCAGATCAATTGTCATGGAACCGGATCAAAGCATACTGCTCCGTGGTACATTTCGTGTTGTCTTGTTCCACGTTCTTTTCGACCAATAGCGTTGAATCTTTTGTCTTGATTTTTGCACTACATAACTCCATGAATATTGTTTCAATAATATAATTAATCAAAAAAATCTTTTTTTTCAGTTCGACAAGATTGTTGACAACCTGAAGGAATTTGGAACAAAGGTACAAACTGGCACACAGGAGTTTGCTGAAACAGTCCAAAACAAGGCAAATGAACTGTTCAAGCCAGCAGAAACCAAGCCTTAATCATATTATTACTGTATGTTAGTAATTCCCAAGATATGAACAATAAATAAATATACTTTTGAATGTAGCTATAACTTTGTGGTTATCCCTTATAAATAAATTAAACAACATTTCTTTGTTTGAACCACTACATTTTTTTTATATAACCATTCTTAACCATTCCTTCCTCAGGGTGAAATATATTAACTTGACATTACCAAACAATGGATGAACCTAACATATTTCAAAGCGTGGAGGTGGGGGTTGGGATATGACGACAGAATGGACGCTGAAAGGAAACATGTCTAAGATAGGACCAAAATACTGGACCAAACTGATTTTTTTTGTATTAATTAAAAGGAGTAAAATTATCTAGTACGGATATGTGCTACTTTATTTATTTGTGTTTTAATTTATAAAAAATAAGCTATTAAAGAATTCTATTTTTCATGATTCGATTGATTTGCATGAGAGGCAATTTTGATATTTTTTATGAGTTAACGGTAATTATAAAAAATATCTTACCTAATTACAGTAATTACTAAAGAAAATAAAATTTACAAAATTAAACAACGTAATAAAAGTGTTTTTTGGGTCGAATTTTTTTATTTGCGTTCCAACGTAAATCGGTCGTTTGTAATATCAAAATGCTTTTTTAATAATTCAAGTTTTTATTTTATATTTCATTATATTTACGTAGTAGGTAGGGCAAATATTTTTTTAATTATTGTCATTAACTTACACATAATTGTAAAAGTTGCCTGTAAAAGCGCGAAAAAACGAATTGTTTAATTGCCTATATTTTAATTTGAAGCACAAACAAATAAAGTAGCACGGTTACATGCCAACTCAGAATCAAGTCAACTCAACACCTTTTTAAAAAGCCATTAAAAGCTATGATTTTCATTAAATAGCCCGTGATCTAACCTAACTAACCTATTTAACCAATTTTTTCATCATTTTTAATAACTTTTCAAATGAGTTGTTGAGTTGTTTTCTTCTGAATTCTCCGGTTACCAGTAGTACCTATATTTTTTTGTTTAAAAAAAAGTTTATTCATTTTGGTTGGGTATGTTAGCCTCCAATCCAAATTTAAGTTTTAAGGGTGTTTTCTGGTTAAAAAATTGAAGTTAAAATATTGGAACAAAAACAATATTAAACAAAAACAAAAACAACATGTTAGGTGTCTCACAAGCACAGGTTTCTCAGAATTTGCCGAACACTTAATTGATACTGACCATACCTTTAATAAAAATACGGGAGTCCAAATAGTCCATATAAATAAAATAGGAATACGCCTTAATAACCTAGAAGCTTTAGAAATATTAAAATCAAAGAAAAATAATTGCCAAATTTTAAACAAACAATTAGAATTAACCACCAGTCCCATTTTAAAGTTATTCCCTTTCTCCCTCTCTAACCCCCACCCTCCCTTGACCCCTCCTCCTACCCCGCCCCCAACCATTATCTGATGCTCTCTCTCTCTCTCTCTTATATGCCCTCTCTTTCTTTTGTGTTTACCTCATTATCTTAACTCTGTACTTTAATTTAGTTTATATGTTTATTGTCCTGAAGAAGGTCGAGTTCGACCGAAACCGGTCGACGAATATAAATTTAAATAAAGTGGTTTTAAACAAAGAACTTGTTTCATTCTGTAAAATGTCAAGCCACAAAGTGTTTGCTTTCTTCGATAATTTGATAAAAACAATATTCTTCCACGATTTTTTTTTTTTTTTTTTTTAAATGGAATATCGAAAAAAGTTATTTATATTTTTTACTTCAACCATCATGTGGAATTACCTCTCCAAGTTAGTGCACTTTACTCCGAAAACATAAATAATAAACAGTTTTTGAGAATAGTCTTTCCAAAGTCATAGTTGAAAAGACCGAAAATACTGTTTATAAGAAATGTGAGGAAGGTTACATCGACCAATAAAATTATCATAAGTTGAAGACCAAACTTTAAAAAAAAATGTGTATGTTCATACTTATTACTTTTCATAAAACAGTTCTGATAAATTAAGCAGCAAAAAATGTAATCATGAAATACATATATAAACTAGGTTTAAACCTAGGTATCAAACAAAACCTAGGTAAACTTTTATCAGAAATATCTTGGTTGTCAATAATGATAGCGCCATTTTTGTGAAATACCACCCCTATCTACTTAAATATTAATAAGTCGTTAGGTTAGTACTAACAGGCTGGCCCAGCTGTGAAAATTAGGCTAGCAATTCTATCATCATGGATATGACTTTCTGAAAGAGTTGAGGACTTCTGTCGAGTTTTTTTTCTTAGATCGTGTGGCAGTTTATTCCAGGCTTTATTTAAGACCTCACCCAACTGATCTGATGTATGCTTTGGTTCCTTCAACCTTCCGATTACTGATGACGCTGCTGATCAGAGAATTGGTATACTGAGGAATGAATAGTTCAAGTAAGTAAGTAATCAGGAATCTATTGGACATTCTAATAAATCCCAAATTACTTAAAATAAAAGCCTTAATAATAGGTTGGTTCTTATCTACTATAATAGTACCACTAGGCTAATTTTATAGCACCATTTTTTATAATTATATAACCTTAAGGGCGCTTAACAAAGTTGGAAAATTACTAACTCTTGCTCCAGTTACCACATATATATTTTTAATTTTAAATTTAGTTTCCGCACCAAAGTATCAACCGTCCGAAGCGCGTATGACACTACAGGATAAAGATACTATATAAAAACATCGGACAATCTAGAACTCACAGTGAAACATTATATCTATGAATATATCTATGTCCTACCATAGCACACTCCAAAAGTATCAAATATCTTGGTATTGAAATTGATGATAATCTCCGATGGAACGGACACATTGAAGCAATCACAAAAAAACTCACCAGGTACATTTACTTCTTTAGAGCCATCCGTAACATCCTCAACATAAACGACATTAAGAAAGTGTACTACGCTTTATGTCAATCACAAATAGAGTACGGGATAACTGGATGGGGATCTGCCTTGAGCACTCACATGGACCGGCTCAATATAGCCCAAAAAGGAGTACTAAAGACAATTTTGAAATTACCGGTTAGAACTCCGACAGAAGAATTGTTTCAAAGCATTCAAGTCTACAATATACAAAAACTTTATGCAAAAAATATTTTATTTAAAATTAAAAAAAACATATCAGAATACTCCACTGTCCAACATAGATACACAACCAGGGCAATAAACCAAAATACTCTAGCTACAGCCAGTTTGAAAACATCTTTTGGACAAAGAAATATGAAATTCAATGCGACAAAACTATACAACGCTCTACCAACTCAAACAAAAAAAATAACAGAAATAAATAATTTTAAAACAAAAGTAAAAATATGGTTGAGAGAACAAAGTGAAAATGAACTATTAAACATACTGAAGACCGTGTAAAGACAACTGGATACTAAATACAAATGTGGAAAAACTACAGGCCGCCTCAGAACAGGGAACCCTAGTGAGGAGGACTGTAAAAAAAAAACTTTATAATACCTTAATATAATACAATTTATAAATACATTATGTACAAATTTTGCTATAGATACTAATAAAAAAAAAATTTAAAAAAAATAAAATAAAAAAATTCGTAGATATAATATTAAAAAAATATATATTTCAGAAAATTTTTCACCATGAAATTTTTTCTTACAAAGTGACATCTTGCGGTGTAACTTTGAAGTATTTCGATTTTGTTTTAACTAAGTAATAATACTAATAAACGTAATTAACCACTGCAGTGTTTTTTTGGCCAGTTTAAGAGGTATTTTAAAACATTTATTGGATTTATTTCAAAACCTCCCGCGATGGATTTTTCGATTAATTTAAAAGCTAATTTAATATTTTCCCACTTTAACAAGAGATGTCTCGCATCTTTCTAACTTATTTGTTATTAATTTTTCATGAACTGGAACTATTCAACTATTTTTTATTACAAATCTTACGATCAAGCGTCTACATATATATATGAAAATGCATGTTTGAATGAAAATTTAGACAACACAGATGTAATAATATCTAATATCGCTCGAAGTAAAAAATCTGAATTATCTATTAAAAGGGAGCTTTTTTATGACAGTTTGTTTTGTGACTATTTCATATTTCAGTACCAGTTTGATTGGAATTCCCTTTAGTCCAGGCAACGAAGGAAAAATAGAGGAAATAACTCGTGTAGAAGCCAATTTGGCACAGTTGTAGGGGTGTATGTGTTCTTAAGGCCCCGTATCCGAGCACGAAAAGAAGAATATGGGGAGATATGTTATTACGAATGTCGGAAAGAGCGCGCTAATATTTCAAACGATAAAAGTGAAGCGAAAATTGTGAAAATGTTTAATAAAACACGACTCTTTTAGAATAAAGCAAAAATCTCGTGGGGGTTGTCTAATTCAAAGTTCAAAGAAACACTGCGAATTTTTTCATAAATATAACTTGTTAAATAGTAGAGACAGGCTTGAAAATAAAAATTTTCTAAGCATATTTTGCGATTTTTTTCTATCGACGGAATTTCATATAATTTGCGTTTCGGCATGGGGGTTGTAAAGATGTTATCTTCGCAAATAACAAATATTTTTTAAGAGCTTAAAAACTTCAAATGTTCAAGGGAGATGATATGCAAGAAATCGGTAGAAATTCGGGTAGCGGCGGCTTAAAGCGTACATTAAATGAATAAATAATCGTATAAACTAAGGGGCATACATTAATTACATGAGCTGTGTTTCTTTCAATTTAGACTCCTCCCCCTCCTTGGTAAGATTAGGTGGGACCCCCCTCCCCTTTACGTGAGATTTGCACTACAGTTTTAAAAGGACTACATTTATTTTCGTAATAATATGATAGCTAAACATGATAGCTAGACACCGGGACAAAGTAACCAGGACAGGCAATGACGTCATATGTAATATATTGCCGCTTCATACAACTGAGTAGGTATTACCGTCAATCTTTCAGTATCTGGAGAGATACTACAAATTCACATATTCGTAGTACTTATACCTAGGGGGGGCTCGTCCCCATGCAACCTGCTGACGGAAGTGGCGACATCTTTTGACGAATTCTTGAATTCGAAATCGAATTACAATGGTAGTTTTGTTTGAAACTTCACGTACGTACTAGATGTTTATATGGCGCGGCGCACAGGACGCGGTGCACATGAAGCCGGGTTCCGAAATACAACCACGCAGTTATTAATACAAATCGATTCCTTAAAGTTTGTGAGGTTTTTATTTACCCCCCCTCAATTTCAATGAATTTGATGAGATTTTACTAGACCCCCCCATTTTGAGCTCACGTAAATAATGTATGCTCCCTAACGCATTTCGTGTTTTAAACTAGTTGAAGTCGGCAACAGCGCTGACAGCTGACACATCAGCCCGTAAAAAATGCAATTGCAAGCCATAGACAATCACACAAATCTGACAGGCGATTACGTACGGAGTCGATTCCTTATCCATAAAAGAAACAGTAATCCCGACTTTAGTTGCGAACTATTAAAAGGAGTTTTGTTTTGCGACTATTTCATATTTCAGTACCAATTTGATTGGAATTCCCTTTTATGCTTTGTCATGTCATCAATAATAACCTTTGATGCGTGTCATCAATAAATTAATAAAGTGCACATAAATGTCAATAAAGGTGATTATTTTGTTGATAAATGTTTGTTTACATTCAATTCGTAATGAGAAACTTGAATATCTGATATTAATTACTGCTGACTGCAGTTTTAAGCTTCGTTCAGATGTGGTGGAAAATTTACGCAGCGACAACACTGGTTCTTTTCAAGATATTAGATCAACTTAAGGAGATTTCGCTTTTTCGTGGATTTTTTTATTCAATGTTGGAAACATAAAGTTTTCCTATATGTCTGGTAAAAATCCTTAAAATAAAAGTTCCAATGGAAAATCACTGTGACAGGAATATTGATAATATCCATAAGAAATGTACATTTATATCTGTCCTTTGCGGTTCTCGGGAACCGCCGCGGAACCCTAGCAACATCTCCACGGCACCCTGGCGATATCTACTAGTATTCCTAGCGACCTTAAGGTGAAATCCTGTCAACATCTGAAATGTACATTTATATCTGTCCTTTGCGGTTCTCAGAAACCGCCGCGGAATCCTAGCAACATCTCCACGGTAACCTGGCGATATCTAATAGTATTCGTAGCGATCTCAAGGTGAAATCCTGTCAACATCTGAAATTACATTTATATCTGTCCTTTGCGGTTCTCAGAAACCGCCGCGGAACCCTAGCAACATCTCCACGGTACCCTGGCGATATCTACTAGTATTCCTAGCGACCTCAAGGTGAAATCCTGTCAAAATCTTCGCGGAACTCTAGCGACATAACTTGAATATCTAGCAATCTCTCGGCGAAATCCTATCAACATTACCACGGACCCTGTCGACATCTACATTGTTACTCGTATAAGTTGGCGAAAAAAGAGGATGCAGTCATGCACGACATAACGATAATGGGTGTGTTTGTTATTTATTTTTGGGGTGTTATGCCGTGTTGCGCTATCTCCTTCTTTAGCCAACGTTTCGGACAGCGTTACAGTGTCCATCATCAGGGCAGTTGAGCAAATGATATTGATGAAAGTGTGTGCTTATTTATGTAGAAGCGATAACGTGCTGCCAGCTCCATTTCTCTACGAGCTGGTGTTAGAAAAAAAATTCAACATGGTTTTTTGCGTTTAGCTTTGGTGTAGCCGTCAATTACCGGATACCAAGAACTATTGAGCTTAGCTCCGTCGTCTCTATTAATGTTAATGTGGTTTTTATGGACTTAAATTGGCTCCGTAATTAGGCCTGCTCTGTAGGTTTTGGGTCTTCCCAGGACTTCAGGAACAAATCCAAAGTAATGGCCGGTTTCGATTAAGTGCTCGGCGATTGCCGTTTTGTCAGGGTGGCCAAATTTACAAGCACGAAAGTGTTCTGAAATCCTTTTGGAGATCGTCCGCTCTGTCTGGCCTACCTTGTCACATCCGGAACAGCTGAGTTTATACACTCCATCTGTTCCCAGAGGAAACTTAGTCTTTGCCGACATCAGTAGGTCTTGGATTTTTGTTGTGGTTCCGAAGGCAGAACACAATGCTCATTGATCATCTGCCCTGATGATGGACACTGTAACGCTGTCTGAAACGTTGGCTAAAGAAGGAGGTAGCCAACACGGCATAACACCCCAAAAATAAATAACAAAAATACTTTTGGCCGTGAAAACCTAAAATCATACCTGATAATAGGTGTGATTGCCAGATTAAAATATAAATACATGGCGTTAGTTCGTGTTTACGCCACCGCCAAAAGCGTGTACGTTTTTTTCACACCATTTTATCTCCATCCCAGTTATGAAAATATACTAATCATTTTATAAAGCTATAGCTGTTTCCCGGCGTGCGTTGCAATGCCATATTCAAAGAAATCACTAGTTGTAACCCTGGCGACCCCTCCGCGGAACCTTGGCAACATCCCCGCGGAACCTATTTCGGAAATCGCTGCTACCATGCAGCATAAGACAATGACGCATACAAACATCATGTGTTCGCCGAGTGGCAATACGAATAATAATAAAATAGTGTCCAGTTATCACTCTGACCATTACTCTGCTATCTCTGTTCTTGATAGCATTATCAACACGTACTTAAACCACGCCACGCTTCTCATTTTTAACAAAATTATATTATTCAAATATATCAGGGGTGTAATGTACCAAAACGAAACCAATAAATCTTAACTATATAAAAAAAATTGGTTGTCTGTAAAGTCGGTTTACGGACGATAATTTTTTGTGATAACGTCATATAATAACGATGGAGTGGAAGAGAGATAGATGCGTCCTGGGTGTCAAAATTGTTTTTGGGATGCGTGTGTCTAGCATGTTCATTCTCGTAGTTATATTAGTAAATTATTGGACCTTATACTCTCTTACACTTGGAACGGGATGTTTCAAAGAATTTGTACATTTCGTCAAATTTCAAAGTTAAAATCAAGTTCTGCGAAAGCCCTTTACAACCGATTATTTCACAGTACTTGGAAAGGTAGAGTGGGACTGAAAGTCTTAATATGACTTTTCGAGTACGAGAGACACAGGTATAGGAGGTATATTATAAGGTGTATAAACCTTTGTATTAGGTAGTCTCGCTCTCTCGCACCTCAGCTCTCAGCTAGACATTAGTACCCTTTACACAGAGTTCGGAGCGGGACGTGCCCCGCGCCACTTCAGGCCGCCGCGCAGAAAAGTCTCACAGTGAACTGCGCTGCAAACCGTTATCTTACTTTCGGTCTTTACTTTTCTGCGCGGCGGCCTGAAGTGGCGCGGGGCACTTCCTGCTCCGAACTCTGTGTGCAAAGGGTATTAATACGAATCCGTAATCTTGTACTCGGTTCTAAAAATAAATGTAATTTTTAAAGTACGTGCATCATTTATCTCCATTCCAGTAATAAAAGTATAACAAGTGGCGCAGCCTAGAGTATAAATTAGCCTAGTAGTTAAAATCTGCCGATTTAAAAATAACTTTACAGGTACTAACTGAACTTTTCATGTGCCTGTAGGTAACTGTGACATGCAATTATTGTTAATGGAATATTTATACCGTTGATATAACTAAATTACTGGGTTTCAAAAATTTAAATTAGGGGTAAAGAAGCATCACATAAAAGGGTTGCAATGAGGTGGCTTGGTCAATGTTCGTGTATGAATAACGCCATAAAATTGGGATTAGTATTATTAGTATGAAATTAGTGCCATTCCAGGGAGTCTATCGAAGAGAAATCGATAACATTACAAAACGGACCAATAGGCGTAATGAGCACGGTTTTACTGTTGACAGCTGAACCGATATTGACAGTAATAAATAATAGATCGATATTCGCTGACAATTAACACTGGAGGTGTTTGCTATGAATTGACATTCCGAAATTATAAAATTTTAAAAAAATGGACGAGTGTAAGGAGTAGGATAAGGGGAAGAAGACAAGATATGAAGTTTTTGTTCTAATAAAATATTACTAGAATTTTAATACTCATTCCTAAGTAAGCGGGCCGCTAACAATAACACCCCTTATTTAGATGGTTATAAGGTTTAAATTCCCTTTTTATTTTGATTTACACAAGATAAAACATTGTCAAAAAGAATGTTTTATATTATTTTACGAGTTCGTGCACAAATATTTAAATATTTTACGATCATTCTATAAAGTATTTAATTTTCCACATTATGCAATAAAACAATATTGCAAAAGGGGTTTGTAACGGGAGATTTTGAACTTTTAAGCAGTTTTTACAGGCCTGATACTTTATTTTTTTCTGGGCTTAGAAAACAACTTGTCAAAAGAAAAACTTGATTATTTTAAAGGTCAAGATATGTTCCCACTCGCAGTGTTTAATTAAAGCATCTAACGTATTTCTAAACGATCAAATTTTTAAACCGAAAACATTTTTTTTTCACCGATTTTGTATTGCTTCTTAGTGCTCCGCCTTAAAATTATTGTCGCACGTTGAAAACTTCAGTTTATTTTTTTACCAATTCAACCCTGGTTTGGATGTACCCGAGCGCTGTGGCGATACTATCAGTATCAGCCTTGTATCAGCTCACAAAACCACTGACAAAGCTCCCTCAGGTCAAATGTCTTCCTGACATCAACTACGTTTTGTTCTTTATTCAAATCAAAACATTGCTGGCCTGTACAGTTAACCCAAATGGTATTAATTGAGGATTAAGTGGAATGTTTGCGCGGGCCTTTTCGGCCCATTTCAAACAAATCTTAGATTTGGATTTGAGATCAAAATACGTAACCAAACTGAAAAATTATTATTGTAATCAAAAGGTATATCAAATATCTACCACGGATGTGAGCTACTTTATTTATTTTTGCTTTAAATTATAAGATATAGGCCATTTAAGATTTTAGTGTATCACGATTTTAGAGGAAACATGGGAAATTATTTGTGAGTAAATGAAAAACAATAAAAAAATTACTTTACTATATTTATTGTAGAAATATAATGATATATAAAATAAATAAAAAAATCATTTCGATACGTGTAAATTTAAAATGCAAATTACCTATTTACGGCGGAACAAAAATTTGTCGTTTATATATTAAAATAACTACCCAAAAATGCATTTCTAACAATGTTTAATTTTTAATTTTATTTTTATTTGTATTTGTAAAATAAAAATATTAAAATTATTTACACGCGATGGTTTCTATTTATAATGGTGGACTCTGGCATTATGAAATTATTTCCTATAACAATCACACGATTGCGATGAATCTTTGGTGATTTGTTGTGAGCACGCCCGCTAGATTTTCCATACATATACTGGTGATCGCTGGCGTCACGAGCTTTGCATAAAAATTTACAATTGTGGCGGGCGAGTTGTTTGAAAGTGAGTATATTTCATATTGACCGGTCAGTGGCTGAGTTAGCATCGCGTATGGGTCCCACCCAGACATTATGTATTCAATTTCTCAACTGGATTAGTCCTCCATCACGACACAAGCAAAATTTTCCGCTTAGTGTGGTGGCGGTAGGAGATTTTCAAATGCTGTCAGGTTATTCGTAACCGCGGAATGTTTTCCTTTTTTAACCAAGGCAACCCTGAAACTTTTTAATTTTTAAAAAAAATGTTTGTTTCATCATAAAAAAATCACAACGTGCCATAAAAATTTAAAAAATATATTAATTTGATATTGTGGGAAGAGGGGTGTTCTAATATTGGCACCGTAAAGAAAAAGGAAGGCGTCTCCTTCCCCTCCCCTTCAGCCTCATAACATATCTCAATTGGGGTTATCATAGTCTCACTGGTTTCAGAAGATTGGGGGTAGTTCTACATTCTCTCTGCACCACAGGAGGCCACAAGGAATAAAAAAAAACGCTCACGGCCTATGTTATCTTTGGACTTGCTGTGTGACACTGTGAAGGATCTTTTTAGGGAAAGGAAGTTCTGGGAAAAAAAATACATGTGTACAGTTCACATACGGCAGAAATGAAACCCTTAGAAAACTAAAGCAGACAAGAGTAGGGACGCTACAAGCGCCGCAAAAAGAGGAGACCGATTTTTCTATGTCATTCTCTCGCAGGCTAAATCTTATACGTGTTTTGTCTATTTTTAGTGTGGCGTATTCGTTTCATCGAGTTTCAAATCACAGCAGTGCTAAAGAATTCACTTCAAAAGGTATGAGGGGTGGATAGGAATAAAAACTAAGAAAATGAAAACAACAAGGTTGAAACAAAAATATAGTAAAATTTTATTTAACAGTAAAATGCACTTTTAGCGTCTCACCTTCGTTAATTTTTCTTCTCAGTAATTTTTTTTTTATATGAATTAATAGGTTGCATCCTTTTGCTTCCCTTTTGCTTCTTTCTAAATACCCGATCAAGTGGCATACTACGAGCACTACAGTCAGAACAAGAGATTTCCGTAGGAAGCAAGTTTGTGAGCAGCTCGCTGTTTTTTCCCTCCTTAAACCAACCACCCACCACAATTAGTCAATACCTCAAGTCATGACGAATCTATTCGCCCTTGTCACCGTTGCCCTAGTGGCCACCATGTGTATGCAGGTTAGTCATATAGTCATTATAAATACACTGTATTTATACAGCGTAAATAAGTGATAAAAATAATATAACATTTATTTTAAAGCATCAGAAAAATGAAGGTCAGAAATTGACTTTGAAAAGCCCCCTTTCAGATTATTGGCACATTAAATTGGGCTTTACAAATGTTGACTTTTTAAAAATTTATTTATGTTTTAATTTCTTTTTTTAAAAAGCAACTCGTATGATTGATTAGGTTGGATTATGTGATTATTTTAAAAACATAACCAAACCCCATCAAAACTGTTCAAAATAAGTACATGCTGACCAAAAACTTATTCAGAGATGTTTTTCTCAGATGAAATTATTCCCTGGGATTAGGCCTATCTCCTATATTTTATCGTTAGTATTAGGCCTATTACCTATATTTTGTCAGTACTAGGCTTATCTCCTGTATTTTGTCATTAGTATTAGGCCTATCTTCTACATTTTGCCATTAGTATTGGACCTATCTCCTATATTTTGTCACTAGTATAATGCCTACAATCTGTATTTTGTCATTTCAGGCTAATCTCCGATATTTTGTAATTAGTATTAGACCTTTCCAATTTAGGAGGCGGCTGTGGGTACCTCCGCCCCAGAACCATTCATTGGATATCCAACACCTCTGCGATAGGTCACTCTAAGTGGTTCGCTACGTTTGGTGACTTAGCAGGGATGCCCGATTTCGTGGGGCGAGATTTGTCCAGGTCTTGGCGGTAGTTGCGCCTGCCCACTTAGAGACTGGTTGAGGGAGACATTCTGATATCTCCAGCAGGACTCTCTCGGAACATCGCCTTACTTATGTAGAAGAGTTGGATTCATACGTCCGTTACCCCTGAACACATTGACCCTCAGATTACTAACCACCCCTCATACCTGTTTCCTTGCCAGAACCTCCTCTCCTTCCTTTTATAAAAAGACCCTTAACACAGCATCCCCAAAGATGGCAGGGACCCTGCTGACAATCATTTTCCTCGGGGCGTCCTGTGTGGAGCTAATGTAAAAAGGCCTATATACTATATTTTGTCAGTACTAGACTTATCTCCTATATATTGTCACTAGTATTAGGCCTATTACCTGTATTTTGTCAGTACAAGACTTATCTCCCATAATTAGTCGCTAGTATTAGACCTATTACCTGTATTTCGTCGGTACTGGACTTACCTCCTATATTTTGTCATTAGTATTAGACCTAACTCTTACATTTTTCCATTGATATTCGGCCTATTGCCCATATTTTAACGCACATTTTTATTTTCTTCCATACACGGTATACGGTATACGTGACGTGTGACCCGCCACTGTCGTGAACCTAATCAATGAATAATTTAAATGATAATTCCGTGGCACGCTTGTATCACACTTATCAACAAATAAAACGTACGCTATTATATTATAAAATTCACTCAGTTTTCAATACTTTTAAAAGTGGTAATTTCATTAATTTGATAGAGCCATATGTTTCTGAATTGTCTTCATATTATTTCAACGCGCCATGTGTTCTTTTGATAATCATTCTGTCCATTTGCTCTGCATGGGTTAGGTTATGGTTAGGTTAGTTATGGGCTCTTTAAAAAAAATAATAACCTTTAATGACTTTTGAAAGGAATATTGAAATGCCGCTTTGTTGAGTTGTCGTGGAACCGTTCGTAACCGCTCCTTTCCTTAATCTGTTTCATTACGATTTCTTAATCAGCCTACTCTTTACCGATTTTTCCAATCTTCTTATTCAGACTACTCTATACCGATTTTTCGAATTTTCTTATTCCGCCTACTTTTTACCGATTTTTTCCAATCTTCTTATTCCGCCTACTCTTTACCGATTTTTCCAATCTTCTTATTCAGCCTACTCTATACCGATTTTTCGAATTTTCTTATTCCGCCTTCTTTTTACCGATTTTTCCAATCTTCTTATTCAGCCTA
This sequence comes from Glyphotaelius pellucidus, assembly GCA_936435175.1. Classification (NCBI taxonomy): domain Eukaryota; kingdom Metazoa; phylum Arthropoda; class Insecta; order Trichoptera; family Limnephilidae; genus Glyphotaelius; species Glyphotaelius pellucidus. Next base: position 20,290,080 of record OW386556.1, read on the forward strand.
CTCTGTACCGATTTTTCCAATCTTCTTATTCAGCCTACTCTTATCGATTTTTAGATCTTATTCAGCCTACTGTTTACCGATTTTTCCAATCTTCTTATTCAGCCTACTCTTATCGATTTTTAGATCTTATTTAGCCTACTGTTTACCGATTTTTCCAATCTTCTTATTCAGCCTACCCTTTACCGATTTTTCAGATATTCTTATTCAATCTACGCTTTATCGTCTGCATGCATTTTTTCTCTTTTTTCGCCTTTATTCTAGTCTTTAGTGGTTGTTTTTTGGGAATTTCCCGAGTTTCTCATTGGTTCGTCTTATTGGGATTCCCCGGTACAATAAAATTGCAAAATACATGCAATCTCACCGACAAGGCCACGATAAAAAAAGCAAAAATACTAAAGAAAACAAGTTAGCGCAGAATAAACTTACTATGTTTCGGGAATCGTTTTTTACGTAAAGCAGTTTATCCGAATACTTTAAAAAATGTGTTTTTAATGTATTAAATACTGAAATAAAATCCAATGGCGTTACATTATTTTTCGCGTATTACACAGGATGTTAAGGGACGTACTTGACTTACTTTAACTAGTGATTTCTGACATTATTTGGAGTATAAAATGTAAATGAAATTTTCGTCTCCGGTGACATTTTTGATTTTTTTTTTTTTTAAATACAAATACATTAAAAATAGTGGGTGTTGGACAGATGGGGGAGGGATGAGAGGTTGGACGGTTACTCGGCTGAGTGACCAGTGACCACATGCGGAATAATTTTGTTTGTTTGATTTTGAAGAAAAATTTTGAAAAAAAAAATTCGTCGAAAATATCATCAGAGACCAAAATTTCATTAATATTTCTTACTTCAAATAATATCAGGAATCACTGGTTAAATAAAGTAAGTCAAGTACGTCTCTTATCACCCTGTGTAGTTGCCAGTTACAGCGTTCAATTAACCTAAAAAATATATACAGGTCCTAAAAGCTTGTCGAAAGCAAAAATTGGCTACGGGTGAGTACTAAACAGATCGAATCAATTCTTCAATTTGTATTCGGATAACATTGTATTTGAATCATTCGCATGTTTTTCTGAATATCCTTGACATTGGTTTTGTATTAAATTATGAGTGCACTAGTTATCGGGTACATTAGAAAGTTAGTTATTCGGAAACTATTATTTAACGGATAATAAATTTGTGCTATTTTTAGAAATGCCGCCAGAGCAAAATGCCTCAGTTTTGAGTGTTTATTTTTTGTAGTAAGATTGTCTATATTAGCGTATAGTGTGCGTATTTAAGAATGCCTTTAAAATTGCACGTTTTACACAAATAATTATAATTGGATAATTTTTAGAGCGCCGTTTTTGTGAAAAATCACCTCAAGGACGCTGTACAATTTTAAAGTAATGGATATTGCAAGATTTTACATTTGCTACCCCCATTACTATTAGTATTGCATTTATGAGAAGATAAGTGGCAAAAGTAAATTTGATGTATAGTTGATATTTATTTTGAAAAACTGGAGAATTTAGGACTCTTAGGGCTGGAGAAATTTTATGAAATGAAGTTTACAAAAGCTTACAAATAATTACACAAATCCACATGTTCACTTTGCTACTCCATTTCAAAAGTAAAAGTTTATAATTGACGTAAAATGTAGCTTCCAGTCTAATGCTTTCTTTATTGGTAAATGTGATAGGTGAAAGGGGACGATTTTCATATTATTTTTTTAAAGTATTTTCTTTCAAAGCTGACTTTGATTTCTGTAAACTTAAATTTTATTTTTAATAAAATAAAAATATATAACCTTTAAGCCTATAACGGCTCAATTTCATTATTTGAATCTAAAAAAGTGTTGTTTTCACTTGCATAAGCATTTTTAACCATGATCTTCCTGGGAACATTTTAGTTATGTCACTTAAAATTTTACATGAAAGCAAATTTGAAATGAAACATTGAAGTGTCAATTTTATTGTATAAACATAATTTTTTACATTGAAAATTAGTATTTTAGTTTTCGACATTTAATATTTCAAAGCGTTTATAGTTTATTAGCGCACACCGTGAGAAATCACGCGATAATCTGAATTCTTGAAAATGGCCAAAACAATATATGTATATTAAAAACTATTATTTTAACGGTAGGTACTTTTCGCTTGTCTGAATTCTTCACATAATTTGTTCCGATGTTGAAAATGATACTTAAATTCAAAGCAAAATTGTTGCGCTGCCTCCTTCTTTAGCCACATTTTACACATCTTACGATTACACGCCCTGATGATGAACACTGAAATTGTCAGAAACTTTGAAAGGTGGTGGCGCAAACGGCATAAAACCCCCAAAAGAAATCACGATTTACAATTATTGTTTGACACTTTCTTTGCAAGAAATTTCGAAGAAATGAAAACCGACGCAAACCTACTCGTAACATTGAAAAAATGAATTATCAATGATTTTGTTACCGACGTAATTATTCCTAGTTTGTGCAGTGAAAAAAGCAGATATTAAGTTTTTTTAATGTCCATTTTCAGGGACTATATGGAAAACCAGCCCCGGAGCAAAAGAAAGATCCAGAGGGGGATGAATTCGCTCGCCAAGCCGCGGAGGCTTTGGACTCGACACTTCTCTTCTTCAAGAACGGCATAGACAACTTCATTCAAGACAGTACCAGGGTAAGGAAATCTCTTCATTTCTGGATTTTTTCACATTGACTCCACACAGGAGACCCCGAGGAAAATAATTTCCCTCAGAGCCTATGTCATCCGAGATGCTGTGTGGAGAGTCTTTTTGAGGAGAGGAAAGATTGAAGGAAATACCTAGACACAAATCTGGAATGGTCTTGAAGGGACCATAAATAGAACAATTTATAGTTTATTTACTCGCAGGAACTGATATTGAATCTTTTCAATGTTGGAATGAAAATTGAAAAATGGGGACCATAATGTAGAGTCATACTCTAGTTGGCTTCTGACAAGGGTTTTACATAACAACATATTGTTAAATATGCTTAAATTATTGAAGTCTTTCGCAGCTCTCAAAAAAAGCCAAGAGTCTTAAAGGCCTTTAAACATTATTAATATGACTTATAGAGTTTAGTTTGCTGTTCATGCGTTAACGCAATTTAAATTTTTATTAATCCATAAGCTACCAAGTAATTTTAGTGTTACTTTAGGATTTCTTGACTTGTCGTGTTTTCTTTACAACTCAACAATCTGGAACTATATAATTCTTTTGAAAAATCATTAAAAGTGATAAAAAAAAAAACCTTCGTTAAATAGGTTACGTTAGGTTAGGTTATGGGCTATTTTTTAAATTATTTTTTTATCATTTTTATTGACTTTTCAAAAGATTCAAATGCCTCTTTGTTGAGATGTTATGGAACCATATCTAACAGAATTTAGCTATCGCGGGCAGATTATCAAATTAGTAGAGGAAGGTAACCAAACAAGCATGAAATACCTTTGATTTTACCCACAAAAAACAGATATTAAAGATCAAAAACTATTAATCGCGATTACAATCATACATTTGCGCCTAAACTTGTAACAGTCTTGTATTATATTAGTCTTATTGATTATAAGTACTATAATTTCTCAAAAACAAAATCAATATAAAGTTATATTATAGAACAGGTGCCCCAAATATGGAACACTACAAAAACTATCAAAAATCAACCTTAACTTCTATGAGATACCAATAATCACAAATTCGGGTGTCGAACTCTGTACCAGCGCAATCAATATGTGCCCAGAATCCAATTTATTTATTTTTCCGAGTTTTGAGATTCGCTCTAAATGCTGCCAAGAGATATTGTGTATAGAAAATCGTCGATTAGAATAATCTAACATTCTATAAACCTACATCAATGTGTGGTTGGATTAGAATCGTTCAACCTTAAACTGACCAAACATTTGAACGGAGGTTTAAAAACCTTTGTGTCTAAAATATTGGTGCTTTGCATCTACCTACCTGCCCTAAGGGTTTAAAACCTAGACGTGCAAAGCATAAAGCAAGCATTAAGGTTTTTGTTACCTTTTTAGGGTTTTAGACGGACGTGGTGCCTTACCCTTACAACATAAAAGATAGTGTCTTATACCTGCCCCCGAGTCCAAAATTAAGACAAGTTAAGATGTTCGTGTCTATCATAATAAGAACTTTGAGCCTTTTGTAGGCTTTTTTGCTCACGTTTGTAAACAATTGAATGGCAAATACATAATGTTTTTGAATGACATGAAGCATCTTTTCAATTGTACATTTGTAAATTATCGAAAAAAATAACAATATTACTTTGTGCGTTGTTTTTTTGTATTGCCGAAGCTTTTTCAGTTTTCAACACTAGTTAGAAAAATAAATTGAATGTTGATTGATTATATGAGTAAGGTTTACATTGTTTTTACTGTGGCTGTCTCACTAAGGATATCATATGTCGAGAGAGGCTAGTTTACAAATATCTTATTTTAACAACACCTAGGCACATTTTTCGATATGGTTAATTCCGACAGTTGCATTATTTTGTAAATCGAAAGAAAAAATATTTGACAGAACTAAATCAGGTATAGGAAACAATAATGGAAGTATGGCTAATTATAGCATGTCCTCTGTTGATGATTCAATGTTTAGTCGTGATTTTAAATTTATTTTGATTTTTAATTGTCGTGTTTTGTCGGTTGTTATTTTTTGTTCATTTTAATCGCAAATTATTTCAAATTTCTTTATCCAAATATTGTATTTGTTTGGAGTTGATTTTAAATCTTTGTAATCTTTATCTTGTATATATGTTTATTCTGTTTCTTATATGCACTAAACTTATTTGTTTGTAACGTGTAAGGAATTTTAAATAAAAATTGTATTTTTAAACTTTTTACTAATAACTACTACTATAAAAAGTTAAATAGTTGATTCACAGTCTTCCTCATTAGGTATTCCTGACTACAGGTGTTACATCTTGTTTTCCTCATCTTCATGTTTGTTAATTTTCTCGTCTTTACTTTGGTTGACTATGTTTATTAATTTCCCCAATTTCATATTTGTTTATTTCATATCGACTATGTTTGTTGATTTCCTCGACTTTACTTTTCTTGGTTAGGTTAATTTCCTCATCTTCTTGTTTGTTGATTTCTTCGTCTTTATCTTTGTTGACTATATTTGTTAATTTCCTTATCTTCATATTTGTTGATTTCATGTTGACTATGTTTGTTGATTTCCACATGTTCATGTTTATGGACTGTTGGTCGATTTGGTTTTACTTCATAATTTTAATGATTTACTCAGGCATTTTTCTATATTGGTTTAATTATAAACTGTATTTTTTCAACATTCCAGCTATCCAAGATGTTCCACAACCTGACCGAAAACATCGTACAGCTGGCGCCAACGGGAGACATACAAAACAACGCAGAGCACCATCAGAGACTTCAAAATCTCTCCATCAAAGCCAACAAGACCTTCACCTCCAGCGGGCTCTTCACCATGGATGACTGGTGACAGATACACCCATCATGTCCTTCAATCTAATCATCATATCGTTCAACCTGACCAACTATATCATAAAGCTCATTTGGATCAATCGGAAGAGAAGCAAAGCAATGGATTCATCGATCGCTTTTATTATTAGCGTGACGATTCACGATTACGGTACCGTAACGGCACAAAAAAGGCAATAAACGTACGTTCCTAATCACAATAAATCTGTAGCTCTTTCAAAAGATGAGATACTCTGAGTCTGTTTCTTCCAAAGGAAAAAGTAATCATTTTCTTACATCTCTCTCACACACCGCACCTTGACGTCTCCGAAGACTCCTACAATACTACTACTAGTCGTGACGATAATTTTGAAAGTATGGAATATAGTTACAAGGATAATATTGAAGTGTGAGTGAATTCCAAAAATTCAAAAACGTCAAATGTCAACGCCTTGATGGTTTTGCTTTTGTTCTTAAACATATAATGCTGCAGCTCTTTCTTACACACTAAATAACAGCAGTCGAAAATGAGACAAACGTGAACGTATATCTGCACTCCCCCGAAAGACATATACAATCATTTAAGATCAAGGTTCCCTAGTTTGTTTTATTGTGACAACTACATGTCAGTATCAGGCTCCAATTCAGTTGTAAATAGGTTACACACCATTGGAAATTTTTATGCCAATGTGGCTGATATTTTTAATATTTCCATTCTGAAATATAAGGTTGTACTGATCGAACATTTCAGCCAATTATACGTTAACGAGGTCACTACATAATGAGTTTTTGATATTATTGTTTATTTTTAATGCCTGTATAATGTACTACGACTGTAATTAAATATACACAAGCTTGTAAATGGCACTTTGTGCCGTAAATTTTAAATAAATAAATAAATTTTCATACATCTCCCTCTCACGTATAAAGAAAATGAAACGCAATTCCCATCGCAAAAAAGCATTACTTTGGTGGAAACAGTCACACGTATTTTATGTACCTAATCTTTTGTCTCATCTTTATTTAATGTGTAATAAAGAGCTGCAGCATTATAGTGATAAGGAAAGTACGTTTATTGCCTTTTTTGCCGTCACGGTACCGTAAACGTGGATCGTCACTGAAATAATAAGCCTTCATTTACCTTTTCACGTGTTCTGTTTTGAAAAATATTTATTGTAACCTGAGTAGAAAAGGTTTCCGGGGATACAGTGCAGTAATTTTGGGAGGTGATTCTACGTGATGCGACAAACATAAAAGTTTTTTTATTTTGTTCTCAAACTTTAGAGGAAAGTCATGGTTTTAGTATATAAACTGCTGAAAAAATCTTTTATGCCTTAAAAACGACTTTGGGTCTATATCACATCAATGGTTTTTCTATTTTTACCTCCCATGTGAAGGCAGTGAAATAATTGGTCCTTCGAGACGAACCTCGGGCGTTATAGTTGTTTTGACCAGGGGCCTTAGGATGTTAAATTCGAATTTCTAACTTATATATCATAAGACATTTTTCAGATAAATGTGTAGTTTCGGTTTGTTTTATTATTAACAAAAACAATAACAAAATATCTACACATGCAAAACTGCCCCAAAGAATTTTTTTTTACAGTTTCTACCATTCGTATTTAAAATTCAAACAAAACACCCCTCGAATTGGAAGAGTCCATTTGTACTATTGGTGAATTCGGTCTTTTGAATTTAGATTTTTTATGAGTTTATTATTGAAGTTAAATTGGCAAATTTACCACGAAAATCTGATTAATTGAAACTTTAGTATATTTTTGAGGCACTTCCCGCAGGAATATCGGGATAACAAACACATCGGGCGATAGTCCTCATTGTAATGTACGAAAATAAAAAAAGAGTGTATATTTTCATTTTCAAATTATTACTAATAAAAATTATCGGTAGACCTAGCGACATTCGCGCATGCCCGTCGATTACCCGGTATACCCTTATCCTTCCCAGAACTTTCTGTACTTCCTTTCCTTTAAAAGACCCTCCACACTGCATCCCCAAAGATGACATCGGTCCTGAGGGAAATCATTTTGCCATTGTAAAAAATAAAATAGATGTGCGATGTTGCCACTCTTCACACGCCGCAGATTTTTATCAAGTATTATTACTTTTGGTATGGAAAAAAATATAATAGTTAATTATTTTTTTTACTTGTAGGAACGAGTACCATCATGTAAAATCACGTCCCGAAATTACTACACTTTTTTACCGGACGCCGAATTTAATACAAAACAGAATATTTTATAAAACTGTCGCAGGTCAAACCGTATGCATTTTTAATGTATGATAGTTTTTTGGTCTAGTATTACTAATTCATTGTAAATACGTTATTTTTTATTGAGGGGGATACCTCAGCAATTCTACTTTCCAATGTTTTTTTTTTGTAAAACTGATGGAAAGGATGTGTTTTTAAAACAACTAATTAAAGTTAAATTGGTTACTTACTGAAAAGGTCACCCTAACCCCTATTTACTCTAATGTTTGAATTGTCTTCCATAGAAAATAAAATACATTAGTACCTACTTAAATTTAAGATTTACGCCTATGTTTTACGTATAATATGAAATAAATCTTTTTATATAAAAAAATAATGTTTCTTTGTTTGTCACCCGATTGCGATGAAAATTTGATGATTTGTTGTGCGCACGCCAATAAAGGTTTCTATATATATTAGTGAGCTCTGGCGTTACGAATTTTGTATAAAAATCTTATAATAGACGGCGCGAGAGTTGTTTAAAATATGTTTGTTTGAAAAAAAAATCGTACTTTTTAGCGGCAGGGGGGGAAAGTGGGCGGGGGAGGGGAATTGGGAGGGAGACCAACTTGTAGATCTATCAAAGAACAAATCGTTTTCGTTTAAATGCAAATAAGATATTGTATTATTTCACATATCGAACGTATTTCCTAAGTGCTTAGTGTGCTGTTTGTAGAATTACGTTAGGTGTACCTAATCCCGAACCCTTACCAGTGCGAATTATTTCATAGGAACGCTCACGTGTGCACGTGATCATTGTGCTCGCATGCATACGGTTTTAAAGTGATAACTTCTTTATCACCGTTTTGTTTTGAAACACGATGAAACGAAAAAGAGACAAACACATGTGTACGTCTTAGCCTGCGAGAGAATGAGATAAAATAGTAATAGTCTCCTCTTGTGTACTTTAGTTTCTGAAAGTTTCACTTCTACCGCGTGTGAACTGCACCCCTAATGACTAAACAAATTTCGTGAACTGAATTAAAAGTTACAAAAGTTGAGGGGATAAATTCTATAAACTCGGCTCAACTGTTAAAAATGAAACACTTATATTTTAAAGTATATTCTCTATCTATTATAGTTTTTTGGAACCTACTTGATACGTCCCAGCTTTGAATAAGGTTGTCATTTTAAGAAAAAATAAAAAAGGTTTATTAGTTCTTTGTTTTACAATAGCTCCACACAGGAGGCCCGGAGGAAAAAAAATCCCTTGGGGCCTATTTGGGAGTGCTGCGTGAAGGATCTTAAGGACATCAAGGAGAGAAAGTTCTGGGAAAGAAAAACGTATGAGAGGTGGGTAGGAATCTGGGGATCAGTGGGTTCAGGAGTGAAGGGCGTATGAATTAATTATTCTCACTAGCGTAGTGTCGAGAGAGTCTTGCTGGAGAGGCCTAGAGGTCTCCCTCAACCAATATCTTCACACAATCTTCATTCGACCACCTTAACACGGGCATGTGCCTAGCACGGTAGCCGAAAAATCCCCAAATTATGCAACCATCAAAACAATGAATAAAGAAAAAAAAATAAAAAATCCGTTCCAAATTTTGAATTACACTTAAATTTGAAGCAAATTTGAGTCCATTGAACCAGAGTTAGGCACGCACAACTGAAATTGGTATTTTGAAATAAGGGGATTTTCAAAACTTTAAATACCTTGTAGAACTTAATAATAACATTATTAATTTGAATTCAAATTAAATAAAAAATAAAAATAAATATTAAAAAAGGTATACTTGTTACCGGGTGGAGATGCCACTAACCAGTGAAATAACACTAGTGTTCTTGCATTACTTTGGTTTCAAAAAGGTGTTTATCATAAAATGTTATGTTTTACTTTTGTTATGTGCCATCCGCACAATACGATCTCTAATCACATTATGACACCTATTAGTGCACTTTCAGAATATCACTTTCAAGAATGCAACTCTCCATTAATGTGTAATTATTAATTGCAAGTCACTTTGCATTGTGACATCACATATCTGTGCATCTATTTACTAATGTACTATATTATGCCTTAAGCTTAATTACTAGTTTCTCCAATGTCACCAACATTAACTTTCAATTACTTATTTAGCATATATAAGCCAACACAATTGTATTATTCTTCAGATTATACTAGACATCAGTTCAAGACTAAATTCTAACTGTGAATATTGTATCTCCGGTATTACACTAAGTTTCCGATATAACTATTAAACTAATAAACTGTTCTCCACATCATAAATCTTCAAAGTGTTACTTCATTTAAAACTGGTACATAACAATTTTGGTGGCAGCGGTGGGATAACTTCGACCAACGGCGAACTAAACTTTGTCGGTCCCTAACGGTTTAAACTGAAGGAAAAACCCTTAAACAAATAATAAAATAAATTGTTACCAGCCAAAAAGAAGAACTTACAAAACGAGGCATCTCAAAACCCCGGGATCACAACACAACCAGAAGTCTTCAATCAACATTGGACCCTTCACTCACACCAGACGATCAGCACTCATCATCTTCCTCAAGAGGACTTTCACCTGCGCAAGGATCAAGAAGAAGCCCTCAACACTTGGAAGAAGATGAACGTCCTGTAAGAAGATATTATTTTTTTATAACAGTATTATTATTGTGTCAATTGTTTTACGAAACGTAACCAATCTTTTATGTCTTTTTTTACAAAGCGTAATCAATATTATGTGACTTTTTATTAAGCGCTTAATCAAATCTTTTATGCTTTTTTACAAAGCCTATTAAAATATCATATTAAAATATCTGATGGATAAGTTCCTAGATAAAATTAATTAAATTTTATGTCTTTTTTACAAAGCGTAATCAATATTTTGTGACTTTTTATAAAGCACTCAATCAAATCTTTTATGCTTTTTTACAAAGCCTATTAAAATATCATATTAAAATATCTGATGGATAAGTTCCTAGATAAAATTAATTAAATTTTATGTCTTTTTTACAAAGCGTAATCAATATTTTGTGACTTTTTATAAAGCACTCAATCAAATCATTTATGCTTTTTACAAAGCCTATTAAAATATCATATTAAAATATCCGATGGATAAGTTCCTAGATAAAATTAAATAAATTTTATGTCTTTTTTATAAAGCCCATTATTATAATAACGACAAATAAGTCGAAACCTTTTTAAGGCAATCTATATATTTTTTATAAAAATCGGTACTTTCAACTAAATACAAAATGTATCCTAACACACCTAAGACCGAAGCTTCAAATAGCAATGAATCCAAGGTTAATTCTTCCCTTTTTACTACTAGTGAATTATTTAACTGGATAGAAAAATATGACGGATCCAGAATGAAGTTAGATGACTTCATAATTAATGTTAACGCCGCGTTTCGACTTGCTAAACCCGATCAATACGACATTTTATTAGAATACACAAAAAAACAGCTTACCGGAAAAGCAAAAATACTATCGGAGATAAAAGTAACACCAACGTGGGAATCTTTAAGAGACATCCTACAAGATTACTTCTGTCCTACACAATCTGTAACACAACTAATTTTAGAAGCACAAACATTCAAACAATTACCGGATGAAAGCATAAGCGACTTTACATTCCGTCTAGACATTTTAGATAATAAGTTCGTTCGGGCAATAAAATATGAAAACGAAAATAAACCTCAATTATTAGTCGGTATGTTCAAAATGAAGGATGACATTTGTCTGAGAGCCTTTCTAGGAGGAGTCTCACGCGAATATCGTTCACTTTTATTAATTAAAGATCCGCAAACACATCTAGAAGCATCTGAATTCTGTCAACGGATAGAAAACGAGAATAAAATAAATGATGAAAGAGAATTATTTGGCAAAAAACCAAATTATTGTACGTATTGTAAAACAAACGGACATACAACTACGAACTGTTATAGAAGATTAGATAGAAACACTAATCCAGAAATTAATGATAATACATTTATGGAAAGACAAAAATATTCACGTCCATTAATCTCATGTAGATATTGCAAAAAAACAGGCCACTCCACAGAAGAGTGTCGACTTAAAAATTTTAACAGAAATAATAACATTAACAAAAATTACGATCAACGTAATTATAATGAACGAAACACGTATAACAATAGAAATTATGAAAGACATAATGATCGGAACACACAAAATAATAGAAATTTTGAAAAACCTAATGATCGCAACAATACATCCAATAACAAAGGTTATGAAAGAAATCAAAACCAGAATAATTACAAAAATAATAATAAATCTGACCACCGTGTTCATTTCTATCGTGATGATTCAAGTGATCATGACGAAAGTATAAATAATGAAGAAATTGAAAGTGACTATAATGCGGCATCCACGAGCGAAATTCGTACAAATGATAACGATAATTTAAACTACCAAGATCTCATGTAAACTACCGTACATCGAGACATTCACCTTCCAAAGGTAGCATATTCTCAACTAATCCGCATACTTTATCTTATATTATTATTAACAGTACGATAACTAATAATCCAAACAAAAAGTTTACTTTCCTCCTAGATACTGGAGCAAATGTCTCTCTGATAAAATTAAACTCCTTACATAAAAATCCAATCATTGATAAAGAAAAATCAATTAAGCTAATTGGCCTAGACATTAAGGAAAAATCTCTAAATACTCTTGGATCAATAGAAGTTCCGCTTCACTTTAATTCTAAATCAATTCACCATACATTTCATGCCATACCAAATGACAATAATAATATACCCTTCGATGGAATATTAGGATTTGACTTTCTAATTAAATTCAATGCAAAGGTGGATTATGAATTTAATGAATTGAGATTTGAAAAAATCGTATTACCACTTCATTTCAAAATTAAACATAATACAAAAGTCATTATTCCCCCCAGATCTGAAACGTTTATCGAAATCAAAGTAAACAATCCAGAAATCGGTGAAGGTTTAATTAATGAAACCCGTGTAAACAATGGCATATACATATGCAAGTCATTAGTTTCAATATATGGCAAAAATAAAGCCATAACATCTATTGTCAACACAAATGACGAACCTGTCCAAATAGAGGAGATAAAATTAACACTTCTTCCTGCAAATTCTTATAACATATATCATACACAAGAAACCCATAATACAAACGATTCCAGAAAAAATAAATTAGAGTCACAAATCCGAAGTGATCATCTCAATAAAGAAGAACACGAATCTCTCTTAGATATTTGTCAAAAATATAATGATATTTTTCATCTAGAAGGAGATAAATTAACATGCACAGATTCCGTTAGACATACAATTCCGGTGACGTCACCGCACCCAATATTTACTAAAACGTATCGATACCCCGAAGTCCACAAAAAAGAAGTTAATTCCCAAATAAATAAAATGTTAAAAGATGATATAATTAAACCTTCGTGTTCTCCTTGGTCTTCTCCTGTATGGGTAGTAGAAAAGAAAGCAGACGCTTCTGGAAAGAAGAAGTGGCGTATTGTCATGGACTATAGAAAGTTGAATGACATTACAGTCGGTGACGCCTTCCCATTACCCAATATTTCAGATATTCTGGATCAACTTGGTCAATCTAAATATTTCACAACATTAGATTTAGCATCAGGATTCCATCAAATCCCAATGGATAAACTCGATTCTGATAAAACTGCTTTTACTATTCCACTAGGACATTATCAATTTAAAAGAATGCCATTTGGTCTCAAAAATGGACCAGCCTGTTTCCAAAGGCTTATGAACAACGTCTTGAGCGGATTACAGGGAATAAAATGTTTTGTTTATCTTGACGACATTGTCGTTTACGCATCATCACTCCAAGATCATAATTCGAAACTTACCGAAATATTTAAAAAACTTCGATTACACAATCTTAAATTGCAACCGGATAAATGCGAATTCTTAAGAAAAGAAGTTGCATATTTAGGTCATATCATATCAGACAAAGGCGTTAAAGCTAATCCTGAAAAAATAAACGCAATTATAAATTATCCAATTCCAAAAAATCAACGCGATATAAAAGCTTTCTTAGGACTAGTAGGTTATTACCGTCGATTTATTGATAACTTTTCTAAATTATCTCAACCTCTCACAAAACTTTTAAGAAAAAACGTTAACTTTCATTGGACCGATGAACAAAAAAACGCATTTGATAATCTAAGACAAAAACTTACCACAGAACCAATTCTACAATACCCTAACTTCGAATTGCCGTTTAACTTAACTACGGATGCATCAAATACATCAATAGGAGCTGTTCTCTCGCAAGGACCAATAGGTAAAGACTTACCGATAGCTTACGCTTCACGCACTTTAAATAAAGCTGAACAAAATTATGCAACTATAGACAAAGAACTGTTGGCCATAATATGGGCTACGAAACACTTTCGACCCTATCTTTACGGTAGAGAATTTAAATTAATTACCGACCACAGACCCTTGGTTTGGTTAGTTAATGCAAAAGATCCCTTACGCGCGCGTTGGAGATTGAAACTAGAAGAATATAATTACGAAATTATATATAAAGCTGGTAAACTAAATAGTAATGCAGACGCACTATCTCGCATTGTCCTCGAAGAACCAAAAACAATACTTAACATATCAGCGAATCCTAACCCCAACTCTTACGAAGAATTTATAAAATCTCATTATTCAGATAAAAATACTGATATCTCTAACATAACAGAAATCGATCACAACTTACTAACTTACAAAGACAACATAGCTCATTTTATAAGTAATGATAAAGAAATGAGTCAAGAATTAGCTAGAGAAATCAAAGAATTGATAAAAAACTACGATGAAATAAACGCCACAGAAAATAAACTATTCGACATCCTAACATCAGAATATAAAGATAAAAAAATATACCACATAATACTTACGCATAATTTCTGGGACAAGTCAACTTATAAAGATCTTTTCACTGCTCTTCAAAATCTCAAGACTATACTCCTGGAAAATAACACAACTAGTATTACAATACCATCATCGCATTATGCAGGCTTAGAAAATTTGAAATGGAATAAAATAAAATTGATCATTAATTATATATTCGGTAACACCGATATCAAATTGACCATATGTCATAATAAAATCATTATTCCAAGCGAAGATCAAATTCCTAAAATACTCCATGAATTTCACAACAATCCAATCGGTGGTCATTCCGGGATGCATCGAACACTTAACAGATTACGCAATTATTACAAGTGGCCTAAAATGAAAAATGATATTAAAACATACATAAGGCATTGCACCGATTGTCAGAAAAACAAGATTTCAAGAGAAAGAAATGTACAACCATTAGAATTAACCAGTACTTCTACTAAACCCTTTGAAAGGTTAGCTCTTGATGTAGTAGGACCATTACCATTAACAGAATCCGGTAACAAATACATTCTCACCATGCAAGATGATTTGACAAAATTTTCTCGAGCAATAGCCATACCTAATCATGAAGCGGAAACAATAGCAAAACAGTTATTCGAAAAATTCATAAGCTTATTTGGCCTCCCTAACAAAATATTAACGGATCAAGGCGCAGAGTTCACATCTAAATTAATTAAGGAACTTTGCAAGTTATTTAAAATTGAAAAACTACAAACATCGGCTTACCACCCGCAAACAAATGGAGCGTTAGAACGCAGTCATGCAACTCTAGCTGATTACATGAAACACTACATTTCACCATCTCAAACTGATTGGGATCAATGGATAGATTACGCAATGTTCTCTTACAATACAACTCCACATACATCTACTAAATTCTCCCCTTATGAACTCGTATTCGGAAATAAACCTGAATTGCCTACGTCAATAACAAGGCAACCAAAATTCAAATACACATACAAAGATTATTTAGATGAACTACAGCTAAAACTACAAACATGTCACAAAATTGCCAAAGATAATCTAATCAAGCAAAAAGAAATTGTAAAAACAAGACATGATGAAAGAATCTGTAAAAATCACGTGTACAAAATCGGAGATTTGGTATTTCTTAAGAATGAAGCTACAAAAACAAACCAATCTAAAAAACTAGCACCCAATTATGATGGCCCTTATCAAATTACAAAGGTTAATTCACCCGTAAATGTGACCATTAAAATCAAAAGAAAAGAAATCGTTGTACACAATAACAGAATAAAACCTTTCATTTCAGATGGATAAATTCCTGGATGATCCTCTGTTTGATTGGAAGAATATTTTCTTACGAACTCATCAACAATAATAACTATGATTTGAAACTTTTCGACACATCACCTGGTCTATTCTTCGACAAGATCGGAACAGCCCAACTTCAACATGATACATGGAAAATAATCGCTTACGTTGACATCAAATCAATTGGACAAAAAATTGATTTTATTAATAAAATTTATAGCAATACGAAACAAACCTGTGAAAATCCAAAACTAGAAGAAATTTGCAGTAACATTCCAATACTAATTCAATCTACAATTCCCAAACTAGAAGCTAATTATAAAATTCTCTCTGAAATCTTAAATCACAATCAAACTAGAGAAAAACGCGGACTTTTTAACATTGTAGGATCGAGCCTAAAATACTTATTTGGCACGGCTGACAGAGATGAAGTCGAACATTATGATACATTAATAAATCAACTCAACAAAGACGACAACAATATCCTTAATTTATTTAAAGAACAGACACAAATAGTTCAAACCACAATTTCAACATTTAACAAATCTATTACAAACTTAAATCAAAACGAAAAACTGTTCAACGAGAACATTGAACAAATTCACTTTTTCACTAAAGAAATCGAAAGAAGACAATTGACCAATTCGGAAATAAATATGATTACTGAACATTATATAACATTATCATAACTTGTATCAAATGTGGAAATCGAAATTTCTACATATACAGATGCAATTTTATTCTCCAAATCTAATATTTTACACCCAGCTGTAATCTCACCATCCAATCTAATAAAACTCCTTCAACAATCCCTACCACATTTACCACTTGGTACTTCATATCCGTTTAAACCGGAGATGAAACATTTCCCTTACATCACAGATCTTTTAACTTTGAATGTCATCTATTTTAACAATAAACTCATGTTTTTTCTAATTAATCCCCTTGTGAGCGAAAACAAATTTAACATTTTTCACATAATACCTCTTCCAATAAAAAACGTAAATGATTTTGTGTTCATAGAACCAACGTTCAAATATTTATTCATCACTGACTTAAAAGACATTTATACATCTACGAACGATCTAAAAAACTGTCGTATTATTGATAATACTAACTACATTTGCAAAAAATTTAACGGCATCTTTACAAGTGCTACTCACCCAACGTGTGAAACAAGCATGTTGAATCCATTATCCACATATATATCCCCCCTTTGTAATACGAAAATAACCAAAAATCATAAATATGAAATTTACCACAAACTCGAGAAATCTAATTCTTGGATTTTTATGCTATCCAAAGACGACAATGGACACGTTATTTGCAATAACACAATCAGAGAAACAGTCATTTTAAAAAATACAGGTATCATATCACTTAACGGAAATTGTAAACTATTTACATCAACTACTAGGCTAATTCCCGCCCAATCATTCATTAGTGAATTCGAACACATTCTTCCTTCATTCAATATTCTTGAAGATGAGTGTTGTAAAAAGAATCGATCCAATTCAATTTTTAATAACACTATTCCACATGTACCCCTACTAAGACTTACCAATATAAACTTAGATGAATTACAACATTCGAGCGAGAGGTTAAAGAAAATACAATTGGAAATTGAAAATACTCAAAAAGGCACAATTTTTCACAAAATTTTAAATAATAATTATTTTATATATACAATACTCTCTTTAGGAAAAATACTTCTCTGTTTTATAATATATAAAATCCTTAAATACTTAAAAAATCTGTATTTCAACAACAGAAATGATAATTATATTCACCCAATAGAATATTCACAAAATCCTGCAATAAATGTAAATCCAATACTAAATATGATAACTTGTTGTAGAACACGTCAATGTTCACGAGAACGTGACATTGAATTGACAACTGTAGACAATATTGTACCATCAGCACCTGTCATAACTCCTTTACGCAGAAGTGCAAGATTTCAAACCTCAAATCAATCATAAAATTGTATATGAAGATCCTTTAATCTTCCTGAAAATATTAAAAATTGTATAGAATCATGAAAACAATTCATTTAGACTAAGATCAAGGTACAAGGTATTATATAATTTTAAGAATAATTTTAATATTGTCTTATCCCAAATAAAGAATTATTTAAATGTTTCGTATACTTTATTACATAAACTTAGATATTAAGAAATTTATAATCATATTTCATGGTAAAAGGTACTTTACAATATACATATACTTTGTCTTATATAAACTTAGATCATAAGAACATTTCATGGTAAAAGGTACTTTACATTATATAAATTTATCCATTAAGAAATTCATTACCTACTCCTTGTATACCTTTTTGTATTGTGAAATTATATTTTAAATTCTTCAAACTATAATTTCAAATTAACGATGGGGGTGTTATGTGCCATCCGCACAATACGATCTCTAATCACATTATGACACCTATTAGTGCACTTTCAGAATATCACTTTCAAGAATGCAACTCTCCATTAATGTGTAATTATTAATTGCAAGTCACTTTGCATTGTGACATCACATATCTGTGCATCTATTGATTAAGCGCTTAATAAAAAGTCACAATGGAGAGTTGCATTCTTGAAAGTGATATTCTGAAAGTGCACTAATAGGTGTCATAATGTGATTAGAGATCGTATTGTGCGGATGGCACATAACACCCCCATCGTTAATTTGAAATTATAGTTTGAAGAATTTAAAATATAATTTCACAATACAAAAAGGTATACAAGGAGTAGGTAATGAATTTCTTAATGGATAAATTTATATAATGTAAAGTACCTTTTACCATGAAATGTTCTTATGATCTAAGTTTATATAAGACAAAGTATATGTATATTGTAAAGTACCTTTTACCATGAAATATGATTATAAATTTCTTAATATCTAAGTTTATGTAATAAAGTATACGAAACATTTAAATAATTCTTTATTTGGGATAAGACAATATTAAAATTATTCTTAAAATTATATAATACCTTGTACCTTGATCTTAGTCTAAATGAATTGTTTTCATGATTCTATACAATTTTTAATATTTTCAGGAAGATTAAAGGATCTTCATATACAATTTTATGATTGATTTGAGGTTTGAAATCTTGCACTTCTGCGTAAAGGAGTTATGACAGGTGCTGATGGTACAATATTGTCTACAGTTGTCAATTCAATGTCACGTTCTCGTGAACATTGACGTGTTCTACAACAAGTTATCATATTTAGTATTGGATTTACATTTATTGCAGGATTTTGTGAATATTCTATTGGGTGAATATAATTATCATTTCTGTTGTTGAAATACAGATTTTTTAAGTATTTAAGGATTTTATATATTATAAAACAGAGAAGTATTTTTCCTAAAGAGAGTATTGTATATATAAAATAATTATTATTTAAAATTTTGTGAAAAATTGTGCCTTTTTGAGTATTTTCAATTTCCAATTGTATTTTCTTTAACCTCTCGCTCGAATGTTGTAATTCATCTAAGTTTATATTGGTAAGTCTTAGTAGGGGTACATGTGGAATAGTGTTATTAAAAATTGAATTGGATCGATTCTTTTTACAACACTCATCTTCAAGAATATTGAATGAAGGAAGAATGTGTTCGAATTCACTAATGAATGATTGGGCGGGAATTAGCCTAGTAGTTGATGTAAATAGTTTACAATTTCCGTTAAGTGATATGATACCTGTATTTTTTAAAATGACTGTTTCTCTGATTGTGTTATTGCAAATAACGTGTCCATTGTCGTCTTTGGATAGCATAAAAATCCAAGAATTAGATTTCTCGAGTTTGTGGTAAATTTCATATTTATGATTTTTGGTTATTTTCGTATTACAAAGGGGGGATATATATGTGGATAATGGATTCAACATGCTTGTTTCACACGTTGGGTGAGTAGCACTTGTAAAGATGCCGTTAAATTTTTTGCAAATGTAGTTAGTATTATCAATAATACGACAGTTTTTTAGATCGTTCGTAGATGTATAAATGTCTTTTAAGTCAGTGATGAATAAATATTTGAACGTTGGTTCTATGAACACAAAATCATTTACGTTTTTTATTGGAAGAGGTATTATGTGAAAAATGTTAAATTTGTTTTCGCTCACAAGGGGATTAATTAGAAAAAACATGAGTTTATTGTTAAAATAGATGACATTCAAAGTTAAAAGATCTGTGATGTAAGGGAAATGTTTCATCTCCGGTTTAAACGGATATGAAGTACCAAGTGGTAAATGTGGTAGGGATTGTTGAAGGAGTTTTATTAGATTGGATGGTGAGATTACAGCTGGGTGTAAAATATTAGATTTGGAGAATAAAATTGCATCTGTATATGTAGAAATTTCGATTTCCACATTTGATACAAGTTGTGATAATGTTATATAATGTTCAGTAATCATATTTATTTCCGAATTGGTCAATTGTCTTCTTTCGATTTCTTTAGTGAAAAAGTGAATTTGTTCAATGTTCTCGTTGAACAGTTTTTCGTTTTGATTTAAGTTTGTAATAGATTTGTTAAATGTTGAAATTGTGGTTTGAACTATTTGTGTCTGTTCTTTAAATAAATTAAGGATATTGTTGTCGTCTTTGTTGAGTTGATTTATTAATGTATCATAATGTTCGACTTCATCTCTGTCAGCCGTGCCAAATAAGTATTTTAGGCTCGATCCTACAATGTTAAAAAGTCCGCGTTTTTCTCTAGTTTGATTGTGATTTAAGATTTCAGAGAGAATTTTATAATTAGCTTCTAGTTTGGGAATTGTAGATTGAATTAGTATTGGAATGTTACTGCAAATTTCTTCTAGTTTTGGATTTTCACAGGTTTGTTTCGTATTGCTATAAATTTTATTAATTAAATCAATTTTTTGTCCAATTGATTTGATGTCAACGTAAGCGATTATTTTCCATGTATCATGTTGAAGTTGGGCTGTTCCGATCTTGTCGAAGAATAGACCAGGTGATGTGTCGAAAAGTTTCAAATCATAGTTATTATTGTTGATGGGTTCGTAAGAAAATATTCTTCCAATCAAACAGAGGATCATCCAGGAATTTATCCATCTGAAATGAAAGGTTTTATTCTGTTATTGTGTACAACGATTTCTTTTCTTTTGATTTTAATGGTCACATTTACGGGTGAATTAACCTTTGTAATTTGATAAGGGCCATCATAATTGGGTGCTAGTTTTTTAGATTGGTTTGTTTTTGTGGCTTCATTCTTAAGAAATACCAAATCTCCGATTTTGTACACGTGATTTTTACAGATTCTTTCATCATGTCTTGTTTTTACAATTTCTTTTTGCTTGATTAGATTATCTTTGGCAATTTTGTGACATGTTTGTAGTTTTAGCTGTAGTTCATCTAAATAATCTTTGTATGTGTATTTGAATTTTGGTTGCCTTGTTATTGACGTAGGCAATTCAGGTTTATTTCCGAATACGAGTTCATAAG
Source organism: Glyphotaelius pellucidus (assembly GCA_936435175.1). Taxonomy (NCBI): domain Eukaryota; kingdom Metazoa; phylum Arthropoda; class Insecta; order Trichoptera; family Limnephilidae; genus Glyphotaelius; species Glyphotaelius pellucidus. The sequence goes on from OW386556.1 coordinate 20,311,408, forward strand.
GGGAGAATTTAGTAGATGTATGTGGAGTTGTATTGTAAGAGAACATTGCGTAATCTATCCATTGATCCCAATCAGTTTGAGATGGTGAAATGTAGTGTTTCATGTAATCAGCTAGAGTTGCATGACTGCGTTCTAACGCTCCATTTGTTTGCGGGTGGTAAGCCGATGTTTGTAGTTTTTCAATTTTAAATAACTTGCAAAGTTCCTTAATTAATTTAGATGTGAACTCTGCGCCTTGATCCGTTAATATTTTGTTAGGGAGGCCAAATAAGCTTATGAATTTTTCGAATAACTGTTTTGCTATTGTTTCCGCTTCATGATTAGGTATGGCTATTGCTCGAGAAAATTTTGTCAAATCATCTTGCATGGTGAGAATGTATTTGTTACCGGATTCTGTTAATGGTAATGGTCCTACTACATCAAGAGCTAACCTTTCAAAGGGTTTAGTAGAAGTACTGGTTAATTCTAATGGTTGTACATTTCTTTCTCTTGAAATCTTGTTTTTCTGACAATCGGTGCAATGCCTTATGTATGTTTTAATATCATTTTTCATTTTAGGCCACTTGTAATAATTGCGTAATCTGTTAAGTGTTCGATGCATCCCGGAATGACCACCGATTGGATTGTTGTGAAATTCATGGAGTATTTTAGGAATTTGATCTTCGCTTGGAATAATGATTTTATTATGACATATGGTCAATTTGATATCGGTGTTACCGAATATATAATTAATGATCAATTTTATTTTATTCCATTTCAAATTTTCTAAGCCTGCATAATGCGATGATGGTATTGTAATACTAGTTGTGTTATTTTCCAGGAGTATAGTCTTGAGATTTTGAAGAGCAGTGAAAAGATCTTTATAAGTTGACTTGTCCCAGAAATTATGCGTAAGTATTATGTGGTATATTTTTTTATCTTTATATTCTGATGTTAGGATGTCGAATAGTTTATTTTCTGTGGCGTTTATTTCATCGTAGTTTTTTATCAATTCTTTGATTTCTCTAGCTAATTCTTGACTCATTTCTTTATCATTACTTATAAAATGAGCTATGTTGTCTTTGTAAGTTAGTAAGTTGTGATCGATTTCTGTTATGTTAGAGATATCAGTATTTTTATCTGAATAATGAGATTTTATAAATTCTTCGTAAGAGTTGGGGTTAGGATTCGCTGATATGTTAAGTATTGTTTTTGGTTCTTCGAGGACAATGCGAGATAGTGCGTCTGCATTACTATTTAGTTTACCAGCTTTATATATAATTTCGTAATTATATTCTTCTAGTTTCAATCTCCAACGCGCGCGTAAGGGATCTTTTGCATTAAATAACCAAACCAAGGGTCTGTGGTCGGTAATTAATTTAAATTCTCTACCGTAAAGATAGGGTCGAAAGTGTTTCGTAGCCCATATTATGGCCAACAGTTCTTTGTCTATAGTTGCATAATTTTGTTCAGCTTTATTTAAAGTGCGTGAAGCGTAAGCTATCGGTAAGTCTTTACCTATTGGTCCTTGCGAGAGAACAGCTCCTATTGATGTATTTGATGCATCCGTAGTTAAGTTAAACGGCAATTCGAAGTTAGGGTATTGTAGAATTGGTTCTGTGGTAAGTTTTTGTCTTAGATTATCAAATGCGTTTTTTTGTTCATCGGTCCAATGAAAGTTAACGTTTTTTCTTAAAAGTTTTGTGAGAGGTTGAGATAATTTAGAAAAGTTATCAATAAATCGACGGTAATAACCTACTAGTCCTAAGAAAGCTTTTATATCGCGTTGATTTTTTGGAATTGGATAATTTATAATTGCGTTTATTTTTTCAGGATTAGCTTTAACGCCTTTGTCTGATATGATATGACCTAAATATGCAACTTCTTTTCTTAAGAATTCGCATTTATCCGGTTGCAATTTAAGATTGTGTAATCGAAGTTTTTTAAATATTTCGGTAAGTTTCGAATTATGATCTTGGAGTGATGATGCGTAAACGACAATGTCGTCAAGATAAACAAAACATTTTATTCCCTGTAATCCGCTCAAGACGTTGTTCATAAGCCTTTGGAAACAGGCTGGTCCATTTTTGAGACCAAATGGCATTCTTTTAAATTGATAATGTCCTAGTGGAATAGTAAAAGCAGTTTTATCAGAATCGAGTTTATCCATTGGGATTTGATGGAATCCTGATGCTAAATCTAATGTTGTGAAATATTTAGATTGACCAAGTTGATCCAGAATATCTGAAATATTGGGTAATGGGAAGGCGTCACCGACTGTAATGTCATTCAACTTTCTATAGTCCATGACAATACGCCACTTCTTCTTTCCAGAAGCGTCTGCTTTCTTTTCTACTACCCATACAGGAGAAGACCAAGGAGAACACGAAGGTTTAATTATATCATCTTTTAACATTTTATTTATTTGGGAATTAACTTCTTTTTTGTGGACTTCGGGGTATCGATACGTTTTAGTAAATATTGGGTGCGGTGACGTCACCGGAATTGTATGTCTAACGGAATCTGTGCATGTTAATTTATCTCCTTCTAGATGAAAAATATCATTATATTTTTGACAAATATCTAAGAGAGATTCGTGTTCTTCTTTATTGAGATGATCACTTCGGATTTGTGACTCTAATTTATTTTTTCTGGAATCGTTTGTATTATGGGTTTCTTGTGTATGATATATGTTATAAGAATTTGCAGGAAGAAGTGTTAATTTTATCTCCTCTATTTGGACAGGTTCGTCATTTGTGTTGACAATAGATGTTATGGCTTTATTTTTGCCATATATTGAAACTAATGACTTGCATATGTATATGCCATTGTTTACACGGGTTTCATTAATTAAACCTTCACCGATTTCTGGATTGTTTACTTTGATTTCGATAAACGTTTCAGATCTGGGGGGAATAATGACTTTTGTATTATGTTTAATTTTGAAATGAAGTGGTAATACGATTTTTTCAAATCTCAATTCATTAAATTCATAATCCACCTTTGCATTGAATTTAATTAGAAAGTCAAATCCTAATATTCCATCGAAGGGTATATTATTATTGTCATTTGGTATGGCATGAAATGTATGGTGAATTGATTTAGAATTAAAGTGAAGCGGAACTTCTATTGATCCAAGAGTATTTAGAGATTTTTCCTTAATGTCTAGGCCAATTAGCTTAATTGATTTTTCTTTATCAATGATTGGATTTTTATGTAAGGAGTTTAATTTTATCAGAGAGACATTTGCTCCAGTATCTAGGAGGAAAGTAAACTTTTTGTTTGGATTATTAGTTATCGTACTGTTAATAATAATATAAGATAAAGTATGCGGATTAGTTGAGAATATGCTACCTTTGGAAGGTGAATGTCTCGATGTACGGTAGTTTACATGAGATCTTGGTAGTTTAAATTATCGTTATCATTTGTACGAATTTCGCTCGTGGATGCCGCATTATAGTCACTTTCAATTTCTTCATTATTTATACTTTCGTCATGATCACTTGAATCATCACGATAGAAATGAACACGGTGGTCAGATTTATTATTATTTTTGTAATTATTCTGGTTTTGATTTCTTTCATAACCTTTGTTATTGGATGTATTGTTGCGATCATTAGGTTTTTCAAAATTTCTATTATTTTGTGTGTTCCGATCATTATGTCTTTCATAATTTCTATTGTTATACGTGTTTCGTTCATTATAATTACGTTGATCGTAATTTTTGTTAATGTTATTATTTCTGTTAAAATTTTTAAGTCGACACTCTTCTGTGGAGTGGCCTGTTTTTTTGCAATATCTACATGAGATTAATGGACGTGAATATTTTTGTCTTTCCATAAATGTATTATCATTAATTTCTGGATTAGTGTTTCTATCTAATCTTCTATAACAGTTCGTAGTTGTATGTCCGTTTGTTTTACAATACGTACAATAATTTGGTTTTTTGCCAAATAATTCTCTTTCATCATTTATTTTATTCTCGTTTTCTATCCGTTGACAGAATTCAGATGCTTCTAGATGTGTTTGCGGATCTTTAATTAATAAAAGTGAACGATATTCGCGTGAGACTCCTCCTAGAAAGGCTCTCAGACAAATGTCATCCTTCATTTTGAACATACCGACTAATAATTGAGGTTTATTTTCGTTTTCATATTTTATTGCCCGAACGAACTTATTATCTAAAATGTCTAGACGGAATGTAAAGTCGCTTATGCTTTCATCCGGTAATTGTTTGAATGTTTGTGCTTCTAAAATTAGTTGTGTTACAGATTGTGTAGGACAGAAGTAATCTTGTAGGATGTCTCTTAAAGATTCCCACGTTGGTGTTACTTTTATCTCCGATAGTATTTTTGCTTTTCCGGTAAGCTGTTTTTTTGTGTATTCTAATAAAATGTCGTATTGATCGGGTTTAGCAAGTCGAAACGCGGCGTTAACATTAATTATGAAGTCATCTAACTTCATTCTGGATCCGTCATATTTTTCTATCCAGTTAAATAATTCACTAGTAGTAAAAAGGGAAGAATTAACCTTGGATTCATTGCTATTTGAAGCTTCGGTCTTAGGTGTGTTAGGATACATTTTGTATTTAGTTGAAAGTACCGATTTTTATAAAAAATATATAGATTGCCTTAAAAAGGTTTCGACTTATTTGTCGTTATTATAATAATGGGCTTTATAAAAAAGACATAAAATTTATTTAATTTTATCTAGGAACTTATCCATCGGATATTTTAATATGATATTTTAATAGGCTTTGTAAAAAGCATAAATGATTTGATTGAGTGCTTTATAAAAAGTCACAAAATATTGATTACGCTTTGTAAAAAAGACATAAAATTTAATTAATTTTATCTAGGAACTTATCCATCAGATATTTAACAACATTAACTTTCAATTACTTATTTAGCATATATAAGCCAACACAATTGTATTATTCTTCAGATTATACTAGACATCAGTTCAAGACTAAATTCTAACTGTGAATATTGTATCTCCGGTATTACACTAAGTTTCCGATATAACTATTAAACTAATAAACTGTTCTCCACATGTTCGCCTTGATGGTTTTGCTTTTGTTCTTAAACATATAATGCTGCAGCTCTTTCTTACACACTAAATAACAGCAGTCGAAAATGAGACAAACGTGAACGTATATCTGCACTCCCCCGAAAGACATATACAATCATTTAAGATCAAGGTTCCCTAGTTTGTTTTATTGTGACAACTACATGTCAGTATCAGGCTCCAATTCAGTTGTAAATAGGTTACACACCATTGGAAATTTTTATGCCAATGTGGCTGATATTTTTAATATTTCCATTCTGAAATATAAGGTTGTACTGATCGAACATTTCAGCCAATTATACGTTAACGAGGTCACTACATAATGAGTTTTTGATATTATTGTTTATTTTTAATGCCTGTATAATGTACTACGACTGTAATTAAATATACACAAGCTTGTAAATGGCACTTTGTGCCGTAAATTTTAAATAAATAAATAAATTTTCATACATCTCCCTCTCACGTATAAAGAAAATGAAACGCAATTCCCATCGCAAAAAAGCATTACTTTGGTGGAAACAGTCACACGTATTTTATGTACCTAATCTTTTGTCTCATCTTTATTTAATGTGTAATAAAGAGCTGCAGCATTATAGTGATAAGGAAAGTACGTTTATTGCCTTTTTTGCCGTCACGGTACCGTAAACGTGGATCGTCACTGAAATAATAAGCCTTCATTTACCTTTTCACGTGTTCTGTTTTGAAAAATATTTATTGTAACCTGAGTAGAAAAGGTTTCCGGGGATACAGTGCAGTAATTTTGGGAGGTGATTCTACGTGATGCGACAAACATAAAAGTTTTTTTATTTTGTTCTCAAACTTTAGAGGAAAGTCATGGTTTTAGTATATAAACTGCTGAAAAAATCTTTTATGCCTTAAAAACGACTTTGGGTCTATATCACATCAATGGTTTTTCTATTTTTACCTCCCATGTGAAGGCAGTGAAATAATTGGTCCTTCGAGACGAACCTCGGGCGTTATAGTTGTTTTGACCAGGGGCCTTAGGATGTTAAATTCGAATTTCTAACTTATATATCATAAGACATTTTTCAGATAAATGTGTAGTTTCGGTTTGTTTTATTATTAACAAAAACAATAACAAAATATCTACACATGCAAAACTGCCCCAAAGAATTTTTTTTTACAGTTTCTACCATTCGTATTTAAAATTCAAACAAAACACCCCTCGAATTGGAAGAGTCCATTTGTACTATTGGTGAATTCGGTCTTTTGAATTTAGATTTTTTATGAGTTTATTATTGAAGTTAAATTGGCAAATTTACCACGAAAATCTGATTAATTGAAACTTTAGTATATTTTTGAGGCACTTCCCGCAGGAATATCGGGATAACAAACACATCGGGCGATAGTCCTCATTGTAATGTACGAAAATAAAAAAAGAGTGTATATTTTCATTTTCAAATTATTACTAATAAAAATTATCGGTAGACCTAGCGACATTCGCGCATGCCCGTCGATTACCCGGTATACCCTTATCCTTCCCAGAACTTTCTGTACTTCCTTTCCTTTAAAAGACCCTCCACACTGCATCCCCAAAGATGACATCGGTCCTGAGGGAAATCATTTTGCCATTGTAAAAAATAAAATAGATGTGCGATGTTGCCACTCTTCACACGCCGCAGATTTTTATCAAGTATTATTACTTTTGGTATGGAAAAAAATATAATAGTTAATTATTTTTTTTACTTGTAGGAACGAGTACCATCATGTAAAATCACGTCCCGAAATTACTACACTTTTTTACCGGACGCCGAATTTAATACAAAACAGAATATTTTATAAAACTGTCGCAGGTCAAACCGTATGCATTTTTAATGTATGATAGTTTTTTGGTCTAGTATTACTAATTCATTGTAAATACGTTATTTTTTATTGAGGGGGATACCTCAGCAATTCTACTTTCCAATGTTTTTTTTTTGTAAAACTGATGGAAAGGATGTGTTTTTAAAACAACTAATTAAAGTTAAATTGGTTACTTACTGAAAAGGTCACCCTAACCCCTATTTACTCTAATGTTTGAATTGTCTTCCATAGAAAATAAAATACATTAGTACCTACTTAAATTTAAGATTTACGCCTATGTTTTACGTATAATATGAAATAAATCTTTTTATATAAAAAAATAATGTTTCTTTGTTTGTCACCCGATTGCGATGAAAATTTGATGATTTGTTGTGCGCACGCCAATAAAGGTTTCTATATATATTAGTGAGCTCTGGCGTTACGAATTTTGTATAAAAATCTTATAATAGACGGCGCGAGAGTTGTTTAAAATATGTTTGTTTGAAAAAAAAATCGTACTTTTTAGCGGCAGGGGGGGAAAGTGGGCGGGGGAGGGGAATTGGGAGGGAGACCAACTTGTAGATCTATCAAAGAACAAATCGTTTTCGTTTAAATGCAAATAAGATATTGTATTATTTCACATATCGAACGTATTTCCTAAGTGCTTAGTGTGCTGTTTGTAGAATTACGTTAGGTGTACCTAATCCCGAACCCTTACCAGTGCGAATTATTTCATAGGAACGCTCACGTGTGCACGTGATCATTGTGCTCGCATGCATACGGTTTTAAAGTGATAACTTCTTTATCACCGTTTTGTTTTGAAACACGATGAAACGAAAAAGAGACAAACACATGTGTACGTCTTAGCCTGCGAGAGAATGAGATAAAATAGTAATAGTCTCCTCTTGTGTACTTTAGTTTCTGAAAGTTTCACTTCTACCGCGTGTGAACTGCACCCCTAATGACTAAACAAATTTCGTGAACTGAATTAAAAGTTACAAAAGTTGAGGGGATAAATTCTATAAACTCGGCTCAACTGTTAAAAATGAAACACTTATATTTTAAAGTATATTCTCTATCTATTATAGTTTTTTGGAACCTACTTGATACGTCCCAGCTTTGAATAAGGTTGTCATTTTAAGAAAAAATAAAAAAGGTTTATTAGTTCTTTGTTTTACAATAGCTCCACACAGGAGGCCCGGAGGAAAAAAAATCCCTTGGGGCCTATTTGGGAGTGCTGCGTGAAGGATCTTAAGGACATCAAGGAGAGAAAGTTCTGGGAAAGAAAAACGTATGAGAGGTGGGTAGGAATCTGGGGATCAGTGGGTTCAGGAGTGAAGGGCGTATGAATTAATTATTCTCACTAGCGTAGTGTCGAGAGAGTCTTGCTGGAGAGGCCTAGAGGTCTCCCTCAACCAATATCTTCACACAATCTTCATTCGACCACCTTAACACGGGCATGTGCCTAGCACGGTAGCCGAAAAATCCCCAAATTATGCAACCATCAAAACAATGAATAAAGAAAAAAAAATAAAAAATCCGTTCCAAATTTTGAATTACACTTAAATTTGAAGCAAATTTGAGTCCATTGAACCAGAGTTAGGCACGCACAACTGAAATTGGTATTTTGAAATAAGGGGATTTTCAAAACTTTAAATACCTTGTAGAACTTAATAATAACATTATTAATTTGAATTCAAATTAAATAAAAAATAAAAATAAATATTAAAAAAGGTATACTTGTTACCGGGTGGAGATGCCACTAACCAGTGAAATAACACTAGTGTTCTTGCATTACTTTGGTTTCAAAAAGGTGTTTATCATAAAATGTTATGTTTTACTTTTAGATTTAAACATATTGCGTGGTATTTTCTCTTTCTAATGCCACGTAGATCATTTTTCTCACTATGATAATAAGGGACACACAACTATTTCTACGAGACCTATATGAGTTGTTCCGAAAAGCGAACAATTAGTCTGACAGGTTAATAATGATGATTTTTTCACAAATTCTACTTTTTGTAGATTTTGTCATTGATTCTTCTTCACTATAATTATAGAAAGAGTCAGTGGTGACCGGACAACTCAGAATGAAATCAACTCAGAACCATCTCAGAAAAGTCATTAAGAGTGATGAAAAAAATTGGTTAAACAGGTCACGATAGATAAGTTTTTCGATTTTCACGGCCAAAAGTATTTTTGTTATTTGTTTTTGGGGTGTTATGCCCTGTTGCGCTACCTCCTTCTTTAGCCAACGTTTCGGACAGCGTAACACGGCATAACACCCCAAAAACAAATAACAAAAAAGGTCACGATAGGTTAAGGTTAATGGCTGTTTTAAAAGTATTCTTTTCATAGCTTTTAAGCCGCCGCTACCCGATTTTCTACCGATTTCTTACATATGTACCTCAAGCATTTGAAATTTTTAAGCTCTTGAAAAATATATGCTATTTTTGAAGATAATATCTGTACATTCCCCACGCCGAAACGCTAAGTATATGAAAATCCCTCGATAGAAAAAAATCGCAAAGTATGCGCTGAAAACTATTATAAACACTTCTTTTCACTTATTTTAGAAGTTTCATGTATGAAAAAAAATCACAGTTTTTCTTTAGATGCTATTTTAGACATTCCCATGAGATTTTACCTCTATTTTAAACGAGTCATGTTTTATTAAACATTTTCACTAGCGCGCTCTCTCAAACATTCGTAATTACATATCTCTCCATCTTTTTCTTTTTAGGCGGGATACGGCGCCTTAATTTTTTTTTTTTTTTACAGTTAATACCGCACAAGAGTCCCAACTGCTCCCGTCTGGAGCCAGTGAGACTATGGCATCCCCAATCGGGGTATGTTGTGAGGCCGAAGGTAGTGGAGAGGGGAAGGAGATAGGGAAGAGGAAGGTTGGGAAGTACCTGGCTATTCAGATCTGGTCACTAAACACGGCTAAAGCCATTTTTAAGCAACGTTTCAATTCTGAATGGTGGTCTTACACCAGGGCGATACTGATAGTATCTTCCACTCTGGAACGTGCCGCAAATATACTATATATTATTTTAAATGAATAAATTGTGAAATAACACAAATTAATCAAATAAAATTTATTTGCGCACGCCGGGTTCGAACCCGCGACCTTCGGATTGTGAGTCGAGAGTCTTGCCTCGGGACCACGGAGGCCGTCATGATAATGACTTTTCAAAGAGGTGTTGAGTTAACTTTATTCTCAGTTGGCGTGGAACCGCACACCTTAAAAAAATCAACTAAATGAACCAATTATTTCCGTATTCAAACTACATTGTTAGCCAATATTACTACTCACCTTCAAAAAATCAACTACTTTCCGTATTCAAACTATTGCCATTCGGAAGTACCTAATCCCGCCGACAGTCGGGCGGACACCATAGCGTGTTATCTTGTATTTGAATATCTTTGGTACATAGTAAATAGGACAGAAAAAGAGAAGAATCATTCTTTGTTTTCTTAATCTGTTTTCGAGTCGGAAAGCACCTGCCTATACACACCATCAGTTTTTTTCCATCCATCAAGGTTGTGTGGTAAAAAAATAAGGTGTAGATTAAGGGAAGGTTTTAAAAGGGATCTTTATCACCAATCTCCTTGAATTTTCAAAATAACAACAAAGACTTTACAGTTTGGCTCCTAGAACAGGTTTCATCTACCTTCGCATTGAAAAAATGCAGGTGTAAACACTAGACAAACCATTTTTCAAAGCATTCACAGTAGTTTCCAAACTTGATACATAAAAAGAATGCTTTATTATTTGTTTTCTGTTAGTTTTTTTGTTTGGTTGAAAATAGATTCATTATATACGATGAAAATAAATAACTAGGGTCAATCAAAAACGAATGCCTCCTATTTTTTTCTAATTAAATAAAGTTAGTTAAATGAAAAAAAATAATTTAGCGCTATTCCTCAAACCTTCATCTACAATCTTCTGTCAATAGTAACTTTCTGCGTCAACAGATGGCAGCACTGAAGTCACTTGGAAAATGGCTGATGTCAATGTTCGTATAAAGCCTCAATTACATTAAGAATTTTACAAGCGACTAGCCGGTAAGTTCAAAAGCAGTGAACCGGCGAGTGAGATTGTCTTGATGATACACAAAACTGTCTACTCGCTCAATAGCGACAGTAGCAGCTAAAATAACGACTCTCGCGAGAACCAATTCGGTCGACTTTTTGTAAAAAACTTGAGCTCGCAGCTAGCGCCACATGCTAGTCAGTAGCGAGAATTGCTGCTCCCGCGCGATCTAATTCTGACAGTTACGAAATCAGCTGGCGGTAGGCCACCATCTTGGACGAGTAGCGAGTAAAGTTGACCACCTTTCAACCTTTTTCGTAGATTGTCCACAATCTGCTAGTTAGCAAGTAATACAAAGACACTGAGCGAGTTTACTAACAGATAGTGAATTTCCCAGATGGTAGCTTGTAAACTTGCTCTCCGTCATCGAGGCTTTAGTCAGCTTTGATTGAATTCTTGAATGCAGAAGGCGTAACGCTTCTTCGCATTCATGAAAGACCGATAAGTAGACACATTGATAACAATGCTCTTAAGACATTAATACAAATTAAAGACCTAGGCATCACTTTTCAATCAAATCTTTCATTTGTTAACCATATAACAGAAATTTGTAATAAGGGCTTAAAAATGTGGGATTTATAACTAGGCTAACTAGAAATTTTAACAATATAAAGTGTATTTAACTATTATATTTTGCTTATGTTAGAAGTCAGCTTGAGTACAATTTTCCCATCTGGAATCCACATTATAATACTCATGTACAAGCTTTTGAAAGAACACAAAACAAATTCTTACTTACGTTTTCTAAATTTTAAAATAGGTATTCCAGCAATTATGTTGAACTATAACACTCTGTTAAATTATATGAATATGCTCGAATTGTCAGACAGAAGAATTTTCACTGACTTGGTAACTCTTTATAAAATTCTTAATGATTTAGTTGATAGTCCGGTATTGCTTGAACTGATAGCTTTCAGATACCACAACGTAATACCAGAAGTCAGGATTTATTTCAGTGCAGAAATTCTTGGACAATTACATGTATTCCTCTTTGCCCAGAATACTAATGGAGGTAAATAATTATACCAAATCAGTGGACATCTTCAATTTATATTTAAACAAAAAAATGTTGCTGAGGCAATTCAATTATGTACAAAAAATACTGTATATTTCTTATTATTCGTGTGTAAAAGTCCCCAAAAAGGACGTTAATAAATAAGTAAATAAATAAGACAGAAATCCTCGTTTCGATTTCCAGTTGCAACAGTTACCTTTTATTTTTCTCTGTCTAGTTTCACGTTTCGTTTAGATTTATTAGTATTATCAAAACAATTTGAAACACTTATTTTATCAATACATTAACCGAGTTACAGATTACTCAAGATGGGCGGTTTGGTGACCACTGGTATTTACCATTATAATGTTTTTTAGTTATCTCTGAACATTTTTTGCAAAACAAGAAATCCAAAATTCTAGGGCTTTGTAGCATTGACATAAAATACCACTAAATGAACCCTGGCCATTGATGTAAACATTTAGATTAGACATGAAACCAAAATTAAAGTTCCAATTTGTACCTCTAATTGACCTACAACGCTCTAATGCAGAACGAACAGAAACTACAGAATCTGGTCTTATCGCGTTCTTCTTCTTACGTATGGTGGGGGGTCAGAGGGGGACATCTAAGTCTGCGAGCCACTCTAGGGCCTCAGGCGTTGCCCTGTGGACCTCATCAATCCCGCCGGGGAATGAATGGAGCAGTTCGCGTTCTAATAGTGCAACACTTTATAATATACTAGCTGGGGTGCCCGGCTTCGCTCAGGACGACATTCGAGATTCTGGAATGTTCCACAATGATGTTCCTGATTCCCTATTCCCGAAAATTCCAGAATGTTCCTACTTATAGAAACTTTTAGACTCACCGACATACTCCGCCACTCCTTCCAGAACTTTCTAGCGCTTTATTGAACCATCTAGAACTTTCCAGAAGATTGTTATTGAAGTTTCTAGAGGGCGAAACTTCCAGCCCTTATATCTTCAAAAGCACACCCTTTAGGTAGAAATGGGAACCCTCATCTTGGAGGGGAATAGAGATTTACCACACCATATAACTCCCTTGATCGTACCGAGACTCATTTCTGAGTTTTTGCGGTACGCACGTTTTTAGGACTTTCTTTTATAAATATGTATTGATTATTTGTGTTTTCAGGTTACCTATATTTTTTGAAGTGAAACTTCTTCAGCCCCTTTTAATTAGAAATTAAGATGAAACGGAAATGACGCATTACAGTACCTACGAAGCGTCAAACTGCGCTCATTGGCCGCTTTGATTATGATATCACTTTTCAAGGCTCCTAATGGTTGATATTGTTTTGGTGAAGTTTCGCTTCTACCGCATGTGAACTGCACTCGATTTTTTTTAAGTATATGTCCAATACCACACAAAAGTTCCAACTGGAGTATGTTGTGAGGCTGAAGGATGGGAAAGAAAGGGAGATGGGAAAGAGAATTATCGAGACGTACCTACACTTTAAATAATATAGACTTAGCAGCATGTGGCATTTTTTGAATTGCTAATACCAACCTTGTGTACTGTTTATCAATGCATTCAAGACCTTTGAAGGTTTCCCTTTTTGTTGAATACTTTACTGTACGTTTCACTCAGACACAAAACAAACCCTATTAAGGGTCTACGAAGCAAAGTCTAGACGATTCTACTTATCTGATAGCTGTAAAAAAATTACTTGGGCGCCAATCTAATGTACTTTTTTCCATGCCCTTCGTAGACTGTTGTGTTCAACTAAACCTCATTTTCAGAAGTAGTTTTTTTAAGGGCTCTAGGGACGATAACCTTGAATTAAGTGGATAAGAAGGGTTCCAGGTACAATTTTTTTGTTTTGTTGTTAAGTAAGGGCACTGTTTTGTTATGATTTTTTATGTCATCCCACGTAGTCCCTTTGGGTAACCAGCTGTTATGAGGGAGAGCAGGTAACAAGGACTACCTTGACTTACACAGCTGAGAAATAGCCTTGAAATGTATTTCAAAATAACAACAAAATAATGTTGACGTGAAATTGTTTTCCTATTTTTCGTATCTTTACATTTTCTTCCATTTTCGTGCTTTTCTCTTCCAGTAGTGAAGGAAAAAAAATTAAAGAAGGAAGTAAACTGATTTTTGAAGAGAAGACTTCTTTAGCACCGTTGTGATTTGAAACTCGATGAGACGGAAACGAGCGACACTAAAAAGAGACAAACACATACATCTATAAAGGAATTAGCTTGCGAGAGAATGAGTATGAAAACTTACCTACGTACAGTACCTCCGAAGCATCGCGCTCTGTCAAGCTGCGCGCTTGGCCACTTTGATTATGAGCTTACTTTTCGAGAGATCTTGTGGGTAAAGGTCTCACTTCTACTGCGTGTGAACTGCACTCGAGTTTTTTTTTTTAATTTAACATTTTCTTTACGAGTTCAGTATCAGGAAAACAAGAAAGAAAGTACTCATTACATGACGTCATAAATTTTTATTTTTTTATTTGTAAAAACCATTAACTTTGTGGCTCGCCATAATTTACAATAAAAACATATAAATTTGCTATAGACCACTTTTATTTTATTAACACTCTCAGAGTGTGCAACAAAATGTGAAATGTGCAACAAAAACAAAGTCGGAGACATAAGCGATCCCTGTGGAACTCCAACATTTATCGATTTGTCCAAATCGTCCACTTCCTTAAAAATTCGGCAATCCACGTACGTAAGTCCTTAAGAAGGCAGTTTGTTATCAAGTCCTCGATTCCAGACCCGTCAAAGGCCTTCAATTCTCACTGTGACGTTCCAGGTACCGCCCCCAAACATGCGCCACATACGCGAGAAGATCACCGCACGAACGGTTCCGCCGGAATTAGTAAAGACGGTCGTTGACAATTTTGTTCTTCGCAAGGTATGTGAGAAATATAAAAATTTTCGTCTTGTGAATTAATTTTGAATGTTTACACATTTTCATGGCGTTGTATATATAGCCGGTTCCTTTTTTGTAGTCAAACTTGAAAGGAAACTGAATTTCAATTCACCTATGTACACATTTATTCGTTTTCATTAAATGTCCAGTTTCGTGCATAACATTTTCTCCATAAAAAAATTATTGAGAACTTACTAAATATATTATCGTATTTTCATTTTCCTTGAAAGTTTAGTTTACCGTTCTTTTCTATTTTGCATCTAACGCTTACTTCGTGGGTAAATTTAAGCAATTTCGTGCATGTACGAGATACGAGTTGACTTATTTTGAAAACTTATTGATTTTGAAAACGCCTTACGATTCATTACTCAATTCAATTTGAAGACTTGCTTTACATTTAACGTGACACAGAAAACATCAGACAGACAACAGTGGGTATCAGTTATAGCAAAAAATAATACAACAATAAATGTAACGATCAGTTCAATGTATCGGAAGTTAAACGAATAGCAGGGGAGTTCAATTTACTAAAAATTTTCGCATAAAATTATTAAAAACATTAAACATCACGGGCAAAGAAACTTTAAGTAATACACAATCAAACTATATAACTGCATGCCTATCAAATTGTAACAACCATTAACTACGAATATATCTACAATTGAGCCCTTGCCCGGAATAATGTTGTATCCAACAAAACTATCAATGTTGAGTTATGGATGGAAAAATGTTGGGCATGTTAATACTCATCTTTTAAGATAGGAATTATGGCAATTTTTTTAGGCCTGTGGCAGCCTTTTAAAGTTTGGTTTGTGGAAGAATGTTGTATAACCCCTTTTATCAAATCACGGCGCATAGTTTAATTTATGGGAATAAATGGAGAAAACGAACATCCTATATGGCTTCAACTAAAAATTCTTCAAAGCCGTGAAGCTGAAGAATGCAAGAAAGTAGAATTTGTGCAGAATTTTTTTTATTTCACAATTAATTCATTTAAAATAATATATAGCATATTTGCAGCACTTTCCAGAGTAGAAGATACTCGAGTTTCGCCCTGGTGTAAGAACAACATTCAGAATTGAAATGTTGCTTGAAATGGCGTTAGCCGTATTTGGTCACTGAATAGCGAGGTACCTCCCCACCTTCCTCTTCCCCATCTCCTTCCCCTTCTTACTACCTTCAGTCTCACAACATACCCCAATTGGGGATGCCATAGTCTCACTGGCTCAAAACATTTTTTTAGTAGTTTACTTATACTTAGTTTAGCTTATATTTTTTGTTATCTAAATAATAATTTTATTATAATTCCAATACATAGAAAAGCTAGTAAAAGCTTCAATTTATCCGTAGCATATTTTTTGATGTTCATACTGTAAACCGATTCGTCGTAAAGATGAATCTAAATAGTATCTAAATAGGATTTCACGTATAGCTTCATCTTAAATTCAACATGTTTTCATGGGGCTCGATGGCACACACTTCGGAAACCACTGCTGTAGACTGTTAGAAATCATGGATTTGTTTAATGGACGTAATTCTATATTTATAAAAGTAATTATTGATATTATAATTCTGATATCAATACCCGAAGCACACATTGATAATTAAATGCGTAATTCTCTACATTGTTAGAAAAACACACTTCTCTTATATTGTAAACATAGCATATTTATATTTAGATAAATCAATAATATAATAAAATTGACTGTTCCGAACTTCTACTATCCCCAATTAATTTCAACAAAACTTTAATAGGAATATAAACGCTAGATATATATTTCGATTCTCATGCCCTTAAAATTTAAAATCGCGCGTCGTATTTGCGCGAGGCAAGTAAGCGAAAAAGTGACTTTTATTTATTTTGTGCATAATTTTATAGGAACGAAAGAAAGTTAGAACATACAAAACCTCAAAAATAGTCTTAGCCATAAAGGGGTATTTAAAAAAAAATTGTTTCTTATATTACTTCATAGTTAAGTCTTGAAAAAACATTTTTTTTGGGGTTTACGCTTATATTTTTTGTTATATAAATAATAATTTTATTGTAATTCCAATACATGGAAAAGCAAGTAAAAGCTTCAATTTATCCGTAGCATATTTTTTGATGTTCATAATGTAAACCCATTCGTCGTAAAGATGAAACTAAATAGTAACTAAATAGGTTTCACGTATAGCTTCATCTTAAGACGTTCACGCCATACAGCACTATTCCACACGCTTCGACGGGTGTCACGCGCAAAGATAAAAGATAAAATATCATTTGGCTTGGCGTGTTTCTCAATAGGAAACTTTTATAGCTACGTGTGACACAAGTCTTAATTATAAAACAAATACAGCAACTAATTCACCAATTAAGGCCCATTACCTAGCGGCCGAGAATTCAAATTTCGTCGAAAGATTACAACTGTACAGGGCGGTTTCGATGAGAAAGAATGACTGTTATCCGTACCAGCATTTTTAACTAATAACTCTTTATCGGTTTTATTTCAATAAAAATTTGCTTTTATAAACTATACGTTTTCAACGTGGGCGATAGCGCCCCCTTGTGGACGTTTACGACATTCAGGGAGGGCGGTAGAAGACCCAGAAAAAACGAGGGGGCGTTAAGATGGCGTAGTGAAGGCGTGGGCAGGTAAAAAAAATATGGTCTAAAAAAGACAAAAAACACGCTTATCACGTACTAATAATCTTACGTGTATTATTATTATTAATAATTGACACTATACCATCAATACAAGAAGCAAGGAAGGTAGCAACCCGGTACCCTCCCCCCCCCTGAATTTTTAATTAAAAAAATCACGCGTTTGAGATTTATTGAAAAATTATAAATATTTATAATTTTTCAACAATGTCTAAGCAAAATAAGTGCGTAAAAAAATCTGAAAAATATTGGTTTGTAGGACCGTAAACAAAACTCGTACTCGATTTTTTTTAATTGTTTCATTTGAACTAAAATTAAAATTCTGAAAAGTAGCTTTCCTAGACAATTTATCGATTTATTTTACTGTATATTTATTTACTGTATGATTTGAAATGTATGTTGTGTAATGCAACATTTCGTTTGAAAATTTAACAAATCCTCGAACGAC
Organism: Glyphotaelius pellucidus; assembly: GCA_936435175.1. NCBI lineage: Eukaryota > Metazoa > Arthropoda > Insecta > Trichoptera > Limnephilidae > Glyphotaelius > Glyphotaelius pellucidus. Next base: position 20,329,346 of record OW386556.1, read on the forward strand.
CAACTTTATAACCTTATTATAATAAAAATTAACATAATTTTTCAAAATTTTAAACAAAATAACAATCTTTTGAAATTTATTTATATATATATATTCTTAGAAAGGAGTATATAGTCTAGAATTTGTTTTAAAAATGACATTTCCAGTTGTGTGTGTTTGTACTCTATTAACTGTGCTCTTCATACATTCAAAAATATTTGCCTCGACATAGACATTTTCTCGACATCGACATTTTCTCGACATCGACATTTTCTCGCATTGACTGCCCAAATTTAAAATGAGCTTCATTTTAATGATATAAACTGTACGCTTACATATCCCTTCTCACACCTACAAACATACTCACAAATATACACACACCTGTACACTTCGTACATCACCCTGTAATAAAATTACTAAACATACATACCACAAATAAAACATTACAAAGTAACAAATCGCAGTTACCCACCATGAAATATTATTCATTATCTGTAAATTGTTTCATTATTGTATCAATGTACCGTTTGTTTATATAATATAAAATAAATAAATATATGTTTTATTGGTATAAGATATTAAAATATCAGCTATTGATGTCTCGGTACCAGAAATAATTATTATCAAACCATTCTTAGCATTATTCGTCAGGTAAGAACGCAAAATTCTACTAGAAAGAATCAGAAGCTGTAACCAAAACTACGATTCCTAGATTATCCTGATCACAGCCAACCTCCGATAGGAGAAAGCACTAGAAAAAGAGGAATCAAAACTAAACAAAATGCATTAACATTTTTTCAAACGACGACATTTTCCACTACATACATACTCATTCGTTTTATGGGATGCAAAAATAATTTACACATAATATAGTCTGTCAAATAAGAGTAGAAAATATTTAAAATTGAACTACAAAGTATGTAGGCTGGCAACACCAATTTACCTGTCACATTCTTAAAGTGCAATGACACTGAATGTATAAGACACAGTAAACCACGATTTAAAAACATTATTTGTTTTAAAAAAAAAAATCGAAGAAGCACTGTTGTTAAGGTACATAATTAATGACGTAAATTTGATTAATGGAGTTTACAAAATGATTTAACATAAATTTGAATTTAACAGTAGGTAGAAAGAAAAAATCACTAATGGTGAGTTTAGTTACACTACTTTTAGATCTGAACGAGTTAAATATATTCAGATCTAAAAGTAGAGACATGATCTAAGGCCCGGGTAACGCTAGGTACTTAAGCTAGTGTTAATTAAATGTTAGCAATTTCTAAACTATGCTTTATATTTTATTACAATATCATTATTCTTCATTATTTTAACACAAAATTGCAAAGGTATAATAATAATACACCCATATGCAATTTTTATTTTGAGATCAGTGGGTATCTATATTGCAATGAAAAAATATTTTTTTCACTTTTATGCCTTTTAATTTTAATAAAAATGTTAGATTACACAGCTTTACATCAATACCACGAGTTATATGTTAAGTATTGCCATTTGAACAACAGTGGCGCCCTCCTACGTTTTCTACTCTTATTTGACAAACTGTAACTTAACAAATAACGAAGATTGTTAACATCTAACTGAATCACTCACTAATTTGGTAGGTACCTATTTGGTAGGTATAAATTTGGTTTAAAATTTTTCGTAATTATTTAAAGGTAGTTTTAGCAACAGTTTAGCCTGTGAGGTGATAATTTTTTAAAAAAGTACATCAGTTATCAACTTTTATTACTAGAAATGACGATGAGTTTTTTTTTTATTATTTCTTAATCATAATAACAATTTTTTTATGTATGTTTGCGCAATAAAATTGTGATTCATCCTTTATTTCATTGCATGTATGATGCACTATTATTGGAATGAGTAAATTTAATTATTCTGCAATAGGTTTACGCTTTGAATTGTTTCTATCTAATATTATTTTCAAGAGGGCGTAAAACAGAGAACAAAATATGCAAAGAGGAATTTAAAATGATCAAATTCATATCGAAAAAGTTACTGATAAGTTTTTGATATAATTCTCTTTATATTTTTAAAAATTGTGTACAATTTCGTAACGCCAGAGCTCAAAATTATGTATAGAAACATTCGCAGGCGTGCGCATAGCAACTCACCAAAGTTGCATCCCAATTTGATGATGGGATAGGAACGTATACGGAATAAACAAAGGAACATTAATTTTTTATTTTTTTTAACATTAGATCCACACTGGAGGCCCTGAGAAAAATAATTTCCTTCAAGGTCGATGTCATCTTAGGGGATGCAGTGTAGTGGGTCTTTTTAGGGAAAGGAAGGAGAGTAAGTTCTGGGAAAGAAGAAGGTATAAGGGGTGGGTAGAAATCAGGGGGTCAGTCTGTCCAGGAGTGACGGACGTATGAATCCATCCCTTCAACTGCTGTGCAAGGCGATGGGTGAAGAGAGTCCGGCTGGAAAGGTAATAGGCCTCCCTCAACCAATCTTTCTCGATCCGTCCGACCATGCAGAAGGTGGGCTGACGCATCCGACGCCAAGACCTAGGCAAACACACCCCATGATTCCGGACATACTTTCTAAGACACCAAATGTAGCGATCCGCTTGGGGTGACCTAATGCAGAGTTTATCCAAAAAATGGTTCCCGGGGCGATGATACCCATTTCCTCCTCAAAAAATGTAAATGTTAACAGTCCGAAATCTCGACATATCAGTTCCAATTTTTTAAATAGGCAATTAATATAATTTTCTGTAAAGGCCTTCGCTCACGGAGAAACTGAAATGAAACCAGTTGTCAACTCAATTCCAAATTCGTGAGCGCTACCGTGGCAACCTATTAACAAGACAACTGAAAAGCAACTGCCACACAAGCAAAAGTGTTGGTGCGTTGGCAACTGGTTTCATTTCGGTTTCTCCGTGAGCGAAGTCCTTTACAGTAAATTTTAATACTTTATGGCTTGTCTGAATTTTCCTAAAAACACTTTCAATTTTATAAATGAAGCATAAATTCAAAGTAAAAGTTATAGAGTTCATTGAACCGAAGTTATAAAGAAACAGACGATGTCATAAGCGAAATTATTATGTTTAATTACATCTATATCTATACTAATATTATAAATGTAAAACTGCGAGTGTTTGTTTGTTACGCTTTCACGCATAAACCAAAAAACCGATTTAAAAAATTCTTTCATCATTTCTTTCAGAAATTTTATTTGAGGCGTCGTAGTTAATATTTATCTATATAAATAACAATAAATCTCCGAAATGTTTGTACGCGCATAACTTCCGAACGACTGCACCAATTTGGAAATTGGGTGGGGATGGGGGAGGAGGGAGGAAGAGGGGGAGAATTGATTAGTGTAAGCGCTACAGTAATTTCCCCCTAATACCATACGAGCGAAGACGCGGGTAAAAGCTAGTTATTTAAAAAAAAAACAGTTGATTTTTTATTGAAACCTTAAGGCCTCGTACCCGAGTACGAAGAGAAGAAGATGGAGAGATATGTAATTACGAATGTTGGAGAGAGCGCGCTAATATTTCAAACGATAAAAGTGAAGCGAAAATGTGAAAATGTTTAATAAAACACGACTCGTTGAAAATAGAGCAAAAATCTCGTGGGGGTTTCTAAAACAACGTTCAAACTGTGTTTTTTTCATACATACTTGTTAACGGTGACCGGCCAACTCGGAATGAAACCAACTCAGAACCATCTCAGATAAGTAATTTAGAGTGATAAAAAAATATTTATAAAAAAATGGTTAAATAGGTTATGTTAGGTTAGGGTTATCGGATAATTTTAAATAATTTTTTTCATAGATTTTAATGACTTTTCAAGGAGGTGTTGAGTTGACATTATTCCCAGTTGGCATGGAACCCTTGTTAACATACTTGTTAAATAATAGAGACAGACTTGAAAATAAAAATTTTCGGAGCATACTTTGCGATTTTTTTCTATCGAAGGAATTTCATATAATTTGCGTTTCGGCGGGAGGGTTGTATAGATATTATCTTCAAAAATAACATTTACTTTTTTAAGAGCTTAAAAACTTCAAATGTTGAAGGGAGATATGCAAGAAATCGGTAGAAATTCGGATAGTGTCGCCTTAAAATGAATAATTTTTTGCTTTATTTTTTTATAGAGTTTTTTATGACTATTTTTAACACATAACTAACTCCTTACCAATTTACTTATCAGTCATAAAATGTTTTATTGTGTTTGTTTTTTTAAATCCGGTCCTCAGTTTACCACCCCTACAATTGTCCAGGTCAGAACAACTAATGCAAATAGTCACCAGTCATAGTCAGGGGTATATAAGGTCCCCTTCCACTGAACCGGTCAGTACAATTTCCGCTTCCTCGCTGAAAGCACACTCGTAGTATCATCAATCTATCAGTTTTTTGTTCTCGACAAGATGGCAAGCAAACAATTCTTCATCTTCACAATCGCCGCAGTGTGCGCTTTGCAGGTTAGAAAAAACATTATTACAAAAAAAAGAATTAATATTATCGTAGCACTGTTTTTTTTTTAAATTCGCATCACAAGTGCTCTGTGTTGATTTGATTAATTTTGAAACCTTTTTTATGCGTTATAATCCAAACAATAACGTTATATATTTTGACGTTTTAAGTCATAGTAATAATTTTTAAAAACATTATTTTTTTGTATTCTTTATTATGGAATTTCTATGGTTTTTTATAGTATTCTTAGGGAAAACCGTATTAGGCGTACGTTAAAAGCCCGGCCTCCCGCATTTTTACCGATTTATTACATATTTTCCTTAAAGTTCTTTAAAAAATATGTATTATTCTTTAAGATAATATCTATACATTCCCTACGCCGAAACGTCAATTTTATTAAATCAAAACAAAAGTTAAATCTTTCTACCTCCGAAGAACATGAAATCAAATAAAATAGTTCCTATCTATTTATTTTCTCACCGTATGTTTGTACTGTGTAAAATATTTTTACTACAACTCAATTCATAAACATTAAAACATTGAGATAATTAGTTTGTCGTAATAATTAGTATTTTAATATTAAGTATTATATTTAGTATATACTATGTAAAACTGAAAAGTATACTGTATTAAATAATTAGAAAAAAATGAGAGATTTCTTACAATCAAACTGATTGATCAGTTTCGTTAGATTTGTAAAATAAAATATTGTAAAATTAAAACTGAATAAACATATTTAAAAAAAAAAAAAAAATTAAATTCCCTCAATAGAAAAAAATCGCAAAGTATGCTTCGAAAATTATTATAAACACGTTTTCAGCTATTTTACAAGTTATATGTATGAATAATTCATAGATTCTTTAAAAGCTATTTTAAACAATCCCCACGAGATTTTTGCTCTATTTTGAAAGAGTCGTGTTTTATTAAACACTTTCACAAGTTTAGCTTAAATGTTATAGTTTTTAATATTAGCGTGCTCTCTCTAACACTCGTATTTACGTATTTATCCATCTTTTCTTTTTGAGCGGGTATTAAAAAATGCATTAAAAAAGTCCCGTTTGTGTCAAAAACAAACAACTAATGTAAAATTAAGATTTATTTATTTATTCATTTTCGGGAATCAAGAATTTACATTTTACCAGTTTATAGCAAAAATAAAACCAATTTAAGATTTCCTCCTTGTGATTTTGCCTTTAAATAAGACACCATATAAAGTATAAACATAATGAAATGTGTATAAAACAAAAAAGGTAAAAATTTAAACATACCTTTTTCGTAGTCATAAGTATTCAAAACTTACTATTAATACTTTACTAAAATTACTCTAATATTGTTTATTTTGAAAAACGTCGGGATTCCCCTAAAAATTTAATATTTTGTTCGTCATTCAGTTGTGTATATTTTTTTCGTCGTATTTAACATCGCAGAGATCTCAAAACGTTATTCAAAACGGTTCCATGCCAAATAAGAATAAATTCAACTCAACACCTCCTAGAAAAGTCATTAAAAGCTATGAAAAAAATTATTTTTAATTAGCTGATAACCCTAACCTAACGTAACCTATTTAACCATTTTTTTACATATTTTTTTAATCACTAAATGACTTATCTGAGATGGTTCTGAGTTGGTTTCATTCCGAGTTGTCCGGTCACCATTCAAAATTAGTGTTACTACCCGGTCTCGCGTTTCGCCATTATTTTTCATTTTTATCGGTAGGGTATGAATGAATGTGAAGCCTTATATTTTGACAATTTAAAGCATATTTTAGTTCATAGTGGAAACCACTTTGTGAGCTGGGCTTGTTGCCTTGACCTTGAAAATCTAGTCAGAGAAAGATGTGAAAATTTCACAACCCCAGAACTCAGCATTCAAGAGTTTATGCAACATCTAAGAATGCAGTCGTTCAATTCGCCTTTCGTATAGCGTATACAATTTATTCAAATTCATTTCAAACAGATTTCTGGGTACAGCTGCATATTTGATAAAAGTAATGAATTATTGTAAATTGAGAAATAGTAGAATTTTGCAAGTTACCTAGTTCAATTTAAACAGGTATAACGGAAAGTCGCAATTCAACTATTCAATGTCGCATACATTATTTGATTCAACTTTCAGTTATTTCAGGAAAAATTAACATAATTGCAAAAGAATTTTAATTCTCCCGGCAAACATAATTTAACAAAGGCTGACATAAATGTAATGAACGGAATAAGAGAGGGATCTTCAGGATGTTTGGGCATGTAGAGCGGTTGCACGGAGAGCATTTTAGTATAATCTTAAATAATATGCTAAATTCTAGATTTTTCAAGAAAATTTAGAGACTTTATTGCATTTGATTATTAAGATTACATGTCCAAAATAATTATGTTTGTTGGTTTGTCATCAAATTCAAAATATACTCGCAGTATCATGTTAACCCGAAGGTTTTAATGATCCTTTGAAATGTTGAAACCATTGAACAAAAAACGCAGAATAATACGATTTGGTTAAATATTGAAAAGAGCCGAAAATCGGTATTTAACTGAGACCGTTCAAAAATCGAAAACTGATTACCGAATGATATCGATTTTGAAGCACCCCACTTTAAAAAAATTAAGAACCTCAACCTTTTTAACGGAACGGAACGACTTGAGAGATATTTAAGTTCGTCTAGTCTAGTTGGGGTCTGTTAGTAATCCTGACAGAAATCTGACTGAACAAAGAAAACAAAAGTTTATCTAAATTTTTTGTAAATTTTCCAGCTGTGCATCGCTGGCAAGGTGCCCGTAAATGAGCCGCCAGCGGTGAACATCTTCGACGACCTCTCCCAGCAGACGTCGGCATTCCTGAAGACCCTAGGCACGCAGGTCAACGAGGTGGTGAACTCCAAGGATGCCACTACTCTGCAGGCCATCTTCGTCAACAGCACGCAGCAATTCGCGGCCAAGGTCGGCGACATCACCAAGACTCTTCAGGAGCAGGTAATGTTGTTCTTCTTCAATCTTCTGGCCTCCATCTTTGGTGTTGACCTTTTTCTTAGTGTTCTTTACGAGTATTTTTGTGCCGTCCTTTTGACCAATTATTGTCTTAGTTCTTTATTGTCCAAACGAGCATTTTAATATTTGTTCAAACTCCGCTTTAAAATTAAAAATAAAGTTTAAAAAATGTTAGTTAATCACTAACAAAGAATTATTTAAACTAATGAGATCTTTACCTTTACGGAAATAGCTTTATCTTACACCTATCATAATTTTTCATTGAATTAATGAAAGAAAACCTTCTCTTACCTGTAAAATTTTCTAATGGTCGATTGGACAATGAAGAACTAAGGCGATTAAATAATATCTTATTTTTCTTCTGGAGTTTTATTTGTGATATTATTCTTATTCTTTTTCTTCCTTGTGAATTTTCTAACGTCCTGTTCCTGTTTTGGACCTTTTTTACCCTCTGGAGCCCTGTTTTTAACTCGTTCCATATTCTTCTTTGTGAGTCTTCTACCTGTTTTTTTTTCAGTCCTGTTTTTGACATTTTTCTACTTATTCTTTATGAATCTTCTAACGTGCTTTGACCTGTATCTTTTGGCATCATCTTTTTGATGTTTCTTATTTTATATGAGACTCCTGGCTTTCAGATTTAGAGATTATACTATCTTCGTGAACCTTCTAGCGTCTTCTATTCGACACAGAGCTTTAGGTTTTTCTTTTTCTAAAGTATTTTAGCGTGGATATAAATTCCCTTAATTTTTTCTGGTTTTGCCAATTCTTTGCGACTCTAACCCATCCGAAGCATGCAACAATTTAAAATCAAACTAGACAAGATGCCTCAAAAATACTTTAAGAAAGTATTTCATCGATGAACGCTGGAATCAAATGAATAAAAAATAAATAAAATCGCTTATTATCGTTTTACATTCAACCCAGAAGAGGTCAAGTTGTCGACCTTGGGGGATGCCATAATCATAACGTTTTGTGTAAAACGCATTTCACGTGATAACTATGCAATCAATGCTATATCCATAGCATGATTATAACAGAGGCATAGATTGTCGGTCCTACTAAAAACTCGTGAGCGTTCGATGTGAATTTGTTTCAAAACCCTCTGCCAAAAAATCTGAAGTGAAAATATGATGTTCAATTATTTTCTTTCTTGATGAGGTCCTTTACAGTTTCTTTTGAAACATTTCTGAAAACGAACGAATTAACACGATCGCTCGATGTGACAAGCGTTGAACATTTTTTTATCGCAATTTCAAGAACAGAGCATCCAAAACATGCATAAAAAAATTGGAAATATTTCAGTTGGAATAAAATTTATTCTTTGGTCTCAATTTGAACATGATGAAAATGACTTTATGAACAATGACAATATTTTATAGCGGCAAACAAATAATAAATCGTAATATCTGGGAACAAAGCTCGGGCGAAGCCGGGATGATAGCTGCTCATTCATAATATAACAATAAAGTGAGATAGTAATTGAACAATTTTATACGGAGCGGTTTAATAACACAATCACGTCAAGGATGCTTTACACGTTGGCGTGATTTATTATATTAATTCACCAGCGCAGACACGCGAGAAATCACGGATTAGTTTAATTTGAATTCTCGACTAATCAGTTCCAATTTTGAAAATTTCAATAAATTAATTTTCTGTTCAAAATATATTATAACACTGTAGATATCGTTTGACTGGATTATATTCACACAATTTTGACAATCAATTTTGAAAATGACACTAAAACTCAAAGCAAATTTGAGTTCATGGAACCAGATTTCACGAGAAAAATTTCACGGGACAAACAACTACCCACAGACAACTGAAATTAGTTTGTTTGATGATCCTGATTACGTTCATATAACGACGGAATTCAATCAAGCAGTTGGAATTCAGCAAAAAATGAGAAATGTCTTAATTTTTTCCTCGTACCTTACAAAATCTGAACTAATTCAAATAACCTTAGCTTACAACTATTAGCTTACACCATACGAAGAAGAAACAAGAATGCATTTACGACTATTTATTACCCGAATATCGACAAAATATGTGAACTGAAAAGAGTCCATTTGTTATCCGACTACAAAAAACTCATGTATCGATTATTTCATTTGCTTCCAGCTCCTGACCACCAATGGCGAGGTTGCCAAAGTCTTCAACCAGGTGGTGGCCAACCTAAACCAGACCGTGACCCAACTGCAGACCCAGAACCCGGAGATGTCCGCCAAGGTCAAGCAGGTCGAGGAAAACCTGCAGAAGTCCTTCAAGACCGTCCTCGGAGAGGCAGACCGCGTGGCTAAGACAGTGGCCGAAAGCACCAAGGGAATCCAAGAAGACGTCGGCAAAATCGTCAAACAGGCTTATGATCATATCCTGGAGTCAGCCCAGAGCCTACAAAAGCAGCTTCATGAGGCAGCCAACAAGAAGAACTGAATGATTTTATGACTCATTTTTATATTAAATGTTTCCAGAAAAGTTGTTCATGACATTGTGACATATCAAGTGTTCTGACTATGACTCATTGTATTGCGTTCCTTTACAATCAATGACAACACACGATATTATGCTTTCAGGCATATTTATAATTTACCTAATATCTTCCTAGATGCCTTAAGAATTTTGAAAGATTTCGGCGAGATTATTTGAAATCTTTGGGAGTGTTTATTGATCAGTCTGAGATTTCTTGAATTTTTTTGAACCTTCTTGAAGTATCTAATAATTTATTTCTGATCTTCGGAAGTATATGTGGGTCTCTCAGAGATCTATTAAAGATTCTTGTAACCTTCTTGAAGAATTCTGTGGATTTATTTAAGATACTTTTATCTCTGAAAGACTTCTTAAACTTCTTGAAGGCCTTCAATAGATATATTTCAATAGAGATCATCAACAGTTTGCGATTATCTCTCAGAGATCTCTTAAAGTTTCTAGAGGATTATCAAAAATATTTCTTGGAGAATTTTGAGAATTTTCGTAAAGGTTTCTGGCGAGTCTCTATGGGTCTCTAAACAGTTTCTTATAAGAGGTTGGAAGTCTCATGTAGGGCTTTATATGTTCTTTGAGGTATCCTCAGAGTTTTCATAAGGTTCTTGGTTGTCTTAAAAGGATTTCTTTGATATTTAAAGTAGATAGCATGTTGTCTAAGAGATTGCTGGAGACCTTGTAGAGGTCTTTAAGATATTTCTTGTGATCTTCTGTGCCGAGGAATATTGCGCTATAATTCATACCATTTAATTCATCAACTCATCATCCATGCGAAATGTCACAGACTTTGCTGAAACTGCATTATAAGATATTGATTAAATGTCATGTAGGTACCGTGCCTTTTGAATGTATAATCATATTGATAAGTATTTTTCTAAAGACACTGTAAGCCACACAATATTTTCTGGATAGTTCAATAAACAAACAAACCAACAAAACTATTGTTTCAATCGCCTAATACCAAAAAATGGTTAACATTGATTTTGCAGAGTTCTGCTAATTTATTATTCATTATCGCTGTATCGAATAGCTCCCAACATGTTTCTCTTGAATTTTCCACAGATGTCGGTACGAGCAAAATAAATTGACGAAAGTTTAGTAACGGTTTGAATATTGCTTCAGTAAAAAATCTTATGGTTTGATCAACAGTGATTGGTGGGGTCTTCCAATTTTTGTAACATTTGGTTATTTACTAACAAAAACAATTTTTAGAAGACATCAAAAATACTATATTCCAGTCAGACATTCAGGAATAAATAACAGGCTTTAAAAAAATATTTTTTGATTTCAAAATATGAAGAAAATATTCATAAAGAATATTACTTTATTATAATAAAATAACACATAGAAGGCCCTGAGGAAAATAATTTCCCTCTGGTCTATGTTATACCCATGTTGTAGGAGGAAGTAAACACAAAGACAAATCGTTCCGATTTTCCGGTGTCTGTTTTTCTTCCCACCTATAACATGGGTCCCTTCAAGACCCACGTTCACTCCTTCCACTCCTCAAAAAGATCCTCCACACAGCATCATGACAGGCCCGAGTTAGTTATTTTCCTTGGGGCCTCTTGTAGTCTATGTAAAAAGAAGGATTTTAGAAAAAAAATGTTCGTGTGAACGTTTGCGTTGATCTCACTAAGCCTGTTAGAATATGTTCCTGTCTCCTAACAAATGGAAAGGTGGGAAGAGTTAACATAACATGGGAACATAGTCAATAAGGGTCACAGGGTGCTATTATTTTAACTTAGTTTTTTTCTTTGTTGAAGCTATGACCTGTCTCTGTTAACTGATTTGATTAGCAAACTCGGAATAGTTATTATTTCGTAAACAGAGTTCATGTTCCCGAAATTGGTCGAAACCAGTAACAGATAAATTAAAATTTAAGGTGATCCACTAGTCCTGGAGAAATTCGACAACGGAATCCACGCCTCTTTTTGGGAGGGATTTAAAAATACTTGAGAAAAAGTTTTTGGAAAGGTAAGAGAAGGTATTTGAGAGTTGTTTTTCTTAGGTTGATTTCGTAAAGGCCTGTAAAACACATGAACTCCTTTTTTACGCATTTTTTTAAAATAACAAGGAAATTTTAAATCGATTGCACGGAACCAAGCGACGTGGAGTCTAGAAACGTCCAGAAACCCCCGAATCCGAGATCCGACTAAGTGCGACCAAACGACGCGCTATTGGCCCTTTTGCAGATGGCATAAGGATGATACAAACCTCCCCCCCCATGAACCCGGGCACCCCTGCTAAATCACCAAACGTAGCGAACCACTTGGGGTGACCTAATGCATAGGTGTCTCGCCAAAATTCATGTTTTATTTTATTTTATGAAATTCAGGCACAAATATTAAAAAAATTTCCGATTATTTTGTAAATAACATAATTTGTCACATTATATAATGAAACTTTATCAGAAAATGGATTCATTAGTAGCAGATTTTGGCACTTGAAAGTATTTTTAATAGGCCTGAACTTTATTTTTTTCCAGACTTACAAAAGGACTTATGAAAAAATTACTCGATTATTTCGAAGGCCAAGATGTTAATTGAAGCATCTATAATATTTTTAAGCGATCAAATTTTCAAACCAAAAATACATGATTTTGCATTATTTCGCTTTTTTTTACTCCACACAGGAGGGTCTGAGGAAAGTAATTTCCCTCAGGGCCTATGTCATCTTTGGGGATGCTGTGTGGAGGGTTTTTAAGGAAAGGAAGGGGAGGAGAGTTCTGGGAAGGATAAGGGTTTAAAGGGTGGGTAGGAATCTGGGGTTCAGTGTGTCCTGGCCATCCGCCTCCAAGGCCGAGACAAACCTCACCCCATGAACCCGGGCACCCCTGCTAAATCACCAAAAGTAGCGAACCACTTGGGGTGACCTATGTCAGAGGTGTTGGTTATCCAATAAAGGTTCCTGGGGCGGTGGTACCCATTCCCGCCTTCCAAATTGAAGAATCGCTTCATCTTAAGTAACAAATGTACACGAAAAGTAAAACTTCAAAACAACATATTGTTCCGTTAGATTCTTCCCGTGCGTCGAGTGGGCACAATGATGACTTTGAAAGCAATATCTAACAAGCGACTTATCACATTATATTGATGAGTGGCCAGAATTAAAGATCTACAATCGACGGTCTATGGGTCTAGTCCACTGCACTCCATCGACCATACCAACTAAACCGCAAAGGTTTACACTTTTGCGTAGCCAGGAATCGCACCCGTGACGGCCTTGACCCGGAACAGATCGCCAAGCGTTTAAAGTTGACCTTCCAAGTCGTTACAATAACACTATTCAAGGCAGATAAAAATTACATAATATTGGATACTCAGTAGACTAAATATAATTTTGTAAGAGTTATTGAACTCAATATGCTGGTAGATATGTTTGGTTACTATTATTATCAACAAGTGTTCTTAGAACAGCTGTAAATTATATACAAATTTATTACATGAATTGAAAAAATCCGTCACATATTTTTTATTTTATTATTTTTACAAAAGAATGTGACTTTACGGTTTTGTGTATGAATTAAAAGTAATTAATTTATGTTTAAATATTACGAGAGAAAAATTATAATATGCAATATCTCGAAGAAAACACTATACCAGCTTTAATCTTTGTTGGGTCGTCAAATTGTATTTATTTATTGTTTGAAACATTTACAGAGTGTTAACAATTATGACAATAATAGAATTGTCATTGGTATATTACAAAATAAGTTTTACACGTCCTTTATTATACTACCCTATTTTTATGTTTGACGATGGCGATGGGTAGAGAGAGTCCGGCTGGAGAGGTCTAGGTTAGGTCTCCCAGTCCCAACCAGTCTCTCCTCACATTAGGTGGACAAACGTATTCACCGCCAAGACCTAGACAAACCTCACCCCATAAACCCAGGCACCTCTGCTACGTCCTACGCTACCAAACGTAGCGAACGACTTGGGGTTACCCATGGCAGAGGTGTTGGTTATCCAATAAATGGTTGCCGGAGCGACGGTACCCACAACCGCCTCCCAAATGGAATTTTTAGTAGATTTCAGGTTTTTGTCATTGTACTGTGTATAGGTCAGTAAGGAACTCATTTTTCCTAGTTGAGTAAAGGATTTTTTATTAGAGTTTTATGATACTGAAAACAGAAAAATATTTTTTAAATGTTTAACGTTAAGAGGAACGTTTGTGCGGTCCATTGCATAGAAATCTTAAAAAAATTACTATATTTTTTATAAAAATATGATACCTATAATAAATATAATAAAATTTTGATCGGTCCAACTTTAAATTATAAATTACCTATTTACGTCAGAACAAAAATTTGTTGTTTATATATTAAAATTACTACCCGAAAAACGCTTTTTTAATGATGTTTTATTTTTTAATTTATTTTTCATCACACTTTAAAAATAAATTTAGTAATATTATTTTTTTAAATGTTTTTCATTCATTCACAAAGATTTGCCCAAGTTGCCTCTAAAATCATGCAACGTTAAAATCTTTAATGGCCTATATCTTATAATTTAAAGCAAAAATATTTAAAGTAGCTCACATCCGTACTAGATACTTGATATTCCTATAGTCCAGTCAATATAGGGTCTAACCTCGGAATGAAACGGAATAAGTTGAAAATTTGTGTAAACCTTCATTTAAAATGTCGTCTCAGATTGTCTATTGTCTCAGTCTCACGTGTGAGCATCGTTAGATATTCAAGGTCAAAGGTCACAAAAATCAGTTTTTTTTTAATTATCTCGCTTGCTTTGCCTCGAATCATTTGCATTCCTAATAAAAGTTGTAGAAAATAAAATTTTCTACAAATTTTGTTAAATAATTTTTTATACGCTTAACCGTTTTAAATATAGTGCGCGAAGAGTGCGGTGCGCTCAGCCATACATAGCGCAAGGTCAATATCGCGAATCCCTGTTTGGTTGGGTGTTTTGATCTTAAATACAAAATTATGATTTGTATGAAACAGGCCGAAACGGGCTGCGCGAACTTTCCTCTTGGCTTCGGTTATCTTCCGTCAACGTTTCCAGGATTCTTCCATAAACTATTTATGGGTGGTAGATACATAGAGTGCACACAATCTTATCGCAAAACGCATTTGTTCCAGTCTAGAATTGAACAAACAGAGCTGAATAGAAGAAATAATAGATTATTTTGAAGAAAGATGTTTTTTTAATGCCACGTAGAATCACCTCCCAAGGACTGTGGGCTTTACCCCCGGACACGTATTGTACCTATAAAAGTTGACATTATAACCCCATAATTAAGCTGAGTGTGTGTTATTTGTTTATTTACATGTTATATTATCAGTGTATATTTCCATATTTATATTAGAGGCATAATATAAACATTAATAAATTATTAATAATAGGTGATATAAACATTTATCAGTGATTTTCCAAATATGTGAATCAAACTCCAAAGATGATACTAATATTATTTAAATAATAATTTGTTAATAATGAATAATTTGTTCAATTTCACGTTATTTACCAAGTACCTAATTATTCCTGACATGTTCCAATTAGTGGTTCAACTAGGTAGGTACTCTAATCGTTATTGAAAAGTGTGAAGAAATCAATGAAGGAATAATTTGATATAATTATTTATTATTTTAACTTTATGAGTAAAACCTCAAACTGTAATATTTAATTAAATGAAGACATTATGAGCGAAACTCAATCGAAAATCTGGAAACAGAAAAATCAGTCAATCGAAAATCTATCTTTTTCTGATTTTTCTGTTTCCAGATTTTCGATTGAGTTTCGCTCATAATGTCTTCATTTAATTGAATAATTTGATACTGCGACAGAATTCTGATTTCCAATCTGCATATTCAAAATTTTAAACCAGGGGCTCTAGCATGGGCGATCCATAAGGTTTGATAGGATAACTTTCGGTAACTTCTCATCGTTCCCTAGCATGATTGCAGATCGCTAACGTTACAGTTCATAAGGACTAAGTTTTCTTAAGGGGGGGGGGGGGGGGGGGGTTAAAGGCAAAAAAAGACATCTTTTCATGATTTTTTTTTTGGAGATATGAATAATGTTGGCTTATTTGTTTTATACACACTTTATATTATGACATCTGAAGTATCTTTGAAAAATTTTGTAATTAAAAATATTAATAAATAAGTCCGTGAGGGCGAATCTCCGGAGGCGCTTCGAAAAAAAGGGTGTCATGCGGTGAACATTATAACTCGTTAACGAATCATTTGAAACAAAAAAATCGAATTGAGTTTAAAAGGTGATATATTTTCCCAGGTAGTAATTTTTTTTTTGCAGCATGTTGAAGTCAAAAATGCGATTTTTGCTAAAATTTTCGGTGAATTTGTTATTATAAAATGGAAAAAAAAATGGTAAAAAAACTCTTCGTCACTATCTGTTGATTTATGTGTAAATATAGTGAACAAACTTTCAAAAAAATAGGTCAAGTAAATTTTGAGTTAAAATGTTCACGAACTTTAAAAATTTATTTGTGAGAAAATCGATTTACAGTTTTTTTATACTCGAAATAGACTTGAATAGAGCAAGAGGGCCGGTCGCTTGAAATACTGTATCTTCGTTAGTTTTCTCCGATTTACTTGAAATTTTGGCACAATACTCTCGACATGTTGTACATTTAGAATTTTTTTTAAATGATTTTTAAAACCTTTCCCCCCCTTTAAGGCAGCCCATTGTGCGTGGGCGGTAAAACGGTGTATTTTTCGTAATTATTTTCAAGCAAACAATGAAATGATTTTTTTGATTAAAATTCATTGTCAATACATACGTACACATCATATAGAAGTACACAAAGTTTTGCACATAATCTAAAGTATGGTTTGCCGTGTATGCCGCTTTCAACAGGACACTTGCTTTTCGGTGGTTGACAGTGATTAAACCATACGGTTCATCAGAAAAATTAAATAAAAGTATATTTCAAAACCAGACATATAGGTTTATGGCACCACGTAGAGAAATTTTGATATCCAGAAAGAAAAAAAAATGGCGGATCAGTGAATTTTATTTCCGGTTTTTTGGAAAATTTTCATCTTTCATTAAAAAAAAATAGACGTGAAAAAAAAATATAAAAAAAAATTATAATTATAAAAATTATAAAAAAAAATCCCTACGTGGTGCCATACTGACTAGATTTTTGAACAGTTTAAAACTTAGTGCATGTAAATCGGATGTATTGTTTTTTTTTAATATGCTGAAAACGAGATACGTTTTTAGATTTTCACGGCCAAAAGTATTTTCGTTATTTGTTTTTGGGGTGCTATGCCGTGTTGCGCTACCTCCTTCTTTAGCCTTGGCTATTACACGGAATAACACCCCAAAAACAAATAACGAAAATGCTGAAAACCAGGTTAAAAAAGGAGTTTCGAGAAAAACACGTTCTTTTTGAAGTCTTGCTGAAGGATAATTCAGCATACAAACTGTTTCAAATAAAATGCTGTATATCTGTCAATTTTATGAATTTCTATAAAACATTAAGTGAGAGCATTCTTAACAAATGCATCTTTCAAAAAAATTTTTTTTTTTTTAAATGACACTAAAAAATTGTCACAGTGGGCTGGTGCCTTAATATATTCGACGTCAACTGTTGTTTCTACGTCAGCGATCTGCAGTTGTCCTAGGGAACGAAGAGAAGTTACCGAAAGGCATCAATCCTTATCGATCTCCCATGCTAGGACTCCAGTTCGATGTCTGATGGGTCAGAGGTCGATCAGAAACACTCAAAATTTATTCTCTACAAGTGTAACAAACGTCGAAATGGAAATACGACTCGCGACCTTCATCTTTCCCTATCTCTCTACATTTCCGATTCCTTGCAGCCTGACAACATACTCTATCAAGGGATGCCATGATTCTACTTGCTTTGGACAATACTTTCCACAAGAGTCCCATCTGCTCCCAAGAGTCCCATCTGCTCCCAAGACTCCCGGCTGCTCCCAAGAGTCCTATCTGCTCCCAAGAGACCCATCTGCTCCCAACCGTTTGGAGCCAGTGAGAATATGTCATCCTCAATTGGGACAAATTGTGAAGCTTCCCCACCTTCCTCTTCCACATGTCCTTCCCCTTCCCACTACTTTCAGTAATAGAACGTAATCCAATTGGATATGGTCTTATGAGTAGCAGTTGGGACTCTTGTGGGGTATTCACATAAAAAAAATAGCTGAAGGTAGTGAGAATAGGGAGGAGATGGGAAAGAGGAAAGTGGGAACGTATCTGGCTATTCAGATCTGGTCACTTAACATGGCTAAAGAGATTTCAAATAACGTTTACATCCTGAATGGTGGTCTTTCACCAAGGCTACAATAAAAGTATCAAATACTCTAGAACTTGCTGCAAATATACTAAATTGTAAATAAATTGTGAAATAACACAAATTACTGTGGTACCTCGAGATACGAGTGCCCTAAGATACGAGGTATTTGAGATACGAGCCGTCAAGCGAGCGAAGTTTTGATTTGAAATACGAGCAATATTTGAGATTCGAGGATTTTAATGCAAACCCACAGTGCAGAAAAATCTTTTTCATGTCCCGACTGCAACTATTCATGTTATCTCGAGGGAAGTTTAAAAAGTCTGTTGACCCACAGTGGAGAAAAACTTTTTTCGGGTCCTGACTAACTTTTCATGTTTTATCAAGGGCCATCTAAAAATTCACATATTTACCCACAGTGGAGATAAACCTTTTTCATGTCCCGACTGCAACTATTCATGTTATCTCAAGGGAAGTTTAAAAATTCTGTTGACCCACAGTGGGGAAAAACCTTTTTCGTATCCTGGCTGTAGTTCATGTTTTACCAAGAGCCATCTAAAAATACACATATTTACCCACAGTGGAGATAAACGTTTTTCATGTTCCGACTGTAATTATTCATGTTATCTCAAGGGAAGTTTAAAAAGTCTGTTGACCCACAGTGGGGAAAAACCTTTTTCGTATCCTGGCTGTAGTTCATATTTTACCAAGAGCCATCTAAAAATTCACATATTTACCCACAGTGGAGATAAACCTTTTTCATGTTCCGACTGCAATTATTCATGCTATCTCAAGGGAAATTTAAAAAGTCTTTTGGCCCACAGTGGAGAAAAACCTTTTTCGTATCCTGGCTGTATTTCATATATATATTATTTTGCCAAAAGCCATCTAAAAATTCACATATTTACCCACAGTGGAGATAAACCTTTTTCATGTCTCGACTGCAACTATTCATGTTATCTCAAGGGAAGTTTAAGTCATATGTTAACCCACAGTAGAGAAAAAACTTTATAAAATCAGTTTATTTCTTTACATTCTCTTTTATTATGTTTTTACACAATATTTGTCATTTATTATTAAGGTGGAACGGATTAATGAGTGTTTGAATTAATTTCAAAGGGGAAAATTACTTTGAGATTCGAGCAATTTGATATACGAGCAAGGTTACGGAAAGAATTAAACTCGTATCTCGAGGTATCACTGTAATCAATAAAGTTTACTTGGCCACTTCGGGTTTTGAACTGGACCTCCAGTTTCGTAACCATTCAACCACGGAGGCTGTCAAAAAAGCAAAAGGCCAATTCAATATTGAAAATGTTTGTGAAATTTCTCCAGAAGTAAGGTAAAAAAATGCTGACTTTGGGCACACAGACACACACACACACACACTTACAATCCGCGCTTCGAGACCCCAAACACCTAAAGAATTTTGTTAAAATATAATTTTAATTGGGAATGCCATAGTTTCACTAGCTCCAAACAGTAACAGCTGGGAAACTTGTACTATTCACAAAGATATTTAAAAAAATATATATATACATCGACCACCATAACACGCGCATGTGCCTAGCATGGTGGTCGAAAAATCCACAAATTATGTAACCACCAAAGCAATGAATAAAGAATAATTAAAAAAATATATTTACGTAGTTGATATTTTATTAAATATTTTTTCAAATAGCTACCAAAAACTCACAAATAATCTCCAAAGTTGTCTATAAAATGAAAATTAAGATAATATGAAGTAAGATATAAGATTAAAAATTGATTTCTAATTGTGTATATCAATCAAGGTTCGTAGAAAATGCGTTTTTCTGACCTTGCGAACCTTTGGTCCGCATATTTTAATATAATATTTCTGAGCAATAACAAGCTAGATATTTGCTATGCTTTATAATTTTAAAAATATGTCATTCAGTTTGGTTTTTGGTTTTTTGTATTTTGACCTCAAATCTAAAATTAAGTTTTGAATGAAAAAGGACGCGCAGCCGATCCCATTAATTAAAAAACAAATCAGTTTGAATGCACTGCTAGAGTCCGTGCGCCCTAGTTGGGGAAATCAATATAAAAGGAACGCGTTTTGTAGAGAGATCAGTACAACTCCTGCTTTGCGAGAGATATCTTCAGTTTGTTCAGACCTACTCACTCAAAAATATTCAAAATGGCCACCAAGTTCGTGTTCCTCTTCTTCACAGTGTGCATTCTGCAGGTATGAAAATAATGATTTCAAAAATATATTTGTAACTAATTCAAAATCTAATTAACTTAATTTTTAATTTAAATGCTTATTGAAATAGATACTTCAAATTTGGTCTGTTAGTTTAACCCTTCAGGCTATTGCGTTCGCTTTTGGGAACAACTCATATAGGTGTCATAGAAATCTTTGTGTCTCCGGTGAGGAAAATAATCTAAATGGTGTTGTTAGAAAAAGAAAATACCAAGCTTTATATTCTAATCCAAAATTTCCGAAATCCAAATTGAAAAAAAAAAAAATGAAACTTTGAGAATTTTTTATTAATTATTTTTACATGAAACAAAATATGTATGCGTTTTTAACTTTTTTTCGTTTTCAGTAATTTTGGTTTGAAAAAACGTAAGGAGAGCCGTTTTAATATTTTTTATGTTTGTATTCAAATTTCTGAAATTATGTTAATTTCGGATTATAAAATTTTAAAGCGTATTTTATCACCTTTCAAAAACAATTTGTAGTTTTCAGAGAAGTTCAAAAATATTCCATTTATTTAATTTTTATTGCAAAGCGGAAATATTTTGATTTTCTGACAAAATATACCCGAGGCCTGAGGCTAGATTCGAGCTTATAATTTATTCTTGTTTAATTTCATTGGATTTTAATTTATCCGTTTTGTGTGTTTTATCGATTGACTGTAATATTGATCGCCTAAATTTTCACTAACCAAATATTTGGTTTATATATTTCTGAAAATGGAACTCTATTTACCATAAGCAGTTTCCTCAAAATAGCTTTTTGTATTCATAGAGATTTTTAATAATATCCTTAAGGATATACGCTGGCGAACAAGAGGTTAAGGGAATTTTTAAGTGTATTTAAAAATCGTATTAAAAATTTTTAGAATACATTTTAAAACGGAATTTGAAACTTAAGTGTTAAATTGCGATGAGATAAAAATTTCTTGCGATGTATTAATTAATTTAATGTATTAAGTTTTGATTCTTAGCAAAGTTAGAAAATGCTTGACCTGCAAAATCATAAATTTCTAACACTTTCCTTAAAACCCATGAAGAGTTTATTTAAAATATAATTTTTATTTCCAAAGAAATTTAGCAATACCGACATGAAATGATTTACTCTGTACGCAAATTTAAAACGGAACTAACACGTTACATTGTAGTGAAGTGTCAATAGTAATAATATGCTCATAATTAATATAATTATGTATTAGGTATCATATTCGCCTCAAGGGCGTTGTAATGGATGTAAATTTAAATGTAACCTTTAGAATCTGAATTAAATTCGAAATAGAGTAAAATTAATACAATAAGAGGAACGGAAAATACCCAACCAAACTAAATAATAATTTTTTTAATCAAAAGGTTTTATTTACTTGTAATTTTCAAAGTTGGAACTGATTATTTATAGGATAAAACAAGTCAAGAAGTCTACCTACAAAATAATACTTTTTTATAAAAAAATATTTTAGTCAACATTTTAGAAATTCGGACTATCCCGTGATTCTTAACGAGTTTTCGCTAGTGTACTTATAAATTGAACGGAAAATATCGTTACTTAAAAAAAAGCTAGAAAATTTAAATAAACAATTTCTGTTTCTACCGAAAAAAGAACCTACCTAAACAATCATTTTTTTAAAGAAAATTATTTTAATCAACATTTTCGAAATTTTGACTATCCCATGATTTTTAAAGTGTCTGCGCTAAAGTACTTGATTTATATCAACGAAAAATACCGTTACCCCAAAAAAAAGCTAGGAAATTTAAATAAACAATTTCTGTTCCAACAGAAAAAAGAACCTACCTAAAAAGTACCTACTTGTAAAAAAACATTTTTTTATAGAAAATTATTTTAATCAACATTTTCAAAATTCAAAATATCCCGTGATTTTTCACGGATCTGCGCTAGTGTAGTGTACCTATAAATTTAACGAAAAATATCGTTACCTAAATAAATTTAAAAAAAAAAAATTAAAAAAAATTTCTGTTGAATGGAAAATGGAAATAAATCGTTCAAAAATGAAATATTATCTCCTTTCTTACGTTAAGAAATTACTTATCTATATTCATAATAATAATCACGGTTGGGTCATGACTCGTGACCTATACCAACAAAACAGTGACCTACATTATATAATAATTACTTACATAATACGTAAGTTCATGAGCGTCCTTCATTAAATGTATTATATGTTTAAAGACCGATAATTGGATTGGGTCTAATTGGTTGAGTTTAATTCTGCTGAACCCGGCATTGACTTCTAATTGGAATATTGGATCCACGGTGCACCAGAATGCACAATTGAGAAGCATTTCACAAAGAGAGATATCCACCCAAAACGGTTTTTTATTGGTATTCCCTATGTAGATGTTTAGGTAATTAATATTTATTTTTATCTGCTTCATTGTAATAGACAATGATAAATTTTCAAAAAATGATAAATCTACATATCTACAATTATATTATAAAAGTGAAATAACTGTGTGTATATGATGGAATAAATGCATTATTATTTTATGTCGATGTAGGCCCCCAGTTATATAAAAAAGACCCTTTATTTACGAAACCGTATCAAAATTTTTGGCATGTATTACTTGGATCGTCTTAAACCATAGTGAACTAACTCACTTTGCAATTTTTGAGTTAGAGCTTGAATGAGGGCTCCAAATCATAATTTAACTCTGCCAGAAAGAAGAACCAATCGGAGAAAAACTATCTATGATTAGTCAAGACAGTATTTCTCTGATTGGTTCCCTCTGGCAGAGCTAGATTATGATTTGGAGCCCTAATTTCAAGCTGTAACTCAGAAACTGCAAAAGGGGAGTTAGTTCACTATGGTTTATGCCGCCTCTACCCGAATTTCTACCGATTTCTTGCATATCTCCCTTGAACATTTGAAGTTTTGAAGCTCTTAAAAAAATGTTATTTTTGAAGATTATATTTATACAACCCTTACGCCGAAACGCAAATTATATGAAATTCACTCGATAGAAAAAAAATCGCAAATTATGCGCCGAAAATTTTTATTTTCAAGCATGTATCTATTATTTAACAAGTTATATGTATGAAAAAATTCAGTGTTTCTTTGAACGTTGTTTTAGACAGCCCCACGAGATTTTTGCTCTATTCTAAGCGAGTCGTGTTTTATTAAACATTTTCACAATTTTCGCTTCAATTTTATCGTTCGAAATATTAGCGCGCTCTTTCCAACATTCGTAATTACATATCTCTCCATCTTCTTCTTTTCGAGCTCGGGTACGGGGCCTTAAGACATCCACTTCATTTTTTTAAATATCAACGGTAGGCGTTATACATTTCGACGGTCTCAAAGAATAATATCGGATGTGCAATTTTGTAGTTTTGCAATAGAGCTGTTTAAAGCTTCATTTTTACTGTTCTTTACATCAAGAAATACAGTGTTATTTTGATACTTTGAATTCCCTTTCAATTCATTAAAATTCAGAAAATACAGAGTTTTAAATCAACGAAATAAGCTAATAAATAAACAAACGAAACTATTTAAAAATTTTAGCAGATCCGACATTGTTGAATTTTTTAATTATTTTTTGGTGGAAGCAAGTAGATAATGGTACTTTGAAATGAAAAGCAAGAATATTTTTTTGTTTTCACTAAAAACAATAATTTTAATTTGAACTGAAAATTAATTGATTTTTTCGTCATGTCTAACAGTTAATTAATTTGCAAATAATGATTATCATTATATATTAGCCCTGAGTGATAATTCACTTTAAATTGTCTCAAGAAAAAAAAGTTTTTGTAGATATTTCTCTTTTTGAAAACGCTCCTCAATAGCACTGAATTTATTTCAGTAATCTATATTAATTTGTGCTTAAATGCATTGGGATAATCTATACTAAATTTATTTATTTATTAACGTAATTGTACATTTAAATTCACAGAATAAATCGTTTTATGAAGAAATATTTTAATACAACTTTACTACGTAAACCTACTTATATAATTCAAATTAACTAAAAAAAAAATATTTCTATTTTTGAAACTGATAATTTATGGTGGAATTCCATTATAATATATTATAATAAAACTTGTCTGAGAGCCAGCCACGGAAGAACTTCCACCAACACAAATTTTTAATTTTAACCCTTCCAACGCCAGGTGTCTCTGGGAGCAAGGTTCGTCCGCGACGCTCCCGCCGCCGGGGGCCTGGATGAGCTCTCCAAGCAAGCCTCTGATTGGCTCGCCACCCTGGGCACCCAATTCTCCGAGGTCACACAGGCCAAGGACATCTCCGAGGTCACTGCGATCGTCAAGAACAATACCGACAACCTGGCCACTCAGCTGACTGGACTCGTCACTGGATTGCAGTCAAAAGTAAGTAAAATTTGTACCATAAATCAAAATATCAATCGCTGAATTTGATGTAGATCTAAAATCAACGCTTTAAAATGCTAGAATTACTTCGTATCCTTATTATGTCTAAAGCCTCATTACATAGAGCGAGTTTACAAGCTACTAGCCGGTAAGTTTAAAAGCGAGTAAATCCGCGAGTGAGATTGTCATGATGACACATAAAACTGTCTACTAACGACAGTATCAGCTAAAATAACGACTCTCGCGCGAACCCATTCGGTCGACATTTTGTAAAAAAACTTGAGCTCGCAGCTAGCGCCACACGCTAGCCAATAACGGCTCCCGCCCGAACTAATTCTGACAGACGAAATCAGCTGTTGGTGGGCCACCATCTTTAGGAAAACACTAGCGAGTAGCGAGTAAAGTTGACTACCTTTCAACTTTTTTCGTAGATTGTCCACCTTCTGCTAGTTAGCAAGTAATACGATGATACTGAGCGAGTTCACTAACAGATAGTGAATTTCCCAGATAGTAGCTTGTAAACTCGCTCAATGTTATCGAGGCTTTATACATCTGATTTCCTGCTTGCAATGGTAGTGTATTAGACTAATCTCCACTAATAATGTTCAATTTGGGAGGCGGATGAGTTCCGCTGCCCGGGAATCATTTATTGGAAAACTAACACCTCTGTCAGAGGTCTCCCCAAATGGTTCGCCACGTTTGGTGATTTAGCAAGGGTGTCCGAGTTCATGGGTTGAGATTCATCCCTGTCTTGACGTTGCGGATGCGTCGGTTCATCACCTGCGTGACCGGATCGGAAGAGACTGGTTGACCTCTTAGAACTTGCTCTCCTATGTTTCCAAAAATACCCATAGTATCCCCAAAGGATGAAATATTTTCCCCAGGGCCCCCCTATTTGGAGTTATTAAAAAAAATGACCAAACTCTTCAAAATTGGCCTGACGTCACTACCAATAATAATAATAATAATTCTGGCATTCTTTATCCTTTTCGGGCCATTTTTGTAAAATATTATCTTGAAGTTCTGAAATTTTAAAGATGCTTATAATCTTCTTGGCTTCAGAAAAGTACTTCTTTCATTTGTAATCTATTACTTCTTAATAAACGTCACTGTTTTGTGATGGGACTTGACCCTCTCCACGTTTTCCACCAACTACTGTCCTTAGCCATTCGTCTCCAGTCCTCATCCTGCTCCTATATTCTTCCACGAGGATTGATCGAGTCCACATCTTTCTCGATCTGCCTTGGGTCAGTGTCCTTATCGGCTTGAATACTTACCAAGAGGCCAGCTTTTCGTGTTAATTGGAACTTACAGAATCTTTCATAATTTTCATATCCAATTTATAATATATTACTGCCAAATATTGCTAATTAGACAGTCATTATTTCGGGTTAGGCGATAACGACCAAATTAATTGCAATTATCGTTTTCGTCAAAAACCAGATCAATGCCATTAATTTATTTTTGCAAATGTTTGATTGCGATACAATTTATCATTTTTATTAAAACTAAAAAAAATGTTTAGATTATATAATCAGAACCTCTACTTCTCGACATTGTAATTTATGAAATGGGTGACCCATAATTTTCAATTCACTCTTTTGACTGATAACAACTGACCCGAGACAGTCATCAATTTTGACCAAATGATAAAAGCGTTGTGTAAGCGTTTTGAAATAATAATTTGAAACTTAGCAGACCTATCCTAAATCTATTTGCGTTAATAATTTGAAACCTAGCAGACCTATCCATAAATCTCTTCAAATAAAAGCTAACCGAAGGTGTTTGCTTCTTCCAGCTTAGTGACGCCACCCAGGACCAGTCAACCGTCATTGGACAGGTGGTTGCCAAGTTGAACCAGACCATCGCCGATCTCCAGGCAGCTAACCCCGAGACCGCTTCCAAGGCCAAGGAAGTCAACGAACAGTTCCAAAAGGGACTGGAGACCATCGCCACCGAATTCGGAAAGGTCCAGCAGACCTTCACCGAGAATACCAAGGGCGTCCAGGGAGACCTCGAAAAACTGACGAAGCAGGCCTACGATGGCATCGTCAAGTCTGCCCAGTCCGTTCAGGAACAGATCAAGGCTGCTACCGCCAAGCAATAAACTGATTTCACCACTTTTAGAAAATGGGATCTTATGCTATTTTAAAACAATTTCACATTCTAAGGTCTTTGCAGACAATTTAATGCAATTTTAAGATCATTAATCTAAGGTCTAAGAGCATCTTATGACCTTTTTAATACTTTACCATTCGAAAAACAATTTCGTCGCTTGGGCTGAAGCAGTGAAGAAAATAGATTGTCTTAGTTTCTGAATCGAATGCAATAGTAATTCACATCTAAGGACAAAGTATTAATGTTATTTTTATGTGTTTTTTTGGAAAAATATAAAAAGCAACAACATTAAATATGTTTTTATTCCATTAATTCTTCCTTTTGTCTTTTTATGTGATTCCACGCAGATCTTTCTGCCAGAAGCCATTAGAATTATGGCTTCTCCATTTTATGGATGTTGTGGCTATGCGGGAAGTTGGAAAGGGTTACGAAAGATTTGGAAGCACCTGGCTATTAAGATCTGATAAAGCCAACATCAACGTTTCCATTTTGAATGATGATCTCCCAACAAGGCAAAATTGAGATAATCTTTCACTCTCGAACAAGAAAAAATATTTTAATCAATTGTGAAAAAAATAATCGTAAAGGAGAAATTAAAAAAAAAAACATTAAAACTAAAAATGATTGCCCACATAATACTGACAAAATGGAAAACATTTGGTTAATACTTAAATAAAATAATATGGAATTAGCGAGCGAGTCTCGGGCGACATGACTACATAATATGACAGTTACACCCGTTGTTCCCAACTTTTCGATGGATCAATGTGAGTCTCCGATCAGCTAAGTGACTTGTTAAGTAACGCTCGTTTCGTCTGTTGGTTGGAAAGTTGCGTTAAGAGCGTATTTGTGCATTTGAGAAGTGTTGAGCCAAAATTTCGGCTCAGCAGTTGATCAGTAGGATTGAGAACAACGGTCGTTAGTTTCGACACAAAAATTGTCGAGTTTATAAAATCTCCGGCAAGGGGGCTCCATTGAAGCCAGAGTCAAGCAAGCCTCTCAGAAGCTGGGCGTAGTGTACAGGGTCCAACGATACATATAGTAGACAACTGCTGATCCTGTACAAATCGCAATTACGCCCCTCTGTTGAATTTGGTAGTCACCTATGGTCTGGAGCCCCAAAATACCCTTGAAAAAACCCTTGACTGCAGAAATGGGCGGTCCGATGATTAATCTATCGTACATATATTTAAATTTGAATTAAAATTGAATTAAAAGGAAGTTTAAAGCAGTCTTGTATTACCTTATCAAGAATAAAATGGTCTGGGCAACACTTGCAATATTTTTTTTTACATTAGCTCCATACAGGTGGCTCTGAGGAAAACAATCCCTAAGAGCCTATGTCAACTTTGGAGATGCTGCGTGGAAACTTGTGATGTCGACTTTGGAGTGTTTTTAGGAAAAAGAAGGAGAGAAATTTCTGGAAAGGAAAAAGGTATGAAGGGTGGGTAGGAATCAGGGAATTAATGTGTCCAAGAGTGTCGGACGTATGAATCCACCCCTCCCAATGCGATGCAAGGTCATGGGTGTAGAGAGTTCAGCTGTAGAGATCAAAATGCCTCCCGATTCGACCTGCAACGCAGTTTTTTATTTTTTTATATGAATACCGCACAAGAGTCCCAACTGCTCCCGTCGGAGACTATGGTAGCGGGGAGGGGAAGGAGATAGGGAAGAGAAAGGTGGGGAAGTACCTGGCTATTCAGATCTGGTCACACCTGGTGACTTACACCAGGTGGTGTAATTATGGTGGTCTTACACCAGGGCGATACTGATAGTATCTTCCACTTTTGAACGTGCCGCAAATATACTATGTATTATTTTAAATTAATAAATTGTGAAATAACACAAATTAATCAAATAAAATTTATTTGCCACGCCGGGATCCCGCGACCTTCGGATTGCGAGTCAAGAGCCTTACCGCTGAACTACGCCGGCCGCCAGTTGATTGGCAGTCGCGTCTGCTGCCAAGACCCGGACAAACCTCACCTTTCCAAGTCACCAAATGTAGCGAACCACATGAGGTGATCTATGGCAGAGGCGTTGGTTATCTTATAAATGGTACCTATACCCACCCATAAAAATTGAGACTACAGTCGCACTCATTTGTAATTTTTTCGGATTGAAAACGTTTACAGTGCACTAATTAAGTTTTTTTTTTTTATGAGAAAAACTCTCTTTTTATAACTTTTGAAGGTTATTCCCATCAACGTAATATATCATTGAAGAAGAAGATAACACTTATAATCTAAATAAAAATATGAAAGAAAACAAGACACAGAAAACAGAAAAAAAACAATGGTCGCAACTGGGACTCGAATCTCTCGTCTAACCGGGACGTGCGCGGTTTGACAGAAGGTGGCAATAGCGAAATTGGAAAACGCGCACGTCCCGGTTAGACGAGAGGTCTGGGTTCGAGTCCCAGTTGCGACTATTGTTTTTTTTTCTGTTTTCTGTGTCTTGTTTTCTTTGATATTTTCATTTAGATTATAAGTGTTATCTTCTTCTTCAATGATACACTAATTAAGTGTTTTGTAAAGTTGGCAACATTATATTTATTACAATGGACTATTTATGTAAGAAGCTGCATTTCCTCGAGAAAAGAAAAACGCAAAGGGAATCAAAAGGTAAAAAAAAAGTAAAGAACCTTCGCCATTTTCTCCCAAATATATATACCTTAAATAATTAAGGAAATTAATTACTAACGACCGTAAACACAAGCTTTGTACGAATACCCAATAAATACCGTGCTATAAAAACAGTTAACAGAATTTCACACGATACAAAAAATGAGAAAAGTAAACTAACTAACTAACTAACCATCATGCCGTTTCCCCGCAGGGGTAGGCAGAGAGGACGGGCCGCCAAACGACTCGGTCTTGGCACACACTCTTTGCTTCACTCACATTCATACATCGTCTCATACATACTCTTCTATTATTCTGGCTTTTGACATGGCCCGACTCAAGTATCTGATTCACTTGATCGTGCCATGTCTTCCTCGGGCGTCCCCGACTTCTTCTACCATTCACATTTGCGTCATATATTCTTCTTACACTACTTTCTTCGTTCATTCGCTCTACATGCCCAAACCATCTGAGGGTCCCTTTCTTAATCTTACTCATTATGCTTACATCAGCCTTACATTCTTTGCGGATCTCCACATTTCTCACACGATCATACATGGTTTTACCACATACGCCTCAGGGATCTCATTTCTACAGCATTCAGTTTACTTTCATCCTTTCTCTGCCAGTTCCATGCCTCACTGCCATACATCAGGGTAGGTACCAGGACTCCATTGTGGACTGCTAGTTTTGCTCCTTTTGACAGTTTTTTATTAGCGCCAACGGCATTCAGTCCTCCATTAACGGAGTTACCGGCATTTATCCTTCTTTCGATATCTCTATCAGCCTTCCCATCTCTCGTAAACATACTACCCAGATACACAAACTAAAAAAATAAATTCAGTAACATAATGAAAAGATGGATTTAAGAACAAAAAAATAATATTATCAAAATTTTATAATATAAAATAATAAAACATGTGCACATAACACACAATAATAATTAATTATTATATTTATTTATTTATTTATTTATTTATAAATAAACGCCCTTTTTCGGGGCTTTTACATATATAGCATAGAAAAAACATTTTATTGTACATAACTGAACTGCCTCAATAACAATATTTTAAATTTATTCAAAGATAAATTGAAGATGTCCACTGACTTGGTATAATTGTTTCCCTCCATTAGTATTCTGGGCAAAGAGGAATACATATGGTAGTTAGTCCCAGAATTTCTGCACTGAAATAAATCCTGACTTCTAGTATTACGAAGTGGAATTCGGAAGCTTATCAATTCAAGTAATACCGGACTATCAACTAAATCATTTAGAATTTTATATAAAAATACCAAGTCAGTGAAAATTCTTCTGTCTGACAATTTAAGCATATTCATATCGTTTAAAAGTGTGTTGTAGTTTAACATATTTGCTGAAATACCCATTTTAAAATTTAGAAAACGTAAGAATTTGTTTTGTATTCTTTCAACAGCTTGTACGTGCATATTATAATGAGGATTCCAGACAGGAGAATTGTACTCAAGTTGGCTTCTAACATAAGCAAAATATAAAATTTTAATACACTTTATATTGTTAAAGTTTCTAGTTAGCCTAGTTATAAACCCTAACATTTTTAAGCCCTTATTACAGATTTCTGTTATGTGGTTAACAAATGAAAGATTTGATTGAAAAGTGATGCCCAAGTCTTTAATTTGCATTAATGTCTGAAGAGCATTATTATCAATGTTGTAATTAAATATCACTGGATTTTTTATTCTAGAAAATCTAACAATTTGACATTTTGAGATATTTAAATAAAGTCTATTTTCCATACACCAAATTAACAATTTGTTGATATTATCTTGAAGAATGTTGCAATGATAAATATTTTCAATAATTTTAAAAATTTTGAGGTCATCAGCAAAAAGTAAGATAGATACATCATGAAATATTTTTGTAAGATCATTTATAAACAAGATAAATAAGATTGGGCCAAGGTGTGAACCCTGTGGAACTCCACTTGTTGCATTAATTTTTTCTGACAGGGAGGATTTAATTCTAATTATTTGTTGTCTTCCAGTGAGATAGCTTTTAAACCAGGCTAATATATTGCCGAAAATATCTAATACCATTATAAAACACACATCATTCACAAACACACAACGCATAATATTTGCCGATTTTTATTTGTTTTCATCACCGACTTTATATATTTTATAAAATTTATTATGTACTTCATCTTATTGAATTTTTGTATTATAAATACAATATTTTGTAATGCAAAAATTAATTATTTTTGAAGTTTACTTTGCTTTATTAATACGTAATTAGCTTGTTTTTTTTGGCTTTTTTAGACCATTTTTTTTACCTGCCCACACCCTCTTTGTGATTCTCAATGCCCCCTGATTTTTTCTAGGTTTTCTACTGCCTCCCTGAAAGTCTCAAATGCCCACAAAGGGGAGTTATCGCCCACGTTGAGAACCTACGCCCTAGACCAGTGATTCCCAAAGTGGTCCTGGTGAACCCCTAGGGGTCCACAGGAGACCCGACGGGGGTCCACGGGAGACCCGACGGGGGTCCACGTAGGCGCGATAAAAAAATGGGGGTTCACAAGTTGTAAGAAATGGCTTTAGCCGTGTTTAGTGACCTGATCTGAAATAGCCAGGTACTTCCCCACCTTCCTCTTCCCCATCCATCTCCTTCCCTTCCCCACTACCTTCAGCCTCACAACATACCCCAGCCCGCCGCCCCGGTCCATTTTGCCCCCGTTTGAAAAATTCGTAGATCCGGTACTACTTCGTTGTGACAGACCACAACTCGCCATTCAATATTCAGTACAACGCGTGTCGAGTTTTGGGAATTTTTTAGAAATATACCAGCTGGGGGTCCATCGTGACCAGTACAATTTTGAAAGTGGTCTACGAGAAAAAAGAGTTTGGGAACCTCTGCCCCAGACCCTAAATGAACCAAGCAACTCTCTTGAACTGGTAGGACTACTAACGGGACACTGCTATCTCAAGAGACACGCGCAGCTGTTGGGAGTGGAAAACACCAATAGATGTAGAAAATGTGAAGAGTATGAAGAGACTCCAATTCACCTATGGTGGCAATGCCCCGCTGTTGGGAACAAGACTCAGATATCTGGGAAGACACATTGTGGAACCAGTAGACATAGCCACATATCCAATGACAACTGGTGAACTTTATAAATGGGACCTGTTAAAGGAATGCAGTAAAATGGGAGGTAGCACAATTATGAGCGCCTTATGTAGCTCTTTTGTTTCCAAAATTTTTATTTTATTTTCTTTTACTGTTTTTCTTGTATACTGTTTTTCTAGTATTCAAAAATAACAAAATTGCTACTAGATTTAGGCAGGACGGAGTCAGAAATACTATTAAAAAAATGCTATCTGATAATTATGTATTACCAGCGCCTTATATTTCTTTTGTTTCCCAAATGTTTATTTTCTTTTCCTTTACTGTTTTTCTTGTATACTTACTTCGAAAACACTTTATTTTGTGTATTCGATGCTTACCTAATCCTAGAACGTAGTACTCTCCTGTATCATCCATACTTCCATACTAATATTATAAATGCGAAACTGCTCGAGTTTGTTTATGACCTTTTCACGCATAACACAATATAAAGACTTTAAAAATTCTTTCACCAATATAAAGCTAAATTATATGCGCAGACTATATTTTGTATATGATGGTAAGCTCTGGCGTAATGAAATTATAAATATTAATATATTATATTTGTTATACGTTTTCTGTCGCTAACTAAAGCAAATTTTTGCTAACGTCAGAAAAAAATCGTTTCCATGGAAACGATTGCTACCGCTTCAGAAAATTCAAATATTAGAAAATGTTTTATTTTATTGGACAAGCTTCTGTTTTGGAATAAATGTCAGTTCCTACATTAAAAATATAATTCGTAACGATTATAAAGACTGAATAAATGAACTGAATAAATACTGTAATTTTTTATTATATTCACAAACTTTCAAATATTTAATTAAAAATAAACATCCGAAATGTTTGTAAGCGCATAAATTCCGAACGAATGAACAAAATTGGATAATTCTTTTTTTCTTTGAGCTATATATAGCTTTATGAAATTTAGGTGGCAGGCGAGATGTTTGAAAACTGAATGTAAGGGAATGAATGTATGGAATTCGGGAGGGGGTGGGGGTGGGGAGGAGGGGGTATAATTGATAAGTTCAACCGCTACAGTAATTTCCCGTAATACCATGCGAGCGAAGCCGCGGGGAAAAGCTAGTATATTATAATTAGGTAAATGGAATTTGTGAATCTGAATCTTACTTAATACTACATACCTAATATATACCTACGAAACCTGTCAATTTGACTGCCCTAGAACGGGAGTCCTTCCTAGTTGGACTGTCAAAAGCTTCCTCGTAATGTTAATGTATTTTTATAACAAATAAATAAATAAATAAAAATAAATAAGCACAATGGGCCTATGGCCTAAATATGCTCACGGAAAAGACACGTAAATCCTCTCTCGCTTAATAACAAAAAAAAAGTATATTGTATTGTAAACTTTGAATTTCAAATATCTCAAAAATTGTATTATATTTTCTTATATTCTCTTGACACCTTTCGAATGTGATCCGTGTTCAAAGGGCTGTTATTGTTGTGTCTGAATCTCAGTTTCATAGATAAACAATAATATTATTAAATATTGGTTTTGTATCACTTTGAATACAGTCGTATGTCAAGGTAAACGGCCTGATGTGATTTGCGTAATTTACCGCATGATACAGAGATGATAAGAGTTTCAAATGTTCAGATAACAAAAATGTAAATTAAAACTTTTGAAAATGCACATAGTTCGTGGTATGTATAAAAGTGAACTTAAGTGTATATAATTTATAAGAAAAGACCAGTTTTTAAATTCCAGATGGCATAAAAAATAAAATTATTGAGGGAATGTGAGAATATAAATAGGTACTTGAAGAAACTTTGGGAAATCAACCGCCCAGGGATCAACTGTCAGCTAGGTTTTTACAAAATTTCGACCGAATTGGTTCGTGCGAGAGTCGTTATTTTAACTGCTTCTGTCGTTACTGAGCGAGTAGACAGTTTTGTGTGTCATCATGACAATCTCACTCGCCGATTCACCTGCTTTTAAACTTACCGGCTAGTAGCTTGTAAACTCGCTCAATGTAATCGAGGCTTAATCAATATGGACTAGTATTATAGTATACTAGCTGGTTCCCGGCATGCGTTGTAAATAAAAAAAAAATTTCTCCCTACATGTCCTTTCCCGTGCGTCCCCGTTCCCCTCCCACCTTCCACCTTCTTCACCTTCCCTCACCCCTCTCCCGCTCCTCCCTCCCGCGTTCCATATATTCAGTCCCAGTTCATTCAGTTTTCCATCAGCTCGCTTGCCACCTATAACAATTATTTTATTATTTTTTTTTATTTTTCATATATTACAAATATTCATTTTTATGTTTTATAAAAACAATTATCAAATTTGGTACCTAAAATAGGTATATATTTAAAATATCTACAATTCTTGATTCGATTCAAAGTATTAAGCGAGTGGGTACTTCAAATAAATTCATTAATTTAAAGAGGCTTGTTCTCGTATACTATAGCCTTGAGGTGTCCCCATAAGAAAAAATCGCACATGGATAAATCTTGGGACCGAGGAGGCCAATGAACATCGCCAAACCTTGAAATAAGGCGACCAGGGGAGAGAGGGCGAATAACGTCCATTGATGCTCTGGCTGTGTGGGCGGTCGCCCCATCCTGCTGGAATCACTCACTCGGATTGGAACACGTCGCCGTCGTAATTCAGGGAAAAAGAAGTTGGTGATCATTCTTATGGGGACACCTCAAGGCTAGAGTATACGAGAACAAGCCCCGAACTCTGGACGAATTGAAGGACGCAATTCGCGTGGAAGTCGCCCAAGTTGAGAGAGCGATGTTTGAGAGAGTCTACGCGAACTTCCAAGAACGCCTCCAGCACTGCATCAACGATTTCGGCCACCACATGCCTAATGTGATTTTCCACACTTGACTGTCTCAAATGCTATTTCCTTGCAAACCTGATTCCATCAATAAATTTGTTTTTGGGAAAAAATTAACTATTTTAATTTTTTTAAAACCGTCCGTCCACTCTGCCGCACCCTGTATAATGATGGCTTTAGTAGAATCTTATTTAAATGTTTGAGGGGGCACAGGGGGGAGCAGAGAAACAAGCAGAGAGGAGAGTGGGGACACGTTTATGAAAATAATTTCTGTGGTAAGTACCATCCACCTGCAAAAATTCAGCTTTCCCCTAATTTCTTCCAGTACAATGCGTTCATTTACTGGGCTATTCAGCCTCACAACTTACTCCAATTTTGGATTTAAAACCGTGATAATGAAATCAAAACGTTTCCCTATCCTAATCATTTATTGAATTTTCCTTCAAAAATATTTACCATATTAAAAAAATAATAATAATCAATAGTAATTGGAATAATTTTCCACTAGACAACAAGGCGACCTCTATACCTACCAAGCGTTCAAAATATTATTATTTATATAAAGATGGGTATACATCTGCGAACCGTTCGTTGAAATTATTTTTATAACGAACATTCAGCGATCCACAGGAAAGGAACAAACTAACCACACGCGACTTCGAACTACAAGCAGTCGGGTCAGCGTAGGGTCACTCCAAGTGGTTCGCTACGTTTGGTGATTTAGCAGGGGTGCCCGGGTTCATGGTGTGAGGTTTGTCTAGGTCTTGGAGGCGAATGACCAGGATACACTGAACCCCAGATTCCTAAACACCCCTTAAACCCTTTTCCTTCCCAGAACTCTCCTCTCCTTCCTTTCTTTAAAAAAAACCCTCCACACAGCATCCGCAAAGATGGCATAGACCTTGACAGAAATTATTTTCCTCAGGGCCTCCTACGTAGGGCTCATGTAAAAAAAAAAACGGCTATACACTTTATCTAACAAAGTAAACCATAGATTCTCAACCTTTTTTTGCCCACTTGGAGAATATTTTCTCTTTTAGCGCCCCCCAACTGCCCCATCCTATCCCATTACAACATCCGTTAAAAAATGTAGGCCTCAACGGCAAACGCATGCTCCTCACTGTTCCAACGCATGATGGCGACTAAACTTTGTCGGGACAGAACGAGATCACTAGCGCTCCGCTACGACATCAACCGACTGAATGGCGCGCATTTTAAAAAAGGAAGATATGCTGCCGCACCCTGTACATACGACGCCGTGCCGTCTCAATGTGAACTGCAAATTTCTGTGTTAGCCATAAAACCGACAGAAGCGTATCGTACGAGCGGTTCACGTTCGGCTCGCAACCGGCTAGCAGATGTATACCCAGCTTAAACCTTTACATATATACCTACAGTATTATAAATTATTGAACAAGTACCTAACATGGAAAGTGAATGCGACAGAAGACATGAACATAGTTAAGAGGAAACCGGGCGCCGTTTTGTCCATACAAAGTATTCCCCAATTTCCTCTTTGGATTTTAACGCTGCTGCAAATATTTTTTTGAAGTGAAAACTTTTTTAGCACCGTTGTGATTTGAAACTCAATGAAACGCAAAAGCGACACTAAAAAGAGACAAACATCTACATCTATAGGATTTAGCCTGCGAGAGAATGAGATAGACTTCTCCTCTTTGTGCGGTGTTTCGTAGACTCCCTACTCTTGCCTATTTTGGTTTTCTGAAGGTTTCACTTCTACCGCGTGCGAACAGCACACACATTTTTGAAGTGAAAACTTATTTAGCACCGTTGTGATGAAACGAAAAAGCGACACTAGAAAGAGACAAACACATCCACCTACAGGATTTAGCCTGCTAGAGAATGAGATGGACTAATAGGTCTCCCTTTGTGCGATGCTTCGTAGCCTATCGGTCTCCATTTTGTGCGGTTCTTCGTAGCCCACGTAGCCTCCCCACTCTTGTCTATTTTTGGTTTTCTGAAGGTTTCACTTCTACCACTTGTGAACTGCACACACTTTTTAAAAATATAATATAGATGTCGACCACTAATTTACTTTTTAAAGGAGTTAGGAGGGTTAGGACCGTCCAAAAATCGTTAAAATTGTCTGGTTGAACGCCATCAACAGACGTTCCGTCTACAAACTAGACAATGTTTTTTTTTAAAACGCAAAACCTACATACGACGTTTTATTTTGCGATATAACAGAATAAAACACGGGCAAAAACGGGCATTAAAGTTTATTTATTTATTTATTAGCAAAAACAGCATTACACCAATATATTGCAAAAACGGTCGTACAAGATACATAATCATTACGTTTACAGTTAAAACATTTATTTAATAAGTGCTATTTCACGCTTAAAATCATTGCAGGAAATGTGGAAAATATCCACATTTCCTGCAAGGCAGTTAATTAACCTAGTAAGTCTTCCCAGGGGCATCACCATTGGTAAGTTAGTTCTGCACCTGGGAAGAATCAAAAGCCTGTGATGGCGACCTCGCGTGAAATTATCCGGGACATTTCAGCCAGAATATCTGGTACCGATATAAAACCATTTAGAAGCTTATATGCCATCAGCAGTAATGCGACATCTCTTCAGGAACTAAGGCTGCAGATACCCAGCATTCCCGAGATAAATTAGTAAGCCTTATTACTGTAAGGTTGGTCAAATCCTTAGAATTGTGTATGACAAAACCCAGCATCTTTGTCGCTGATTTACAGATCTTTTCAATGTGAGCGTGAAATGTTAAGCGAGCGTCATGCACAATTCCTAAGTCCTTGCAAGTCACCATGTGTTTCAATGACGTGTCTTTCATTTTATAATTAAAATATATGGTCTTTTGTGACCTCGTAAAGCACATAACTGAACATTTTTGGAAGTTGAAGTCGAGTTAGATAGATTCCTGTATAAACAAATATATTAGAACCAGCTTTGTCATCAACGCTTTCTTTGTAAACATATTTGGAAAAGCAAACTGAAAAGATTGTCGTTACTGGCTTTTCTTTATAAGATCGTATTATTGAGAAGTTTTTGTTTTATTTATCTGTTTTGTTTCACAATTTAACAATTCATTAAAAATAATGTATTATAGTATACTGCGGGCGGCTTTTGGTTCGGCTTCGCCCAGTTAGTGTTGCTAACCATTTTATAAATCCAATAGGAACTGGTTCCAAAAATAGCCCGTTCCTCGGATCCACTGTCTTCCAGAGATAGCTAGTCACTGGGACAAAGTAACCGGGACGGGATTTAGCCGCTTGATACTATTATTCACAACCGAATATTACCGTAATCTTTCCATATCCTACCTGGGGCACGTCCCCATGCGACCTGCTAACGGAAGTGGCGACATTTTTTGATGAATTCTTGAATTCCATCGAATTACAATGGTAGCTTTGTTTAAAATTCCACGTACACAGATGTTATCTGTGGCGCTGCGCGCACAACGTGGCGTCAAACATGCACTCAAAGCCGGGTTCTGAAATTCAACCACGCAGACGCTACCCTATTAATACTGTTCGATTTCCTGCATGTTCCAAAGTGGAAAATATTATAAATCCAATAGGAACTGGTTCCAAAAATAGCCCGTTCCTCGGATCCACTGTCTTCCAGAGATAGCTAGTCACCGGGACAAAGTAACCGGGACGGGATATAGTAGCTTGATACTATTGTTCACAACCGAATATTACCGTAATCTTTCCATATCCTACCTGGGGCACGTCCCCGTGTGACCTGCTAACGGAAGTGGCGACATCTTTTGATGAATTCTTGAATTCCATCGAATTACAATGGTAGCTTTGTTTAAAATTCCACGTACACAGATGTTATCTGTGGCGCTGCGCGCACAACGTGGCGTCAAACATGCACTCAAAGCCGGGTTCTGAAATTCAACCACGCAGACGCTACCCTATTAATATTGTTCGATTTCCTGCATGTTCCAAAGTGGAAAATATTATCGGTATCGCCCTGGTGAAAGACCACCATTCAGAATTGAAACGTTGCTTGAAATGGCTTTAGCCGTGTTTTGGTGACCGAATATGAATAATAGCTAGGTTTTTTCCTCAACTTTCTCTACCGCATCTCATTCTCCTCCTCACAACATACCCCAATCGGTCAACCCCGATTCACACTGTTGGGAGCAGTTGGTACTCATACCAAAAATATAGCTTGACAATTACAACCCCCGATTACAACGACTCAATCGGAGAATGTTACGATACACTTGAAAAGCACGTTGATAACATTGTCACTAAAGCAACAAAAAGTTTGGGTTTCGTACTGAGAACATGCAAATTTTTCAAAAACACTAAGACTTATCTGATTCTCTACAATTCACATGTTCGTCCTCACCTGGAATACTGTTCACAGGTTTGGAACCCGCGCTATATTGTTTATGTTAACAGGTTAGAAAGAGTTCAGGAGCGATTTCTCAAATTCCTCAATTTTAAATCATTCAACATATACAACTCTTACGACGAAATCGAGAAACATTTTCGAATCACAAACTATTCAACAGGAGGCTTGTCGCTGATCAGATGCTCCTGTACAAATTTTTTTTTTTTTTTTTCAATTATTTCTGGCTTTCACCCATCAAGGGTGTTCTAGGCCATCATTTCAAATTGTAGAAAAGGGAAAGGTAAATTTAAATATAAATGAAGAAGTAAATTTATATATTAATATTATTTAAATGTGCAAATTTCAGAATTATATGGAAGATTGGAATCGAGTTTAGACTTAGGAGAGATGAGATGTTGAATGGAGGGGAAGTAATTTTAGATAACGCTTGATAAAAGAGAGGATATTTATTTAGAGAGGGACAACCAAAAAATATGTGATCTAAAGTTCCCACATCTAGACCACAGAAAGTACAATCTGGGGAGTCAAGGACATGAATTTTAAACAAGTGAGAAGGAACGGAACAATGTCCGATTCTCATTCGAATAAGAGAGGAAATTTCTTTTTTGGAAAAATGGGGGAATTTTTGAAACCACGGTTTTGATGGAATAGTCCTTTGTATTGAGGCATAGCAGGCTCCCTTGGATTGACTAGCAATGTTCCAATACTCTGTCCAAGCATTGCGGGATCTATCTTTGATGATGGAAAAAATATCAGATAGGGGAATATGGTGCAAAATTATTAACTCAAAAGTTGACTGCCCGGATTTGCTAAACAAAATAAATTTCCACACGTTCATTCGATATAGTAGACAAAATACCCTTTTCTATATTGATAGATGCAACACCAATTCCAATCAAAATGAATTTATACAAAGGACATGTAACTACCATAACAACAAATTTGCAAATATAGACACACGTGCTGACGTATTTACTGCTAGTTACTGTCGCTACAGAACTTCACTGTATAACATTTTAGGTGCGAATAACACATAAATTAATTGTATCTAATATTTTTATATTACTTGGCAACTTTCCCTTATCCCTCTCCTCCCCTTACCCTTCCCAACCCAAATCCCTATTTTG
Organism: Glyphotaelius pellucidus; assembly: GCA_936435175.1. Classification (NCBI taxonomy): domain Eukaryota; kingdom Metazoa; phylum Arthropoda; class Insecta; order Trichoptera; family Limnephilidae; genus Glyphotaelius; species Glyphotaelius pellucidus. Next base: position 20,370,207 of record OW386556.1, read on the forward strand.
CAGTCTATTTCAGTTTTAATCACACTTATTTTAATGTTGTGTATTAGTTTACCATTTGTTGAATTCACATTTGTACTCTTATTATTTTTTTAAAATTTCTAGTTTATATTCAGTTAGTCTTGTTTCTAAATACCTATCTGTGAACATTAATAATTGGTCTGTTTTTTTATCATCCTCTTATGTTTATTGTATTACTAAGACTGTTAATGTTCCTTAAATAAATAAATAAATACACAAAATACACCTACATATTATGAACGAGCCTGTAGAAGATTCCAATTCAAATCTTCTGAGATTTTAAATAAAGAAATTAGATCAAATTGTCCATTTTGAACCCGTCATTAAATGGCAAGATGTTGAAAGCAATCAGTTTTCTGAAACTGAAAATCTGGGGTCATCCTAAGATGAAATTATTCCCATTAGAGAAGTTGGCTTTATCAGCTGACCTCGGGAGGTCACCGCGGAATGTATTTACATATTGAGATTACTGTGACCTTCGACAAGCAGAAAAATTTCTCGGTAAAACTGATCGTTAATAATAACGAGATAATCGAAATGGTGTTATCATGTTGTTAAATGATGCAATTGTGATAGGTAAATTTGACCCGTTACGAAAGAGTACAAATATCAGCTGTTTTGTGTAAAATCCATACTAATATTATAAATGCAAAACTGCTCGAGTTTGTTTATGACCTTTTCACGCATAACACAATATAAAGACTTTAATAATTCTTTCACCAATAGAAAGCTAAATTATATGCGCAGACTATATTTTGTATATCATGGTAAGCTCTGGCGTAATGAAATTATAAATATTGATATATTATATTTGTTATACGTTTTCTGTCGCTAACTAAAGCAAATTTTTGCTAACGTCAGAAAAAAATCTTTTCAATGGAAACGATTGCTACTGGTTCAGAAAATTCAAATATTAGAATATGTTTTATTTTTTTGGACAAGCTTCTGTTTTGGAATAAATGTCAGTTCCTACATTAAAAATATAATTCGTAACGATTATAAAGACTGAATAAATGAACTGAATAAATAGTGTAATTTTTATTATACTCACAAACTTTCAAATATTTAATTAAAAATAAACATCCGAAATGTTTGTAAGCGCATAAATTCCGAACGAATGAACAAAATTGGATAAGTAATTCTTTTTTTCTTTGAGCATTATGAAATTTAGGTGGTAGGCGCGATGTTTGAAAACTGAATGTAAGGGAATGAATATATGGAATGCGGGAGGGGATGGGGGTGGGGTGGGGGGGGGGAGATAATTGATAAGTGCAAGCGCTACAGTAATTTCCCGTAATACCATACGAGCGAAGCCGCGGGGAAAAGCTAGTATAATATAAATGGACGTAATAAAATAAAATTAATCCTTAGCATAACTAACTTATTAAAAGTTTAATGCTGGGCATATAAGACGGAGACCACCAGACCACACAGTGAAGCAGGCAATGTCTATAAAGCTTAATCAACAGTCATCCAGAGAAAGACTAAAGAACTCCTGGATGACTCGATGCTCCAAAATATTGCAGAGAAACGGCCTGAATGAAAGCAACACAAAGAACCGAAGACGATATAGCCTGAGAACTAGAAGAGCCCAATAGCCTACCCAGGTAGACTTGGGACAGTATAAAGAAGAAGAAGATTAACAGTTAAATGCTAATGTTTGGTTAGAAGTTTTTAATTTGTTTGTTTTTCCTGCACTGAAAAATAAGTCCACATTTTGGAATCGAAACGCTGCTTGAAATGAAGTAACACAAACACAAACTACAGTCGATTTGGGAGGCGGGAATGGGGGGAACCTTTATTGGATAACCAACATCTCTGCCATAGGTCACCCCAAGTGGTTCGCTACGTTTGGTGATTTAGCAGGGGTGCCCGAGTTCATGGGGTGAGGTTTAGGTCTTGGAGTCGGATGACCAGGACACACTGAACCCCAGATTCCAACCGACCCCTTAAACCCTTTTCCTTCCCAGAACTCTCCTCTCCTCCTTTTCCTTTAAAAAACCCTCCACACAGCATCCCCAAAGATGACATAGGCCCTGAGAGAAATTATTTTCTTTAGGGCCTCATGTGTGGAGTTCATGTAAAAAAATTCAACAAACATGAAAATGGGGAAATCAACAAACATGAAGATGAGGAAATCATTAAATGAAGGTGTGGAAATAAACAAACATGAAGAGGAGGAAATCATCAAACATGAAGGTGCGGAAATAAACACACAGGAAGATGAAGAAATCAACAAATATGAAGACAAGGAAATCATGAGGTAACACCAACACAACAACCTAAAGTTCGCCTCGAAACAGTAATCCCTAGTGAGGAGGACTTAAAAAAACTACTACATTGACTATGTTTTCATGGTGGCCAGACAACTCGTTGGGTTTCGTTAGATTAGGTTATGGGCTATTTTTCAATTTTTTTTTTTTTTCATAACTTTTAGCGACTTTTCACAGAAGTGTTGAAATTGCATGATTCTGGGTTGTCGCTGGACCGTATTTTAAAGTCGATAAAAATTAAATAAATGTCTCTAACCCTGTTTGGTCACCAGATCTGAGTAGTCAGATACTACCAACCTTTCTCTTCTCCATCTCCTTCCCCTCCCCGCTACATTCAGCCTCACAACATACCCCTATTTGAGGTGCCATATCATCACTGACTCCAAACGGTTAAGAGCAGTTGGGCCTCTTGTGCGATACTCGCAAAAAAAAAGGTAAATTTTGATTTGAACCAAAGCATACCTACGATTTGTGCGTGTATTTATAACTAGGTGTCCCTTACGCTAACAAAGGGTCAAAGTAACCTAAAATCAACGATTCAAAAAACTTTTATTTTTCCTTGGCAATTGCAAATAAATATATGCAATAGACAGTAATAAGAACATTAATGAAGATTTTTCTATAATGCCGACAGGTCTAGTTACTCTTCCACATCACCTTCCTTGAGTCTCACAAATATAACCCGATTGCGGATCCCATAGTCTCCGGATGACTGGGAGCATTTCAGACACACCCAATCTGTCCAGGGTATTTGAGGGCTCCCCTATCCCTAAAACCTTAACAGTACCTACTTGAAAATACAATTGTAATAAAGATAAACTCCATCTACGATCCACAACAATCAACACAAAGTTTATCTGGACCTATTCAGACTGTGACATGTTTGTCCATTTAGCTAAGTCATCATTTGCCTAATCAATATTAGACGCACATTCGACCATCCTTTAGGCAGATAGCACTATCTTTGTGTATTTTTGGCCCCTTTTCCATTAAAATAAACGAATGTACGAATTCCTGGTCGTGTACCGTCTAGGCCAGAACTTCTAAAACTTCATGCCGTAATGATTAATAATTCCCTTTAACCATAGTACCTAACATATTATGGTCAAGGGTTCTCAAGCTTTTAGAGTTTAGGAGCATCTATATTTTAATATCCATGGCAATCAAATTCTATTAACAATCTTATAAGAATTTAGTGTGTTGGATCGTTTGAACAGCCGTAATCAGCCAACAATCAATATTCGAATTAGAAAGACTTCATTTTCGCATATCATTTGAAATCCATCAATAATTAATGAAATCATTATTTTTTGTTGATAGATGAATATTATGTATCCAAACAATTTCCAGCGTTGTTAGGTGTTCCTCAGGGGTCAAACCTTGGTCCTCCGCTGTCCCTCATACTTATTGACATCTAGGTATATGTAAAGTGTGGCAGATTTTGTACATAGACGGTAATAGGTTAGGTTTTGTTTGAAGAAAGTAAGTACTATCTTTATAACTAACTAACCATCACGCCATTTCCCACAGGAGTTGGCAGAGCGGACGGACAACCAAACAACTCGGTCTTAGCACACAGGTACTCCTTACTTCATTCACATTCTTACATCATCACGTACCTACAGTATACTCTTTTCTTATTCTGACTCTTGACATAGCCCGACTCAAGTATTTGGTTTACTAGCCCTTCAAAATTAGGGCATATTTTGTCAGTAAGTAAAAGTACTTTCGCTTTGTAATAAAATTCATATAAAATGAATATTTGTGAACTTACCCGAAAAGCAAAAAAAAACTGTATTTTAAAGGTAACGAATACGCTTTCAAATTTTATTATTAGAAAAAACCATGTTATTTTTTAAATACAAAAATGTTTAATGCAAACTTTAAAAACTTTTAAAAATGGCTCACCTTACGTTTTTTCTAACAAAAATCACTGATAATGAAAAAAATAAAAACACGTACATATTTTATAAGACTTTATCGTCACCTCATTTTTTGTCGTTGCATGTAAAAACATTTCTTAAAAAATTCACAAAGTTTCATAATTTCTTTTCAAATTGCGGTCAGAAACTTTGGTTTTATAACAGTACATTTACATATATTTGGTGGTTAATTTTTACATTTTAATACAAAGCGTGTTCTTTTCTTTTTCCAATAGCGTTTAGTTCGTACTTCTCACTATGATAGTAAGGGAGACACAACGATTTCTATGCGACTTATGTGAGCTGGGACAAATATGGTATCCTCTGATTAGATATTCAAAAGCTCCATAGAGTTTCAAATGACAAATCATTCTGAAAATATGTATCACAATCTTTCACAATTTTCCAAAAATGTTTCAATAAACATTTTATAATAAAACGAAAAACAAATATTATAGACATTTATTTGTACTTGTAATTAACCAACTTCTTGTGAATTTTGGAAGGTAAATTATTTATTTTCCTTCAGTCTTAAATTAATGTGTGATTAACATTTTCTTTCAAGAGAAACTTTTATTTTGCTGTACCCGCAGTTGACGATCTTTTTTCTTCAATTCTAGATTATTTTCTTATTTCATTTTAAAATCTTCTGCGTCCTCCAAATCCGCGACTTCTTCCAAAGATTCTCGTCAATAGATGAAAAAGTTTCCTCAGGAGAGAGATGACAGATCTTAGACCTCCGCGAGGTTCATTGTAACCGTAGGGGTCATCTGACCTCCCGGCAAAGAGGCCTTGGCCATCGTAGCGCTCTAGACCTGCCGTACCTACTCCGAGACCCAGAAGACCTCTCTGACTTCGTAGGCCGATTGGACTCCTTAAACCTCCTAGACCTAGATCAATTCCCTGAAAAGGATACAAGAATATAAGAGAAATACGCAAGCTAAAAATGTGTATATTCTAAGTGATTCTTATATCACCACGAATATGGGTAATGGTCGAAAATTATTGTGACTTCACATTAAGCTTCGCTGTTTTTGTATGAACACAGCACAAGAATCTCCACTGTTCAAAGGCAGTTGGACTATGATATCCCCAATTATTTATGCTGGAGAGAGTGGAAAGGAGAAGGAGATGAGGAATATGAAGGCTTGTAATTCGTTTTTTGCAGCGTGTGATGGGATAATAAATGGATTTTCAGACAGGTGTTGTGATATTCGATTATTATATTCTGGGAGGCGGGTATGGGTAACCAACACCTCTGCCATAGATCACTCCAAATGGTTCGCTACCTTTGGCGACTTAGTAGGAGTGCCCGGGTTTATGGTGTGAGGTTTGTCAAGGTCTTGGCGGCCGATGTATCTGCTCACCTGCCGCGAGGCGGACCGGATCGAGAGACTGGTTGAGGAGGTATTTTGACCTCTCCAGCCAGAATCCCATCCCCCTGCATCCCTGCAGTTAAAGGGACGGATTCATACATCTGGACACACTGACTCCCGTCCGACAGCATCCCCTAAGATGACATAGGCCTTGAGGGAAATTATTTTCCTCAGGGTCTATGAATAATTTGAACAGTATTCATCGAGTTTATCATATTAAAGTTCTGTAAAAGTTCTATGCAAGTTCTGTTATTATTCCATTATGGGCTAATTATTTCACATAACTTGGATAATCACTTTGAAATTTGTGGGAACGATGATAAATATAAATAGACGTCACGCGTTAGTGACGTTTATTTATTGACTCCGATATTATATTTGACTCCGTGGTCAATTTAGGAGGCGGGAATGGATACCGCGGGAGCCTTTATTGGATAACCAACACCTCTGCCATAGGGCACTCCAAGTGGTTGGCTACGTTTGGTGATTTAGCAGGGGTGCCTGGGTTCATGGGGTGAGGTTTGTCTAGGTCTTGGAGGCGGATGACCAAGACACACTGAACCCCAGATTCCTACCCACCCCTTAAACCCTTTACCTTCCCAGAACTCTCCTCACCTCCCTTTCCTTAAAAAAAACCCTCCACACAGCATCCTCAAAGAAGACATAGGCCCTGAGCGAAAGTATTCTCCTCAGGGCCTCCTGTGTGAAGCTCATGTAAAAAAAAGGGGTAAGGCTTTCGACCAGCAATACGAAGGTCGCGGGTTCAAATCTTGGCGCTCGCAAATAAATTTATTGTATTATTTCACAATTAATTATTAAAAATAATATATAGTATATTTGCAATACGTTCCAGAGTGAAAAATACTCTCAGTATTGCCCTGGTGCAAGACCACCATTCAGAATTGAAACTTAACTTGAGATGGCTGATTGGTGTTCAGATCTGAATTGTCAAGAACTTCCCCTTCTTCTTCCCCTCCCCACTAAAAATTGTACATGCCATAGGTGAACGCAATGAACATTGTCAGTGCTGGTAAAGAAACATTTTTGCATGTGCCATGTTTATTTCCTGACAAAATCTACCTATGTATGTAATTTTTTGTTTTTAACATTATGAATCCTTAAGTAATATTTCCGTATTTTTAAAGCAATATTACTGTAAATGGTATATATTTTTGTTAATAAAAAGCAAGGTGTTTCGAACATTGCTTGTTTTTTCGAAAAAATGTATGATGACAAGCAAATGATTTAAAAATAATAATTTATTACTTATGTTTAAAAGTTTTAAAAGTAGATAAAGTAACACATACCGTGGCTACCTTCAAATTTAACTTTGTCAAACTTTTTTATTTGAATGCAACTGTCCTTTATGTAGGAATTTAAAAATAATTATAAAAAGGTACTTACGTTCGTATATTGAAGAGTAGACGTTGCAAATATCAGCAATATTAAAAATACTTTAAAATTCATATTTAATTTAAAAACAACTGCACTAAATAATGCTAACTCTTAGATCAGCTATTTCCTTGCAAAAATAAATCTCTAATGACATAAAAATGTGTTTTTCATTCAATAAATACCTAAGAATCTAATTTTTAAATTTATTCTCTTTGAGATAAAGCACGGATTAAAACTATGTTTCATTTTAATCACCTTATCAAAACACAAAAAAATGCAACGATTGCAAAGATATCACTTTGTAAAGAAAACATTGTTGTTTTTTTATACGGACCACGTATAAAAATGCAGAATTGCAACAATTTGTCAGTTTTGATAGATATAAAGTTAGTATTTGGCCTATTTTTTGTAGTCTTCAGTATAATTTAGAGTGATAAGAGTGTTTGTTACAATGGCCAGAAGAAGTTTTGTGGTCATTTCGTTGATAACTCTGCAGATTTTGCAGGTAAACGATTTCAGCAACATCTTTTCGATTGTTAATATTTTCAGTTTAGCGTAAAACCACGTTTTAAGTTATGTCTATCTCAAATTATGTCATGACTAGGTCATCTATATTCATTAATCTAAAAGTTAAATAAGTTTAACCCCTCAGGCCTCAGGTGTGTTCTGTCAGAGGGTTAGAAAATTTCCGCTATGCAATAAAATCCAAATAAATGGAAAATTTCTGAATGTATCCGAAAACTAAAAACTGTTTTTGAAAGGTGATGAAATATGCTTTCAAATTTTATAATTAGAAAAAAACACATAATTTTTGAAAAATCAAAATCAAAAAGCAAACTTTAAAAATGGCTCACCGTACGTTTTTTCTAACAAAAATGGTTGATAATGAAAAAAAGAATAAGGCCCGCATTTTTTACTTTTTCTTTATAAAGAATTCACAAGGTTTCATAATTTTTTTCAAATTGCGGTCGGAAACTTTGGTTTCATAGAGTTGCACTTTTCAATTTTTCTGTTACTTCTAGGTTCGAAAATAAGGCGTGGTGCTTTCTCTTTCTAACACCTTTTAGATCATATTTCTCACCATGACAGTAGGGGAGAGACAAATATTTCTGTGCTACCTTGTGAGCTGTTCCCAATAGCGAACAGATTAGCCTGAGGGGTTAAATCGTAGATTCGTGAATCATAGGTTTGGGCATATTTTAATGTTTTTACTGGAGATGCCACGAATAGTGATTTTGCCGAATACCGAATATTCGGCTAAGCTTTTGACTGAAGCGCCGGATTTTCGGCGGCCGAATATTTGGTGGTTTGTTGTGCGCCTGCCTGCGATGGTCTATGTATAATAGTGAGCTCTCGCGTCAAGAAATTATTTTCTATACCATTCATCTGATCATGATGAAACTTTGGCGAATTGTTGTGCGCACGCCACTGGTAAGCTCTGGCGTTATGAAATTTGTATAAAAATTATGCAATGTGTGGCGCACGAGTTGTTTGAAAACGCGGGAGAGAAAGGGGAACGGGGACGAACGGAAAACGACACGCAGGGAGAAACAATTTATTTGATTAAGTGGCATTGCGACGCAGCAGAAATGCACACGCAGAATTTAATGGCTAAATTATCTGTATCAGTTTCCATAGATTCACTTTTTCTCTTTCTTATAAAATTTTCACAAATAAATAAAAACTCCTTTAGCGCTTGATAACGTGACCTCTAAACTCGGTTTGCCAAGCGATTTTTATGCCCATCACCTACATTCGTGGCGATACAAGGCACACAAAGAATACATACATTTTTTGCTTGTGACTTCAAAAGCCTGATAACGTAAGGTTTTCAATGAAGGAACATTCATTAAAAAAGTTCAAATCGAACAGTTCGAAAAATCCTACGAAAATCTTATTGGCAGTGTAATATCATAGTGAGATTTATTCAAGTAAAGACTATTATTGGGTGTGGGTCACTGAAAGGATAAAGCGATAATAGTGGGGGTGTCCGTCTGTTCGAAATAAGCTCAATTGGTCACTACTTCTGGTGAAATTATACATTTTCAAATATAGAAATTCTTTCTTGAAATATTTCATTGTCTCGTCTGGAATTCGAAATTTATGTAAATTGACGACATTAGTTTTCTTTCAAATCGGCATAGATCACACTTCTAGAGATAAGCTGTTCAGTAGTGGTTTTTTTTTAAATGTGAATACCGCACAAGAGTCTCAAATGCTTCCAACCATCTGGGGTACGTTGAGGCTGAAGGTAGTGGGGAGGGAAAGGAGATGGGAAGATGGAGGTACCTGGCTATTCAGATCTGGTCACCAAATACTAAATAATATATTTTTAATTTTTCTTTATTCGTTGCTTTGATGGTTACATAATTTGTGAATTTTTCCACCACCATGCTAGGCACATGTATGGTGGTGGCATTTCATGCAATGTTTCAATTTTGAATGGTGGTTTTACAACAGGGCTATACTGAGAGTATCTTCCTCTCTAGAGTGTAGTGCAGCAGCTGTCATAACATCATCCTGGCAAACAAAAGAACCATTGCTGCTTACTGATTATTTTTCGAACTAATTTGCAGGTTTTTGGAAATGATGGCAAAGGCTGTGAAGTGCGCAGGGTTCCAAGATCAGATCCTGCAACCCCAAACATGATCAAATTCTCAATCGAGTGCTCCAATCCTCAGCCAGACGATCAAATATCCGCCCCATCAGACATGGCCCGAACAGTAGTCGAACCACCTCGAGACAGTCCATACAAGTCAAAGTTTGCTCCTAAATCCCTCAAACTGACTCCACTATTCAAGAAACGCTTGGCAGATCCATTGGGCTCTCAACTTTCACCAATCAAACTACCCTTTACAGATCCAAAGACATCCTTGCAGAAGTTCAGATCGGTATTCAAAAAAGCACCAGAAGAAAATGTCGATATCCCAGACAAAGTTTTCGAATTGCCTCAGGATATCGTGGCAGCACTACCAAAACCTAAGACATCACTCTCAGAATTGCTGAAAAAATCCAAAGTTCCAGCTTTCCGAACGCTTGACACAGCTTCTTCGAATATGGACCCCGTCAGATCCTTCAGAAATCAACATCCCAGATTTCCGTCTTTGTTCAAAAAGGCTGCAGAGGAACCAAAGAAGCCTGCCGATTTGGAAACCCTAGATGAGGCTTTGAAAAATACGAAACTTACCCTTCCCCATGTAATGGCTCAGCTTTTAAAGAAAAATCCAGACGATGCCATAGCATCTGCTGCTGCTAATGTGAAACCCGTTGAAAATGCACCAAAATCGTCCAAATTCAGAGAGTCCAAACTTTATTCTCTGTTAAAGAAACCAGAAGAAGACCCGATTGTGTCGGCAAGTTCCGATTCAGCCGCTTTCGAGAAGCTCCCAAAATTTGAAAAACTAAAACTACCAAAACTTCGATCGCTCTTAAAGAAAAACGAAGACCAGCCGGAAGATTCCGCAAGTTCGCTAGTTGGAAAATTTGCTGAGGCTCCGCAATTACCCTCAGCACTTGAAAAAGAACCAGAAGAATCTATAAAAACTTCACTGGCTGACAAACTGGCGGCGCTTAGAAAAGTACCAGAGGATACAATAAAAAAAACACTTTCTGAAAAACTGGCAGCACTTAGGAAGTCATCGGAAGACCTAAGGAAAAATGTTGACGAGTCTGAAGGTTCCGCAAGTTCACTAGTTAATAAATTTGCTGAAGCTCCGCAATTATCCAAACTGTCAGCACTTGAAAAAGTACCAGAAGAATTGCTAAAAACTTCACTGTCTGATAAATTGGCGGCGCTTAGAAAAGCACCGGGAGAACCAAGCAAAACGTCACTTTCTGAAAAACTAGCAGCACTTAGAAAGACAGCAGAAGAATCTTCTCTCCTAAAGAAAAATGATGACGATCCTGTAGTTTCTGCAAGCTCCCAAATTAATAAATTTGCTGAGGCTCAAGAATCATTAAAAACCTCACTTTCTGATAAATTAGCAGCACTTAGAAGAGCACCAGAAGAATCAATCAAAACAGCGCTATCTGATAAACTGGCAACACTTAAAAAAGAACCAGAAGATTCAATAAAAACAACACTATCTGAAAGATTGGCAGTACTGAAAAAGGCAGCGGAAGAATCTTCACTTTTAAAGAAAAATGATAAGGAACCCAAAGCATCGGCAAGTTCCCTAGTTAATAAATTTGCTCCGCAATTATCTAAGCTGTCAGCACTTGAAAAAGTACCAGAAGAAACCCTAAAAACGTCACTGTCTGATAAACTGGCAGCGCTTAGAAAAGCACCAGAAGAATCAATCAAAACGACACTTTCAGAAAAACTGGCAGCACTCAGAAAGTCAGCAGAAGAATCTTCCCTTTTAAAGAAAAATGATGACGATCCTATAGTTTCTGCAAGTTCCCAAGTTAAAAAAATTGCTGAGGCTCCAAAATTATCTGAGCTCTCGGAACTTAGAAAGGCACAAGAAGAATCATTAAAAACCTCACTGTCTGATAAACTGGCAGCACTTAGAAAAGTACCAGAAGATTCAATAAAAATGAAACTTTCTGATAAACTGGCAGCACTTAGAAAAGTACCAGAAGAACCAATCAAACCTAACGTACCAGCGTTTATAGAATCATCAAAAACGAAGGCAGGAGAGTTAGCAGACAAGGTCAGATCTTTACTTCAAAAACCTGATGATGATCCAGTTGTGTCTCAAATATTTGACACGGGAGAAAAGCTTACAAAACCAACAAAACTGTCAGAGCTATTCAAAAGAGTTTCGAAAGAACCTACTGGCTCAGAAAGTGAACCTTTTTCAGCAATCAAAGCAAAGTCTCCTTTGAAAACCTTACTTGAAAGAACTTCAAACAAAGAAATGGATGCAGCAACCTCTGATCTGGAACCCAAAAAATTCAAGCTTTCATCACTAGTTAAAAAACCTCTTTTGCCAAAGAAATCCTTGATACTCGACAAAGACCCAATAGTGAAATCTTCTTTATTGAGCAAATTAACTCCTAAAATAGAAACTCCTAAAGCTCGAACAGCAGAAGAAATGACAACAATGCTTGACAGAATAAGAAGCACACTAAGCGAAGCCGTTGTAAATGGAAAAATGGATCCATCAAAAGGACGGTCACTTCTCAAAAAGCTGTCTTTGACTAATGATTTAGACGAGGGTGCTTCAGAGCTAAATTCAGTGGCTGCTGAAACAGACCAAGCTGTGGATGCAGAGAAGTCAGCATCAAACGCGGAACTCGTTGGAAGTGCACCGGAAGATGATATGATAGGACTAACACAGAAAGAGTTGGACAGCAAAAGCTGTGATCTTTGCAAATGCTTCATGAAAGTATTTCCGCAAAAGTTCGGAGACGGTACCAGTAGCAGAGCCGCTAACGAAGTAGAAGAAAAAGCCGTCAAACCATCCAAGTTCAAGAGACCAATTCTACCATCCAAGATATCCGACAGATTGAGAGAAGTGTTGAAACCTACCGATCCTGACTCTGCCGTCGATGCTGATAATCATGCCCCTTCGTTCTTGCCCCCTCCGAAAAATCGCGAAGCGGAAGATTTGCCCACTCTGAAAAATCGAGAAGCAGAAGGTTCCGACAATGAACTACTGGAAATTGAGAGAGGACAAAGAATCCAAGAAGGCATTGAGAGACTCATCAATTTCGTATCGTTGGTGGGAGAGTTGGACCAATATGTATCGCATAAAACCAGAAACTTTATAACAAAGATGGCAAGATTGTACGATGGGGATGAAAACCCACAACTTCTATGAAAATAATTTACACAGGTATTTTAATATAAGACATCTATAATTAAAATGTATTTATAATACTTTTAAGACAATAATTTATTTTAATTTAATGCCTCTTTTATTTTTTTTCAATGGAGAGAAGTTGTTTTTGACTGTTACTTTTTATACCTAACACAATAGATATACGAGGCGCTCAGCAGAAGAGTGGCCCAACCCACATTAGCAAAAAACATCATATTGTTTTATATCTATGAAGTCACAGGATCAAAGGATCTTTGAAATAGTGAAAACTTAAATTGAGCCACTGTGGCTTCATAGATATAACAAAAATATATGAAAATGATGTTTTACACTGATTACGAATTTTTGTGGGTTGGGCCACTCTTCCGCTGAGCGCCTCATATGAACTACTTAATTTGTATATTTTATTTATTTTATTAGGATAGGAAAATATATTTAGAAAGATAAGTATTTATGTTATCAAATAAGTTGTACATTTTGGAAGAGAATAAAGTATTTTTAAGAATGTTTTATAAAAATAGTTTTGAAATTTTATTTATCCCAGATGCCAATAATTTTAAATAATGGACAAAAATAGGATTTGAATAGCAGAAGTGTTAAGTTCTCGAGTCTTCAATTGAAAAAACACTCTTAATTCACTGAAGTTTATTTAATAACTCAGGTACGCCTCATACGTCTTAGTGTAGTAATGTTACATTGTCGTGTAAACAAGTTTATGGGAGTGGTTAAATCAAATATTGATTCTAATTTCAAACAAGCCCAATCCCCATTTTCTAGTATGAGAGATCCAAAAGCAGAATTTCTCAGACCAGTGACATCTTCAGTTTTTAGGACTAACTAAATATTCAGGCTAGTCTAGTTATTTTATATATTTATGAAACGTCTCTATGGCTTTTGAAGACATAATAGTTGTTGAACATTTACAACATATCAGTATGATAAATACTTATCATTTTGCAAACATAATATGATATTAACATATAAAGGTATATTCATAACTAATTATTTTTGCTTAGATGCAGGGCGGGGAGGTTTTCAAAATATTGAAAAGATCTGTAAATGGCAGTTGGGTAAAATCGCACCAACAGTGAATGATATGTATAGTTGATAGCACTAATTGTGTCAGTAACTGGGTTGTCACAGTGGAAAAGATGGTAGAGTTAAGTAGATTTAACAGAGACAAATATTTATAACGCTTGACATTTGAGGGCAGTCTACGAGGTTATTCAATAATTTTAAAAAGTATATCATTAATAGTTCTTCGGGTAGAAAGTAGTAGCTGTTGTTAGTTGTAAAATAGTAAGCAGAGGGTAGCGCTTATCTTAACAAGAAGAATATGTATGAATGTGAATTAAAAAGGCGTGTGAGTCATGATAGTTGTTTTTTTTTTTAGATGAGCTCCACATAGGAGGCCCTGAGGAAAATAATTTCCCTCAGGGCCTATGTTATCTTGGGGGATGCTGTGTGGACGGTTTTTTAAGGAAAGAAAGGGGAGGAGAGTTCTAGGAAGGAAAAGGGTTTAAGGGGTGGGTAGGAATCTGGGGTTCAGTGTATTCTGGTCATCTGCCTCCAAGACCTAGAAAAACCTCACCCCATGAGCCCGGGCACCCCTGCTAAATCACCAAACATAGCAAACCACTTGGGGTGACCTATGGCAGAGGTGTTGGTTATCCAATAAAGGTTCCCGGGGTGGCGGTACCCATTCGTGCCTCCCAAATTTAGTGTTAATTTTATTATCACACAAGAGTCCTAATGCGTCCCAAGGTGGCCAAAGCATGTGCCCACATACTGCTTGGCAGGCTGGATCGGGAGACATTGATCGAGGAAGTCCTAACCTAGACTTTTCCAGCTGGACTCTGACCCGAAGGCCTTGCACCGCAGTGGAAGGGATAGACTCATACCCACCTCTCAAACCTTTTTCCTTTTCAGAATTTCCTCCTTCCTTTCCTTAAAAAGACCCTCCACGCAGCATCTCCAAAGATGAGGCCCTGAATTTTTTTCCTCGGAATCTCCTGTGGATCTACATATTTGTAAGTTTTCATAAATGGTTTTTTATTACTTATGCAAAATTTAAAACACAACATATTAAAATCTTTATGGTATGGCCACACTGAGGCCAACTTCAAACGTTCGGACGATTTTGTAGAGGGGTAGTTCGTGCGTTGGAAGTTCGGGTTGGAATGTCGGAGTTCGAGTTGGCCCGGGATCGCCTCCGGGGCGATCGGTGGTGGCTGGTTCGTGCGAGTTGGCCCAACACATCTGTCTGCGCAATATTAATATGGAAGAGTGGTATAAAAATTGTTTGAAATTATTATTTTTTTAGCTTTACGAATCGAAATCAATATTATGGAAACCGAAGCATCGCCTGCACAATTGTAGGCAACTGATAAGATACAGCGCCGAATCAGCTGTTCGACATCCGCCATTTTGGAGTTCGGAGTTGGAGAGTTGGCTGCAGCCACCACACGATCGGCCAACATTCCAACTCCGAACTAAATTCGGAGTTGGAATGTAGGCTTTGTGTGGAAGTAGCATGATAAAACTAATGTTTCTTTGTTTGTCCCATATGCTTTCCTATACCATTCATCCAATTGTGATGAAACTTTCGCAATGATAATTTTGTTCACACGCCCACAGAGGCTTCTATGTATGAAGGTGAGCTGACTTGAAATTTTTATAAAAATTTTACAATAAGTGGCGTGCAAGTTGTTTTGAAAAATGTGTGTATTTCATAAAGTTAACCCGTCTAATCAGAGGAGACCCAAGTTGTCCCAAAACATCACATGCATTATAACGGCATGTGATTTTTTGGGACAACTTGGGTTATAATAACAGGAAACCCAGATTGTCCCAGAGCCACCGTGCATTATTAAAAGTTTGATATCTTGCTTCCTGTCTTACGAATATTTGTGGTTGCTTTTATGTTAGAAAGTGAAAGAAATAATGCTTCTCTTTGCCTTAGGATTGTGCGAGCTATATTTTTCAGACATTTTACAAACCCGATCATAAGCGACGGTTTTATTTCGCGCCAATTTGTGACGTAACACACATTTAATTTTAAAATAAAATTGTATGAATGTGATAAAAAGCGAGGTAACAGTTTTATTACAAATTTAGTTAAGAAAAGTAATCTGTATTTAAAATTTTAAGTTTATTCTATTTTAAGTTTTTTAATTCAAATATTGGCAGGTATGCATTTTTTAGCCATCTTACATTTCCAATATTAAAATTTTGATATTTAGAAACAAAAATGTTGATTTCTAATAAACACATTGGAAAGATTATTTTATCTAGATTTTAGAACAATTTTTGTTTTTGCAAAAGGGTTTAAAATAACCAATAAATAGGAACATTTAAAATGCACGGGAAGAACCAGGAATTTTGCGCGCCAACCCTTGACAGGCAAAAGTTTACAGATTTTATTTTCTTATTATTCGAAGGGTTAAGCGGAAGGAAGGAAAGAAGGGAAGGGATAAAGAAGAGGGCGAGGTTCGTGGGGTGAGGGAACGAGGAAGGGGGCAGGCGGGGAATGCGAGATAAACAGAAGAAGTTTTCTTCAAAAAACAGAATTAAAACACTTTCTCTCTTTGAGTGGCATTGCAAAGCATGCCACATAAATAAATAAATGTGTACAATAATATTCATGCTAAATGTGAAAAAAAAAACAAAAAAATTACTGTTAATTTAAAAGGTTTTATTAATATTTTTATACAAGGATTAAAAATATATTGTTTTAAATAACGTATTAGACTTATTCACCATTAAGCTTCCAATACTATTTTAGTTTACATATTATAATATAGGCACATAGGAATGGTAATATTATTTTCTTATTACATATTAATAAAAATGGACAAAGTAAAAAAGAAATATTTCTAATTAATTTATTTGAAATCTAAAATAAAAAAATCACATTTTTCACTATTTTACATTATCTGTGATAATCACCGAAGAAATTAACTGAGAGAAGTGTGTTGTGGGCATGCCCATGTGCAGCAGTAAGCCCAATTATCCCTTACTTTATGAAATTGATTATTTTCAAAAGCTGAAAATTTTTCTTGAACAAAAAACCCGTCTAGGGCCCAGATATCTTGCATTTTTGGGCATTAGGCCATTCTGACAAAGTTATACCGAATTGAACTATCATATTTTTGTGAAACTTTCTTACGTAAAATAAGTCTAAAAATAATGTTTTAAAAAACTGTATTCTTTAAATTTGAATTTCAATGCATTTATTTTGAAACCTAAAGAGAATACAATTAATTTATATACAAGTTTTATAAAATATCCTAGAATAAGTGTTCCATGCCAACTCAGAATCAAGTTAACTCATTGCCTCTTTGAAAAGTCATTAAAAGCTAGGAAAAAAATAATTTTAAAATAGCCCATAACCCTAATCTAACGTAACCTATTTAACCATTTTTTTATATATTTTATTCATCACTTTTAATGACTTTTCAAAGGAGGTTCTGAGTTTTCCGGTCACCAAATAAGTACATATCTACCTAAAGCCCGGCCTATTCGATCCAGTATAATTCTCAAAAGCTCTTGAGCAATTCACCAAATAATCAGAAAATCCTTGTTCATTCCGGATCTTATGAAGTCACATCTATTTTTTAAAGAAAATTATTTTTTTTAATTCAAAGTTATTTATGCTCAAGAAATTTCTAAACGAACAGACATACAGGGCCAAATGAGGATAGACATCACTGAAGAGATGGACTGATAGAAGTGCTGTTGATATGTCTGTTAGGCGCGGTCCCTCCATACGTACTGTGGATGCGGCGCTTCCCTTCCTTTCTAAGCGTATAATAAATATAAAAATGATTTTTATTTATTTATTCCGCAAAGGCTTTGGGCTTACGCGTGACAACTGTTTCGCCTTCTGAAGGCATTATCAACTGTTTGACATGCTTTCAGACGTCAAGTTATCAAACAATTTGATAATGCCTTCAGAAGGTGAAACTGCTGTCATGCATAGTAATACATATTATCGAATGTATAAAAGAAATCAAAAATTTGTGGGCAGTTTACACGCAGTCAAAGTGAAACGTTCAGAAAACTTAAGTAGACAAGAGTGGGGAGGCTACGAAGCACCGCACAAAGAGAAGACCGATTAGTCTATCTCATTCTCTCACAGGCTAAATCCTATAGATGTTTGTGTTTGTCTCTTTTTGGTGTTGCTTTTTCATTTCATCAATTCACAACTGTGCTTAAGAAGTTTTCACTTGAAAAATATTTAATTACCAAAACTTACTAACATTCTTTCATACGCACATTTTAAAGCAAAAGCTACAAAATAAGTAGGTATTGTTATTGTCCTCATGTGTTTCTTTCTTCCAATAAAATACTCTCTTTTAATTGGTATGTATAAAATTGCTATACACATCTAAGGATTAGCTAATCAGTGGTCCAACACATGCTTAAGAATATTACGCCATTGATAAAAATAATTACATAAATATTTCATATTACAAGTGCTTAAAATATTCATATTACGTATTCCAAATTCTACATCTACAGTGAAACTAGTTTAAGAAGTTTGGTTTTTTGGTCCCTTGAAGACTGAATGTGAAAAATGGCCCAATTTATCCCACTTAAAAGGTTTTCCCACTTAAAAAGTCTTTTTCCGGTCCCTTGGAAAACTTGAGTTTCACTGTAAAAAAAAATTGCTAAATTAATTACTAGCATTATTCCATAAAATTTTTGTGGCACATTTTTACATTGTCAACCAAAAAATGCAAGATGATCATACGGGAAAGCCTTAGACTGCTTATGCATGCAATGTGACGCGAACCGAGCCACAAATTACGGAAAAGGAATGAAACAACAGCAAACGGCGCGAAACGCCACTTGCAGTTACTTCGTTCCTTTCCCATAATTCGTGGTTCTGTTCGCGTCACGTTGCATGCACATATACGCAATCTAAGGTTTTACAGCTTAAGAATTTTTTTCCAGTCCCTTGGAAAACTTCTTAAGGGAGGTTCACTGTAATCAAATTAATGTTTTTTTTATTATTATTTAGATTGGAAATTGATAAGGTGGGTGGGTAGGTAGGCAAATTTGAAAATTAAATTTTTCTATACACTTCATTTCCACACACTTTCCCGAGTTTTACTATTTGTTAACAAATAACCTAACAATATTTGAATTCCCCCAACTACCATAATTACAGGGGGAAAACATTGCTTGTGTAATGATGGAGGACTGAGATTGTGAGGCCCGGGTGGAAACCTGGTGCTTTTACTAACCAGTCAGTTTACTTGTTGACGATACGTTGAACAATTTAACAGGTCGTGTGCCGATTACGCGCCTGTTAAAATAAAAAAAAATAAAAATTTTGATTTGCGATTTTAAACCTTATGAATAAAGAAAATGTATGAAGGACAAGGTCAGAATCGCTTGAGGCATTCTTGTTCTTGATGTAACAGATATAAGAAACACACCTAGCCACTTGAATAATTATTTGGGAGTGTTTCTCTGACTTTCCAAATGTCATTTCTCCCGCAATTTCAACTGTCAAACTGGGTGCGCCGCGGGTAAAAAAGATCGATAAACCTAACAATTTGTCAAATAAACGCAAGTAATGTAGTTTGTAGGCATAGTTTATGATTCAAGGAACGTGTTTCGGTAAATATTATATACGATAGCATAAAATAAACCGACAAGATATTACGTCAAAGTCAAAACATCGAGAAATTTTCGAGTTTTATCCGTAAAGATTGTGGCATTTCAGAGGTTAAAAGACGATTAAAAATTTGTCTTAATACAAAACTGGCTTTTTATTTAGTATGTACAGAAAATAAAATAAAATCTTATTGTATTAAATATTACTGCATCTGAATCATCCTCTCCTACATCCTATCCTACATTCGACTTGTTTAAATACACAATTACTGGAAAACCAACATTGCCTTATTTAACATTTACAACGTAGCGATATGCAGGATCATTATCTTCGAACCCGAGGGCCAAAACCAAGCTGAATTCAGTAGTATGCGGTGATGTCATCCAATTTTCGCAACAACGGGTTTCCAACAACAAAAAACTTCTTTTGTCTTCAAAACCTGCTGGATAACAACACTGACTCTCTTGAACATAGCCAACTTCACATATTAGTTTCTGAAAATATTTGAAAACATGATTTCCGGACACACTTTGGAACCTGATGGAAGAAACCCACCGGCTCACTCAATAAATACAACAAAAATGCATTGTCTATAAAGGGTCCTTCCGGAAACCATTGAATAAAAACATTGGTTTCCAAAACAGCCTTAGTTTGATGACAGCATTGGCTCTCTCTCTCTCTCATTTTGGCAAACTTCAGATAGTACAGTTCACAATAGGTTTTCGAGAAATATTACATTTTCATAAAACGGTTTCCAGAAATCCACTGAAAATTCTCGTGAACATTTGATACTTGGGTATGATTTTTTTAGGTTTTCACGGCCAAAAGTATTTTTGTTATTTATTTTTGGGGTGTTATGCCGTGTTGCGCTACCTCCTTCTTTAGCCAACGTTTCGGACACTGTAACACTGCCCGAAACGTTGGCTGAAGAAGGAGGTAGCGCAACACGGCATAACACCCCAAAAATAAATAACAAAAATTTGATACAATTTATCAAAAAAGACAGGAATCTGCAAATATAAAATTTCAACAAAGACTTTCTGGAAACCCACTGAAACGCGCTGGTTAGGGTTCTATGTAATTCATTTATCACGCTTGATGACCATCAAATTTTGAAGTGCCATTTTGAATTTATTTTTCTCAGCCGGTGTCAGGTTTCGATCAAACTTTAAAAGCTCGTACACACACAGCTATAAAATATAAAAGATCATCGCACGCCAAATAACGCTCTCCATACAATCCCTTCAGATCGTTCACACCTAAGCGGTTTAAGCGCAGATCAATCATGACAATACACATCTTACGACGGAACTGCTCCTGAGGCGATGTACTAAAAGATAAGCGCCCCCCTATCCGACGAAAACAGGAGAGGGGGTCATTGTAATTACGGAGCTGCCTAGACCGGTGGATGACAGATGTCAAGTTGACAGTTTCAGGACAAAAAATGTGCATTCCTTTGCCGCTCCCTAATTCATCTGACCCCCATTCCTACCACAGGAAGAAATATTTGATAGCGTCGTGTGAAAGTACAAAAGATAAGCGCTCGCGGTTCAACAGATATATGCTCGCAGTTTTATAGCTGTGTGGGAACGAGCTTTTAATCATAATTTTATACTTGTCAGCTGATCACAATTTGATCAGGTCAAGAATTGGCATTTAATGAGGACCGTTTAAATGTCAAAAATCAAAATGGCGCCGAACTTTGATTTGACGGTAAGTGTGTTGGAGTTAGAAATATCCCAAGCCAACTTTTGGCCATTTTCAGTGGTAAGTACAGTTCAACTCGGAGTAGAAGAAACAAGGCTTCCATCATAACCAGCAAATGCAGAATTTGTCATCTAATAATATGGTTCCATGCCAACTCAGGATCAAGTCAACTCAACACCTCTTTGAAAAGTCATTAAAAGCTATGAAAAAAACAATTGTAAAATAGTCCATAACCGTAACCCATAGATTCTTTACCTTTTTTTGCCCACCGCCCACTTTGAAAACATTTTTATTTCTACCGCCCCCTAGCTCGTCCCAACGAAGGGGGCGTAATGGGATACCACGACAGGATTACATTTGTCACAACGGATGGGGCGTATCGGGATACCACGACGAATGGGGCGTAATGGGATACCACGATGGGGTTACATTTGCCACAACAGAGGGGGCGTAATGGGATAGGGATAATATTTTTGTGGATGGATGGCCCCTAATGGGGTGGGGTGGGATGGGTTTCTCTGGGTCTCTACCGCCCCCCTGAAAGTCTGAAAAGCCCCCCCCAATTTTTTCTTGGTCTTCTACCTCCCCCCTGAAGGTTTGAATGTTATCGCCCGCGTTGAAAACCTATGTCCTACCTTGCGTAACCTATTTAACCAATTTTTTAATTTTTTTTTTCATCGATTTTAATGACTTTTTGAGACGGTTCTGAATTGGTTTCATTCTGAGTTGTCCGGTTACCAGAAATAAATGAAAATTTTCTGTTTCGAGAGGCAACTTACAACCTCTTTTCTTGAAAACGTCTAATAATTGTTTATTGAAACTGATATAAAATTCAACCTTCTTCTCAGCGAATTCCGGTGTCACACAATACAATTAATATCATAAAATATAGCAACATTCCCTGGGGGTTGTCTATTTAACGGGGGCGGTGCGATATTCGAGAGGACAGGGGGTCATTTAACATTAATCAATATATATTATAAAAGAAAGTGTACTACAATGTGCGTGCCGCTAAAACTCAGAAACGAATCCCGGTATGATCAAGGGAGTTATATGGTGGTAGCCCTCTATCCCCCATCCACGAAGAAGGTTCCCGTTTTTACCTGAAGGGCGTGCTTTTGAAGATATAAAGGCTGGAAGTTTTGCCCCCTAGAGAACAGTCCAGAACTTTCGAGAGTATTCGAAAGCATTCCACAATATTCTAGAAAATCCTGGAACATTCTGGAATGTTGTGGAATGTGTTCTAGAAATTTCTAGAACAGTCCAGAACATTCTAAAGTATTCTAAAGCATTCCACAACATTCCAGAACATCCCGGAACATTCTGGAATGTTGTGGAATGTGTGGAATATCATCGGCGATTAAGTATAAAACATGGCTTCCATCGTAACTAGTTAATGCAGAGTTCGTCATCCAATAAAAATATTTCCTACTATTCAGCCGATGGCATCCTAACCTAACTTAAAACAAAGGGGAATTGGTTTCCCGGAGGGTGCTGTGGTTATTTGCCATTCACGACACTGGCGGGAAGCTTCACATCGGAGAAGTAAATGTGACGCTGGGCCTCCAGGGCGGAAATTCGGGACACGGGATCGTAGATCAGCATCTTCTGCAGGAGGTCCATGCCGAGAGAGTCCATGTTGCGTACCTGGGGACCCATACAAATTAACGTGTTATTTAATAAAAATCTTTGGACCTACGGATCCAAACACACAAAGGGAGAAAGGTTGAAAAAAGCATTAAAATATATTTTTTAACTCCACATAGGAGGCCCTGAGGAAAATGATTTCCCTCAGGGCCTATGTCATCTGGGATGCTGTGAGGGTCTTTTGGAGGAGAGGAAGGAATGAACATTGGATTTGAAGAGACCCATGTTGTAGGAGGGAGGAAACACAGACAATTTTTCGAATTTGACAAAAACTATTTTATAATAACCACTTGAGCGATAGCAATCCAAATGTGGTTAGGTGATTTTTATGAATTAAAAATGAATTTATAATTTTTTTTATTTCTATATGTTTTTTATATGGAAAAATTTTGGTGGATTCATTGGCTTTAACTCGTCCCGTGCCACTGGAGGAAATTTTGTGGGTTTATTTAATGCTATCTTATGTAATATTTACTGAAACACATTCCTTGAACAATAAACTATGCCTAAAAACAACATTACTTGCGTTTATTTGACAAATTCATATGTTTGCGATCTTTCTTATGAGAATGATGCAACCGAACTGACAGTTGAAATGCTCCGAAAAAAATTCGGCCAGATCCATAAAGAATTCAGAAATTATTCAGGTTCCATGGATGTGTTCAAAGCATTCTATACCTTAAGAACAAGAATGCCCCAAGCGATTCTGACCTTATCCTTCATATGTTTTCTTTAAAATTAAGGTTTAAAATCGCATTTCAAAAAATATTCTTTAGAGTTTAATTTGGCGCGCGCCGACGCGTACTCGGCAAGCAACGAGTTAAAACGCAGTGAACACTTCATATGTTTCCGAATTAATATTATTTGGGAGATATGAAATTAATTAAATCGAACGGCCAAATCGAAAACCGACACCCGGAAATCTACATCGCTGGAGTGGTTAAAAACATTATATCGACGCTGGAAAGGAAAAATTACTAAAGTGCCATATAGCCGCATGGCGGTTAACCTGTTGAATGCCACGGTTTTTATGGATGAAACTCGAAAATTTCGATGTTTTGACTTTTGACGTAATATTTTGTGGGTTAATTTTATGCTATCGTATATAATATTTACCGAAATACGTTCCTTGAACAACAAACTACGCCTACAAACAACTTTACTTGCGTTTATTTGACAAATTGATAGGTTTATCGTTCTTTTTATTACCCGCGGCACACCCAGTTTGACGGTTAAAATCGCGGGAGAAATGACATTTGGAAAGTCAAAGAAACACTCCCAAATAATTATTCGAGTGGCTAGGTGTGTTTCTTATAACTGTTATGTCAAGAACAAGAATGCCCCAAGCGATTCTGATCTTGTCCTTCATACATTTTCTTTATACATAAGGTTTAAAATCACATATCAAAAAGTTTTTTTTTTATATTCGGCTGTAGGGCGCGCGCTGGCGCGCATTTTGAAAATAACCCTAAAATTCAAAGCACATTTGTGTTCATTGAACCAGAGTTCAGCAAGATGCACAGAAATATAAAAAAAAAATTATTGTCACTGTGGAAGGCAGGAGTATCACAGATATGACCAATACATTGGAAAGACCAAATCTCTCAATGACAGGAAAATCAGTGTTAAAAAACAGCTTTCCGCAAAGGAGTCTAGTACATCAGGACTATCGGTTTAAGGTGATGATCTTTGGAATAAGGAAACAACAGGTAAATAAATGAACATAATGTATACATTATTCTCGAGGTTGTTGGTTGTCCAGCAGGGGAAGGTGGCTTTGTAATCTGGCAAGGCTGTCACTCCGGGCCAGATGTCTTCAGTGGGGGTTTTCAGGACCCTGCAAAATTAAATTAAATAAATTATTCATTACTGCGATAGTTAGAGCTACGAGACATAGATGGCTCTAGTGTAGATGGATAACAAAGGTTTTAGAGTTATCCAACAGATGTCGGTAGTAGAAAGGGTTGCCCCTCAATGGCGGGTACCAAGGTATGGGGAGCCACGAGATTTAGAGAAGCAGAGATTTTGAGAACATAATCGATAGAATCTCCAGGCCATCAATCGTTTCTAAATATAAGAGTTTTAGTCTAAAATAAAAGGAACACCCCCCTTACTAATAAACTTGTTTAAATTTTAATCAACTGACATACAACCATTTATGATACATTCATGGTTATTTATCAGTTATGTAAAATTTAAAAGACATTATGAGCGAAACTCAATCGAAAATCTGGAAACAGAAAAATCAGAAAAAGATATTGGCACCTCGGACTCGAACCCAGGACCTCCCTACTTTCCGGGTTGGGGGCTCTTATCCACTGAGCTAAGGTGTCGATATCCAATTCGGTCACTTTTAACTGTACCATACTTCGACTAAGAACCACCCATATTATCTTCATTTTTCTTAACGCATATTTTTATTGGCTGCCATCTTTATGAATGATTAACCCAACCCGGAAAGT
Source organism: Glyphotaelius pellucidus (assembly GCA_936435175.1). NCBI lineage: Eukaryota > Metazoa > Arthropoda > Insecta > Trichoptera > Limnephilidae > Glyphotaelius > Glyphotaelius pellucidus. The sequence goes on from OW386556.1 coordinate 20,395,403, forward strand.
AGGGAGGTCCTGGGTTCGAGTTCCAGAGGTGCCAATATCTTTTTCTGATTTTTCTGTTTCCAGATTTTCGATTGAGTTTCGCTCATAATGTCTTCATTTAATTAAATATTACAGTTTGAGGTTTTACTCATAAAGTTAAAATAATAAATAATAAAATTTAAAACTCATTTATTAGCAAGGCCCAGTGTTATTTTTTTTCAATGGTTCCAAACGCCGTCTTTGGGTATGCTGTGTGGAGGGTCTTTTAAAGGAAAGGAAGAAGAGGATATTCTGGGAAGGAAAACGACAGGTGGGTAGGAATCTGGGGGTCAGTGGGTTTGGGAGGGACAGACATATGAATCCATCCCTCCCGCTGCGATGCAAGGCGATGGGTCAAGAGAATCCTGCAGGAGTGACCAAATGATCTCCCTCAACCAGTCCCTCCCTATCTGGCCTGCCACGCAGCAAGTGGGCAGAAGCAAGACTTAGAAAAACCTCACTCCGTGAACCAGGGCACCCCTGCTGAGTCACCAAACATAACAAACTACTTGGGGTGACCTACGGCAGAGGTGTTAGTCATTCAATAAATGTTCCAGGGGCGGCGATACCCATACCTGCCTCCCAAATTAAAAATGTTGGGGAGGAGTTATTACTTCAAGAATTCATACCATTTTGTGAAAAACCACATGACTGCATTTCAATTAGAGAGATTTAAAATCCACACATTTTATAAAAGCCGAAAAGAATATTTTTTTGTTTTTTATCAGATTGTGAGTGTTGAGTTTTTCTTATAATATTCAGGATGGGTAAGACTATGAGATTTTTGCTACAATTTTGGACTTGTTTAGTCGTGGAAAATTATGATATTTGAACAAGTTGAGAAGAAAGCAGTTGATGAGCGACTTCAGTATCACGGAAGCACACACCTGAATATCCTGAAGAGCTGGTCAATCTCGGAGTCACCTTGGAAGAGGGGTTTCTTGGAGGCTAGTTCAGAGAATATGCAGCCAATGGACCACATGTCGATGGGACAGGAATATCTGCAAACAAAATGTGAGTTATTTATGGAAACTGGCAACTTATGCATGCAAAAAGAGATGTATCCGTTGTACAACTTTTAACTTGCACAAAATCACTGACACTACAACTCTTGAAGAATCCAGACTGCTTGTAGGAATCTACTAGCCTCTACTAACAAAAGTCGTCTTCTTCTGTCTCCCTCCACTTCTTCAAGCCCAAGGATGCGGTCGAGTCCATCTATTTTAACTCGTGACGTGCCACGGGAGGAAAGTCGTAAATTTTGCGATGTTTTGACTTTTGACGTAATATTTTGCGGATTTATTTTATGCTATCGTATATAATATTTACCGCAACACGTTCCCTGAACAATAAACTATGCTTACAAACAATATTACTTGCGTTTATTTGACAAATTGATAGGTTTATCGATCTTTTCATGACCCGCCGGCGCTAACAGTTTGACAGTTCAAATCGCGGGGGAAATGTCGTTTCGAAAGTCATAGATATGTGCAAAGATGATTATTTGAGAGGCTAGGTGTGTTCCTTATATCTGTTACGTCAAGAACAAGAATGCCCTAAGCGATTCTGACCTTGTCCTTCATACATTTTCTTTATACATAAGTTTTAAAATCGCATATCAAAATTTTTTTTTTTTTTTATGGCGCGTCCCGGGCACGCAATCGGCAGTCCACCGGTTAAGAAAACCCTGTTACGGAAGGTTCTTAATGGTTGGTGTTTGTATTGCGTCCTCCAAAGACAATTTTATTTGTATCACAAGATTTGTAAATGTCGTTGTATGTGTTAACAAGTCAGCAACAGTTGAGTTTACCTTGTACTCCCTAAGAGGACTTCGGGGGCTCTGTACCACAGGGTGACAACTTCGTGGGTGTACACTCTAACGGGGACTCCAAATGCTCTGCCTAAACCGAAATCTGCCACCTAGAAACAGGACACCAAATTACTAAACATAAATTAATTATTGCATTTTTTTTAACTTTAGACACGGACCTTTTCGGTGCATTATATCTCATAGTTCAAGTTCATTCTCAATCATTGGAAAAGGTACAAAACAAATTCCTTCGTTACATCAATTTTAAAATGAAAATTCCAATCGAATTTATAAATTATAATTACTTACGCGCTGAAACCAGACTTCTTAAATTATAAGTACAACTCGTACTTTTTCATTTCTTTTAATTTATGTTATAATATTCTATACCTAACGAGTTGTTTGCATTCTTATTTATTCTGTTTTATTGATTATGTAATGTAATTAATATTGTGATATGATTAATTTCCATCTATTCATGTAAAAGCCCACAGGAAGTTAACAAATATAAATATACATAAATAAAAATAGTTTTCACACAATGTACGCGTTGTAGTGAAATTTCATGGATCACATGGATATCGGCATACAAGCCCGTAAGTCGCCGATGGATCACATATGCGACAGCCATGTACATCAGGTTAAAATGATGCCTTGGCTTGGGATCTTGTATCTCAGAGTAACACGACAAGTTTGTGACACTCGTTCCCCAGTGTCATTCAGCCTGAGCACGCCATGGCTTGGGATGGCTATTGAAGGTTGTGTTTCCGCTCCCATGGGTTTGCCACACTCCCTACGCTAAGAATAATCGCAATCTTACCTTAATGACTCCATTCTCGCTGATGAGGAGATTCTGCGGCTTGAGGTCACGATGCAGGATGCGGCGTTTATGGCAAAACAGGATGGCCGAGTTGATCTGATAGAGGTAGGACTTGACGGTGGCGGGATCCAGGAACTTGTTGGTCCCCAGCGTGTCCATGTGCTTTTTTAGGTCCATGGAGAGGAACTCAAAGATCAGGTACAGGCGGGACTCCTCCATCAAGACATCTTCCAGTTTGACGATGTTGGGGTGTTGCAGCTCTTTCAGGAGAGATATTTCCCTGGAATTACAGAGGTAGATAGTTATTTTTATGACATATTTTATTTAGGCTTAAACCTCTCCTTTAATGAGTTTTAAAAAATAAAACTGTACCACGGGAGTGAGTTTTTTCAATAATTAAAATTTTTTTTTTTTTTTAAACAGCAATTTTTTTTGACGGCCGGCGTGATCTAGCACCAAGGCTCTTGACTCGCAATCCGAAGGTCGCGGGGTCGAATCCCGGCATGGGCAAATAAATTTTATTTGATTAATTTGTGTTATTACACAATTAATAATAAAAATAAGCCTTTTTATTCTGAACTTCTGTTTGGTTTGAATTTTGGCATGTTCTATTTTTTATAATATATCCCGAAGCTCAGTTTGCCTCTTGGCATAGGCCTCCTCTAACATTTTCCACTGGGACCTGTCACGCGCTACTCTCCTCCCATGATGTCCAGCCGTGAGTTTTAGGTCGTCTTCCCATCTTATTTGTTGACTTCCTCTACTTCTCTTGCCGTCTCTGGGATACCAGTCAGTGACATTTTTGCACCACTTCTCTTGTGGATCGCGGATCATGTGACCTGTCCATCTCCACTTTTGTTGGTCTATTCGGGTAACTATATCAGCAACTTTAGTTTTCTCCCTTATTATGCTACATCTCACTCTGTCCTGTTTCCTTATTCCTGTCAAACTTCTCTCCATGGCTCTCTGGCAGCGTTCCAACTTTTCTCTGTGGCGTTTGGTGAGTGCCCAAGTTTCGCATCCATAGGTGATGACTGGAAGTATACACGTGTTGAAGACTTTTCTTTTTATTTGCATACTTAGCTCCTTGGATTTAAAGACTTCTTTCAAAGACCAGTATTTCTTCCATCCATTTGCTATTCTTCGCTCGATTTCTTTAGTGGTTTGATCTTTGTGAGATATTATCTGTCCTAAATAGATGTGATCCGACACATATTCGAGTGGTTGGTTATCAATTTTTATGGTTACTGGTTCAGAGTTTGTAAGCAATTTTGTTTTGTCTTTGTTCATGCATAGGCCGACTTTCACACTTTTGTCATTTAGTGATTCTATCATTCTATTTAGGTGCGTTGGATTCTCCTCGAATAGGACTATATCATCTGCAAATCTTAAGTGGTTCAGTTTTGCACCTTGCACGTTGATACCATATTTTTCCCAATCTAGTTTGCGGAAGATACTTTCTAGAGCAGCCGAGAACAATTTTGGTGATATAGGGTCTCCCTGTCTTACTCCTCTCTCGATCTTGAACTTTTTTCCCAAGGTTTCTAGTTGGATACTCGCTTCGCAATTCAAGTATGTTTTTTATAATATTGATGTAGATTGAAGGTATCCCCCGCTGTTCAAGGCTATCCCATAAAGCTGTGTGTCTTATGCTGTCGAAGGCTTTGGAGTAGTCGATGAATGATATTTCACAATTAAATCATGTAAAATAATATAGTATATTTGTGGCAAGTTCCAGAGTGGAAGATACTCTCAGTATCACCCTGGTGTAAGACCACCATTCAGAATTGAAACGTTGCTTGAAATGGCTTTAGCCGTGTTTGGTGACCAGATCTAAAAAGCCAGGTACTTTCCTACCTTCCTTCTCCCCATCTCCTTCCCCTTCCCACTTACCTTCAGCCTCACAGCATACCCCAATTGGGGATGCCATGGTCTCACTGGCTCCAGATGGGAGCAGCCGAGATTCTTGTGAGGTATTAACATAAAAAAGTAGCAGAACATGAAAAACAATATATTCTTAGAAACTACCACAAAAAATCAATAATATTCAATTTAGAAGGAAAAACAAAAATATACTTTCATAATTGGCCACCATTGGTCATCAGAACAGATGTTTATTTTCTGAAATATTTATGAAAAAAGAAATTCAATTACTACAATTTGAAAGTGGTGAATGTGATATTAAACTTTTTATAATTTTCACACAATTACGTAGGTACACATAATTAACCATTTACACTAAAAATATATATATTTATTAAATCTTAGTTCTTATATAATTTCTATTACATTTTTGTGTAAACAGCACCTTTGAGGTGATTTTTTTACAATAACGACTCTACATAAATCAGCTAAATAATTTTATTAAAACTGTTGACGGTGTTGTGTTGTAGTTTGTTGTTGTTTTTTTTTTATATGTTAGTCCTTGAAATATGGATGTTCACAAAATGCAACATTGCAGACAGTGCTATATATATATATTTTGTATTATTTTTTCTGAGGTAATGTATAGATAATTTATCCACTGGAACGATTTTTGCCACAATATGGCACCATTTAAAATACCTCGGATTGCTTTGCTGCCAGTTTAGGCAAATTTTCCCTACGTGGATTAAAATTTTTTTTGTGATATTTTCAAATACTCCCGCGGTTCAAACTTGTCGTTTTAAATAAGGTGAAAGAGACTACTTCTATTCATGTTCAATAGATGGCAGTGTCCTCTAGTTTCTTACGAGCTATACGTCTTTCAAAAATAATAATTTCCAACGTAATATGCAAAAATATTTAAACGGTCATCTGTCAAAATGCCTCCGTGTATAATGCTGCTCTTTATCATGTTTTGGTAGATTTTTATAACTAATTCTTCCAGTGTAATAATGATTGAATTAGTAATTCATTCAACGTGTTTCAAACTTAAAAATTCAGTGAATATTTGAAAAACAAAATTTTTGTGGTTATGTTTGTGTATTTTTTTCTCCGATCGGACTGTAATTGAAATGCAGTATGTTCAATAAATAAGCCAATAATCGAGTTAATAATTGGTATTATGGATTTAAGATAATGTATCTGTTTGAGGGGCTGCAGTTATTTTTGGTGAGTATAGTACCCTTTACACACAGAGTTCGGAGCGGGGCGTGCTCCGCGCCACTTCAGGCCGCCGCGCAGAAAAGTAAAGACCGAAAGCAAGATAACGGTTTACAGCGCAGTTCACCGTGAGACTTTTCTGCGCGGCGGCCTGAAGTGGCGCGGGGCACGTCCCGCTCCGAACTCTGTGTGTAAAGGGTACTTATCGTATTAATTCCATTTTAGTCCATTAAAGTGTTGTCATTTCTCGACCATAATTTGTCAAAAGTTTGTTCAAAGGGAACATTTAACACTTCACAACTTATCAAAATTCAGTTGTGTTATTGTAGATTGTACATATTTGTAGATATTTGTAGATTGTGATAATCAATTAGTCCATTTAAAAGAAACTTCATACTGTTCATAGAAAATATTTAATGTGAACACATAATTGAACTTCCTACAAGAGTTTATCGGTAGAAAATCCTAAGAATATTTCTGTTTCAAATTTTTACGATTTAATAATATTTTTTTATCCTTTTTAAATCCTATGAATATGTGAAAATCGACAAAAGATAGGTGAATTCATTGGCTGTATAGCACTATATTCAGTTTGTATGTCTGCATATTAAAATTCGAAGGTATGATTTTTTTAATGTGAGCGGAAAATATTCAAAACGGTCACCAAAAAAGTTTGAGCAAATGGAGAAAAAAGTCTTAAAATGCGCTGATGCTCCAGTAGTTATGTGGCAGATGTGTGCCCTGATGATAGACACTGTAACGCTGTCCGAAATGTTGGCTAAAGAAGGAGGTAGCGCAACACGGCATAACACCCCAAAAACAAATGACGAAAACTACAATATGCACTTCACAATTCAAACAGTAAACAATATTTTGAATTTTGAGCACTGTCAAAAACTGACTTCAAACTAAATAAAAAATCACTGTCGGCACAATCACATAATAAGTTAACGCATTGTGTAAAATAATTTTTCAATGCAAAAAATACAAAATGAATAAGTTATGGTATAAAACGCATAGAAACATCAACGGTTTATTCTTTCAAAGGAAACGTCGCACTCTGCTTGAAATAAAAATGTTTGTTATTACCGACAGCCGAACAGGTCACAGAATATTTAAATCGTGGGATAATTCCGCCGATGACAGCTATATCACTAAAAACTTTGACAAGTTATGGTGAATTGATTAGAGATATCGGTAACATTCAGTTTTCTTGAAAAAATTAAGTAATTATTAATTTCTAGGCGCTAACGTACATATACTGTCATAATCCTTCCGGACTATTTTTTTCTCACCATACTTGTACGGTCATACTCCCGGACAAGTTAAATAATGTGGAGTCAGCAAAATGTTGAAAACAATTGCGGGTGGACAAAACTTTTTGAGTTATTTTGATTAGTAAAATTATTCAACTGGTAGGTACTGGCACCATATTATAAATTTGTTAGTAATTCGTTGGGTACATCAATCAAACAACGACCACATACGATAATATCGTGCAATAATCAAAATAAGAATTGAAATGTCAAAAAGCATTCTCGGTTGTAAAATGTTTTATTATTTTAACCTATAAAATACCTGATTGCTGTGGACGGTACTCCTTCATCTTCAGATTCCAGACGAATCTTTTTCATAGCCACCAGTTGTCCTGTGATCTTATTTCTGCCTTTATATACGACTCCGTAAGTCCCTTCTCCTATCTTCTCAATCTTCAGAAAATCGTCCATGCTTACGGCTTTTGTACGCTTAAAAGCAGAAAAACAACAATATGCAAAGTAACATACAGTAAAGGCAGGTATAAATACAACAAATTAGCTAAAATAATCAATACAGTTTTAAGAAACAATTATAAAATATCGTTAGACCATCCCCAAAGCGAAGCAGGTGCAGTCTTCAGATTACAAAATATTTCAAGTCAGTTGTTGTCAATATGAACATAGTTGTAGCGGATATTTTGAAAGTATTGATGTAATGAATTGTTTTCTGCCTAAAGCTTACCTTTTTGTGGGTGATGAGGGGTGGAATTGTGCACTAAATACAAAAAACAAAATGTTCCAACCGTAAATAAACCGCCACAACGTTTTTCGCGCTTTTGAAGTTTTATTCAAACGCGAGTTGTTGGTTGTTGCGGGGTGACAACTGTCAAATAATATCCACGCGAGAAGGAACTAATGCATGAAAATATTATCCGGGGCACATTGTTCCATTATTGGAATTAAAAATTGTCTTCACGTGGTAAAAATATATTTTTGTTCTAATACAAATAATCAAAGAAAAACATGTTTTTTTTGTTCAGCAACTTTTTTACCGCAAAATACGCTCTCTAGGTTTATTATTTATTGCTGGCAATTATAGCATTACCCTCTTGATTTGTATTTTTTTTATTCCTATCTGATAAATCAAATACAATAAAGCACAAAATGGATTGCGGGTAGAAAAAAAGAGACTTTTATTTAACATTTTACTAAATATTTATCGCATCAAAGTATAAATTGAGTTCGCTAAAATAAATACTTTCTTGTTTCTAAGTATTAAAGGTGTATTAACATTTTTTTTCTGTTTCAATGATCAGAAAGGAGATTCTTAAATTTTGAGAAATCCAAAAGCTCGTGAACGCGTTTTTTTCTCGATGAGCCTCGAAGTGCGGATGCAATTCTTTTCTCTTCCACCATCCTGCTGGCTTTCTCCACGGACTTGCTCACCCTCGCCTGTACATGCTCCAACATCTTTGTTACGAGTCCATAAAACGATTTGCGACCTTCCATGGCGATTTCTTCAACGTCTGAGGCAGAACTGAAAAAATATTACCTATTGGGATGCTTTAAGTGGACAATATTGAGAAAAAAAGGGGAGAGAAGAAAATATTACATTAAACCTAAATTTAAAATGGGAAACAATATTAGTACTTAAATAAAATCATGGGATAGATACTTACGTAGCTACGTCTTCTTCAGCATGGCGGCCGTGGCCATGCTCATCCGCTCTCAGTATTTTGATGTTAGTGGGATCGCAGCTTCCAACGCTGATAATATATGGAACATCTCTTCGGTTTCTTGTGCATACCTCAGTATCGGCAGATGTGAGGAACTGAAAATATTGTGAATAATAATTAATAAAATTGTTAAATTTTATTTAGTAAAGTAAAGGTCAGTGGCTTCACAGAACAATTCATCAAAGTACCTTATTCAAGTTCTGTTATTATTCTAATACGGATCAATTGTTTCACAGAACTTGATTAGAACTCTTTATAGAATTTAATTTTGTATTTTTGATTAGTTTCTATTGCAAAATTTGTAGGTACCTACCTACATGATGTAAGTAGGTATAAAACATTCTACAAGGGGGTGATTTTTCACAAAAACGGCGCTATATAAGTTATCCAAATATTATTATTAATAATGTCACAGTTTCTACAGTTCTCCTGACTAAGGTGTTCTGTTCTGTTTTTGTGTGTTTGTATTTAGTCTATAGTTATCTTTACATTGTCTGCATAATGTTTGCAAGTTGATTATCACTCTGTTCTCTCAGCCATGTTTTTTAATAAATTCGTTTCAGTTATTTTTTCTTTAATTTGGTAGAGCATTATATAGTTTTATAGCATAATAACTAGAATATTAACTTTTAAATTTGATTAATTGTTCAAGTTCTGTAAAACAACTGGCCAGAGAATATGTAGGTAGAGAGGGGAGATATCTGATTAAAATTTGAGCAAATACTGCCACTACAAAAATTGGGTAGGTATTAGCGAAAAATGTGTTTTCATTCGATATGTCAATGTGTTTTATTATGTATGTACCAGATAGTAGGTATATTCCACGGGAGTAAGAAGCCGTTGGCGTTGCTCCTAATCCTACTGATCAACTGTTGAGCCGAAATTTTGGCTCAATGCTCCTCAAATGCACAAATACTCTCTTCCCAATGCAACCCTCTTCCCGACAAACAGGAGAATCGAGCGTTACTAAACAAATCACTTAGCTGATCGGAGACTCAGATCGATCGATCGAAATGTTGGGAACAACGGACGTTACTTCTATTCTTTTTCAGAAATTAACCTTTATCATCTCTTATCAATAAGTTCCAACAAATCCAGTTCCCACCTCAAATAAATACATGTTTCCAAAAAATGCAAATATATTATAATACTTATAGCTAAGTATTTATTCTTGGTATAGGTACCTACTTCAATATATTTAATTGCTCATCATTTCATAACACAGCTAACCACAATAAAAATATTTTAATATTTTTTATGAGATCGGAGGTAACGTCATTTACACAAAGTTGCCCATAAACGACAAACCACACCACCGCATCCATGTACAAAATATATTTCCAAGAATATAATTTATCTTTTTAAATGCATCTAGGTATTAGAATTTCGATTTCGTTCGCATATCTTGGAAGTAGAAATTAACCCACTTTCCGACGTCCAATCGACCTGAAACTCAGCAGATAGATTCGTCGTCGATGACAATGCATTCAATCAAATTTTGGTTGCACTCATGCCCACACACGCGCACACACACGCATTTTTCTGAAAATGGATGATATTGTATTTAAAAATGTATGTTTAGTAAAGAAATAAGTGTCGGAAAAAAGTTCAATCCTTAGTCAAACCGGAATAAAAATTAAAGACATTTTAAAAGTTCTAAGCCTGGGAGGAAAATTCTGTCCTCAGAAAAACAAACAAAAAAATATTTAAATTGGCTACTAGCCGGCCCAAGAGAATGGGTCGAAACTAGGTCGTAACTATTTCGAACTAGGTCGAAAATTGAAAATAGATGTTTTATACCAAAAGGGTAGGCAGAGAGGACGATTTGACAATTCGATCTTGGCACTCCTTGTCTAATTCACATTCATACATTGTCTGTGGCCCGAATTAAGTATCCGATTCATTTGATCGTGCCATGTCTTTCTCGGGCGTCCCCGATTTCTTCTACCATTCACGTTTGCGTCATTTACACTTCTTTCTTCGTTCATTCGCTCTACAGGTCCAAACATTCTCTACAGGTCTGCATTCTTTGCCGATCTCCACATTTCTCACATCATCATACACGGTTGTACCCAAAGATATTGAAATATAAGGAGATACGCTATGATGTACGCCCGACTGTCGGCGGATTACGATCTAATGGTGACAGTTTGAATACGGAATTTAGTTGATTTTTCGAAGGTGTGCAGTAGTATTTGTTACAAATATAGTTTGAACACAGAAAGAATTCGTTCATTCGGTTGATTTTTTTAAGGTGTGCAAGTTGTATTCGTTAAAAATGTCGGCAACACCAGGCGAGCTATTCTCTATCTTTTGTGAGAACGAGATCGTTCTCCCGCGAGATGTCCTTTCAGATTTGTGTGATTTTCTACATCTGTTAAATGAATAAATAATCATGCATACTTACAGGAATTCGTGTTTAAAACGACCCAAACTAAAATGCTTGACAGCTCACAGCCGAAATTTTGACATCGGCCGATAGAAAAAGCAAATAACAGCTGTAGAAAATCACACAAATCTGACAGGACATCTCGCGGGAGAACGATCTCGTTCTCACAAAAAATAGAGAATAGCTCTTCAGGAAGCCCAGTCCCACCCAGTAAAAACTATACCGATAGCCTATCACCTTATATTTCAATATCTTTGATTGTAGGTACCACACATACCTGGTTGAAAATGAAGAAAACCAAAAAAGTCTTTACAAAGGTTTTCATCCTGCTGGACCACATTCTCACAATACATAGATGTATTAAAAAAAACACAAAGAATCACTTGAATTTTTATCAGATACCAAAAACTGTCCTCAGTAATCCTTTGAGAAGAATGATTGTTCCTTTTTTCACGACAAAACTAATCAATATTCTAGCGAAAATCGCATTAAAAATAAGTATTTTCAGTAACCACGATTTTTACACTAACTTCCTGAATAAAATGTTGTTTTATCTTTTTTTTTATTTAGTTTTAAATTTACATTATTAAAATATTATTATTTAGGGACGTGAAGTCATTCACGTCGACCGTCTCAGTTTGATCGTTCGAGTTCCGATTCTGACAAAAGTGCTTAGTTATTTTTATTGGTTTTTCGATTGTTTATGTTATTGGGAATTAGCATTTTCGCAATATGCCCAAGAGACAGTTTTATTATAAATTTGGGTTACCTACATACCTTAGAATCAAGGTTACATGAATTTTGAATGTGTGCATTTTCTATCTATTTTTTTATATTATGTTGACCGGTATTTCTTCTCAAAATTTCTGTGAAAGCGGTTAAAAAATGTACATGAATATTTTTTGGTTTCTTCTGGAAAGAAAACAGGTATAGCCCAGTCAATCTAGACAAAAAACAGGCCCTAACTGGAACATGCTAGGGGAGAGCTGAATTTTTGCAGGTGGATAGTACATTTTATGTGGAGTATTTTCCAAAAAAGTCCCTACCCCTCCCCCGCTTGCTTCCTCCCCTGTGCCCTCCCAAACATTAAAATGTGGGGTTCTACTAAAGCAATTATATCTCGTAAACTAAAAGATATATCAGAAAAAAAATTTCATCGTTGAATTTCTTATAAAATTGCCTAAACATTTTATAATAAAACTTTTTTTAATATCTGCATTAGTTTGGCCAATAATAATGAGATTGTTGTTAAAAAAAATTTTTTTTTTGCAAAATTATTTTTTGAAGTTGAATATTTTTTTTGTCTGAGAAAATATGAAAAAATACTTTTTCCAAATAAGTTGTCAAATTTAATAAGCTTTAAAACCATGCATAACAATGTTTACTTACATCTTTTATTTCTATCGAAAATAGTGGACAAACGCAACGGCGTGCGCGGGCTGGCCGTAACACGGAGTGGCGAGGCCAAGCGACATGTCGTTCTTGTCGCGTCGCTATTTACTATTTTATCAAGTTGAAACAAACGAAAAAATAAATAAATATGGTCAGTTTGATCTCATATGTTAAAAAAAAAGATATGTCTTAAGGTTAAGGTGTGTGTCGGTTTTGTGGTTATATTTTGACGTGGTTGCGCCAAGCCGTGTATCAAGTTTTTTGTGCGTTTTCCCTCCTTCATCAGGTTAAAATATTGAGAAAAAATTAATTAACAATTAATAAATAAAAAAAAACCACTGAAAATGTCTGAAGAGAACTTATTGTGTATTTTATGTAAAAAAATACCTTCCAGGAAATTTTGTTAAAGTAAAGAAAGGGTTACAAATGTTAATTAACGCTAGTATTGAAAGAGATAATAATTATGTTAAATTAACCACTTTAGGTAGCGTAACCAACTGTCCACGTAGATTGTAGAAAAATGTATAATAAGCCTAGCAGTATTAAAGCTTTTACAAATGTTAATTGTAGCCTATTGACCAGTAGGTACACCTCAGCCATTCCTAAGGCATTTAGAAAATACATTTAATTTCACGGAGAACTATTTGTGAGTATTATTTTTGATAATAAAAAACAGCGTTTGGTTTTAAACTATCTCATAAATATCGTTAACAATACATTTGGCGTTAAGACCAGAAATAGGGGAAACATTGTAATATAATAGATGACAAATGGGGTGCAAAAATAAAATCTAAACTTTTAGGTGTGTTTGATTTGGTCGTAGCAGAAGCTCGCTATCATGGCATTTGCTACAAGAAGTTCTGTAAAAGTAAACCAACTCAGTATATAGGAACACCTAAATATGATAATTCAGCTAAAAATTTTCTTAAACTCTGTAGTTTTTTAGAAAATACTGACGAATGTCAGTTTATATTAGAGAAATTAGGGAAAATAGTAAAAGACATTTGTGGAAGTGATCTTCCGTACTCATATACATTTCCTAAAAAACAAGTAATTGACTATTTTCAAGATTTTATGTATACGTGTATTTTTGGCAGAAAAACTGTCATGTGCATGTCTCACTCAAGTTATAAGATACTAGGCGACTGGTACAGAAACAAAGAAAAGAATGCAAATCTGGAATGTTTAAGAATTGTACTTGCTGCCGCAGAAATAATCAGAAAAGAAGTTTAAAAAAATGCCACATGATTGTGAAAGCTATCCTGATGTTTCGGAAATCAGTCGTGGGGGTGATGATTTAGTTCCTGAAACTCTGAATCTGTTCACGTTAACTGTAACCAAGAAGAGATTGTATGATAATGGACCTGATGTTACGAGAAGACGTTTAGTAATTAACCACGCCATAATAGCATCTGCAAGGCCAAGGTCTTTTTGTCATCAATTCAGACAAGTTTGTGTTTTCTACAGAGAATGTACGAATCTAAGAATTTAATAGAAGTGTTGTCGTCATTGGGCATTTGTTCGTCGTGTCATGAAGGTGACAGATACCAAAGATCTGTAATAAGAGCTGGGCCTCCTACAATCGAAGATGATACATTCTAACAATTTGTGTTCGAAAATGCCGACGTTAATATAAAAAACATTTGATGGCCTAAGCACATTTCATGCCGTGGGAAGAATAAAGTGCAATGTGCATCAATCCAGCCTCTAATTTTACAAGTCTAGATGTACTTCGTCTTCAGTGATGAAATGGAAATTACGTTAATCAAGAAAATATCCTTCAACCTTGTTACGCGAAGAGAAAAAAGAGCGGCTTGAAAGATGTAACCATCAAAGATGTCAGTGAATGTATATCTTTCAGAAAAGAGCATGCCGATTCATTATCTTTTGTATCTCCAACCAATTATTTGTGGTGAAGTGACATAAAATTAGCATTGTGCATTCAAAAGTTAGCTGGAACGGGTTTATGAACGATTGTGTGACATTGTAACTTCGACCAACCGCTTTTTCTCAAACCTATTGAAATGGTAGCGGGGGCTGGTGGATCATCTGAAATTTCAAAAATTATTGTATGACTAGGAAGTTTCATTTGTAAATATCATATTTGGGATGTATTGGATCACGGAAGAAAGTGGGCTCGAAGATTTATGGAAAACTGTGTACGGAGGTCCCACAGTGATACACGTGATAAAAGGACACGCTTATGCAAGAGCTGTAAGAGCCTATGTTCTTACAGGCGCTGCAATCGTCAAAATAATTTGCAATGACTCTCATGATACATTTTTTCCTCGTGAAATAAAAGAAATATTGTGAACAAGAAGATGCCACATGAATAAGCTTGTGAAGACGAATCAGTTGCAATAAATCTTAAACATTTCACCGACACTTAAAACACAATCAAAGCGACAAGTCGGACAGCAAAACTTACAATATGTTTTTACTTAACAACATGTTTTGCTCAGGAGTTTGGACTGATACATGCATTGACATGAACAATCCTTGATGAAGTCATTAAAAACAGTAGGAGCACTTACGCAAGGGTGTGGGATTTCTCAGTAAATGGATATTAGGAGCTCCATTATTCATTTCAATCAGTGAAGCTTTTCAAACAAGACTTAACAAAATTTATACTGGTGACACACAATACTTTTGCTCGAAAGTCTGGTGAATTAATTTGCATTTCTTCGAGATTAGTATCAGACTCAACTAAAACATATGACGATGCTTATGAGGTAAGGTTCAAAGCTATGAAGAAAATGGCAGGGCAAAGTTTTTCAGAAGTAAAACTACACAGATCGGATATGATTGATATTCAAGCCAGTAATAAATCTAACAAAGTTAGAAACAAAGAATTTATAATCAACCCTAATCAGATATTCAATAGAATATTATGCGTATGTGACAGTCCTGCAAAGCTCAAATCCTACTCTGAGTTTGAACTAGCTTCGCATCCACCTTTATTTTAAGACGTTTTTTTTAAAGCAAGGTAAGAAAGCCTCCATTACTACTATTACTATACAGTTTAGTGTTAAAGCGTTTTTATATCGTGAATCAATTAAAAAATACTCGGTGTTTCAATTTAAAACTATAAATACCTAAGCTCAAATCGGTCATCTGCAAGCACAGCGAGCTAGGCCCGACCGCCAAGCACGCCGTGCCGCCCTGCCATCGAATCGGATTTTGACCAGTATTAAGAATAAAGGTAAGAGATATATTGTACATCGTTTTAAAGCTTATTAAATTTGGCAAATAAATTAAATGAAATATTTTTGCGTGTCCCCCCAGATAAAAAAAATATTCACCTTTAAATCAAAATTTTACGAAAAAAAATATTATTTTTGCGACAATGTCATTATTATTTGCCAAACCGTAATAGATAACAAAGACAAACATACACTTTATTTTTAGACAGCTTTCTAAGAAGTTTAACGGAGAAAATTTTTTTCAGATGCATATAATAGTTTAAGAGATATAATGGATTTTGTAGAACTCTAAAATTGTAAAGTTTGGGAGGGGACAGGGGAGGAAGCAAGCGGGGGAGGGGTGGGGACTTTTTTGGAAAATACTCCACATAAGAAGTACTATCCACCTGCAAAAATTCAGCTTTCCTCTAGCATGTTCCAGTTCAATGCGTTCATTGACTGGGCTAGTAGGTAAATAACTAAAGCCGGGTTTAGCAAAATGTATATTTAACCAAAACTTCATATTTCATCGGAACAGTGATGAAAATTTCAAATCTTTCTCAATTAACCTTCGAAGAATGTCAAAAGAAAATTGAATATTATTTGGGATTTTTTTTCTAAAATCGCAGGTTTTTTAGTGATTTTTGTATTGGTAATTCGAAAGTAACAATTTTCTAAAACAAGGGCTTACATAGGTTACCTATCTGCTCGAAATTTATCAGTGTTATGGTACTGACACACGTGCTCATCAATTGTAAACATTTGCTCATAAATGAGCATGCTTGGTTTGGCAAGCTCATGAGAATGCTCAAAGACAAGAATTTATTAAACACACATGTTCTTTATGAGTATGCTATTGTCAAATAAATGTCAAGAAATAGAGTCGGTTCCATTCATCCAGAACTAAACCAAATAATGCTTGCAAAGCAATCATTTAAGAATCCTTTGAAGAAAGAAAATAAAACGGTTGATTTGGGTCTAAGATTTGAACAAATCCAGAAATGACTAGATAATAAAAAATAAATGCTAATTTCAATAGAATTTTGTTTTACTTGGGAGGTAAAGGAACTTATGGGGATTTTGTGGGGAATTTTTTTAAATTTTTTAAAAAGAAAGACAAACATTCCCGGGTTACAAATAACCCAACAACGTTTGAAAATCTCCTACTACCACCACAGAAAGCCGAAAATGGTGCTCGTGTTGTGATGGAGGACTTAGCCAGCCGAGGAATCGAACACGCGACGCCCGAATGGGACCCAAACGCGATGCCCACTCAACCACTGGCCGGTCAAACAATTTTCAATTTGAACATCCTTTGTGGGATTTTAGTGACCCTGTGTTGCAAAGACATTCGTGATATCTATAATAAATCATGAAATGAAAGGTTTTGTCTCTCCAACGGCCATTTTTGATATTTTTGCAAAGAATGCGCAGCCGCGAACCGAGATCGGATCGAAATCAGCATGTTCATGAGCAAGCATGTTCACACTTGCTTACAGCACTTCTCCTTCCACCCGCGAATCCAGTAGCATTCTCACAAATCAATCGGTTAATGATTGAGCATGCTTGCTCGTTTGAGCTTGCTCAATATCAGCAACGTCACTGTCACACACGCTACTATAGTCAAACAGATACCAAGTGCTCCAGAAGAACGTTTTTCCCCGCTTGAAATTTTGAGAGTGCGCTTGGTATCTGTTTGACTATAGGTACCTACCAATTGCTCACTAATAGCATCATCTCTTGCTACTAATGAACATGTCTGTCACTACCATTATTTGTTATCGCGTGGATAAAATTACGTGAGGGACCCAAAAGTAACTGGAATTCTCTTAAATACCGGTTTCAGACGTTCATCGACTTTTATTGAACGACAAAAATTACTTGAAAAACTTTTTTAACTTTGTTGAAAGAAGTTCCACACTTATGCTTTCAAGTGTCGAATTGGTCTACTAAAATTGACACGACTGAACCCGCTAATGGTGAAATAAATCTATTAGGCGAGTGTTCTATAAATGAACCCTTCTGCATCTCATCATACCTACCAAATCACATTGTTTATTTTTTTACAGTTCGCCAATTTTGGCCTTCTTCACATTAGAGTTCAATACACCTGCTGACTCACCTTTTCATGGCTTCGAATACCAATTCTTTGTAATAGTAGTAATAAGTAGATAATATACATACCTACTGTTCACTAATGCGCATTGTTTAAAGATTACATTGAAACTCATTAAATCAACTGTTGATTTTTGTTATTTACACAACATTTTGTTATTTTGTTATTTTCTTACTAGGTAGATGTGACCATATCTTTTTTTGATTTTTCTTTTCAGATTTTCGATCGAGTGTCGCTAATATTGTCTTCATGTTAAATATTATAATTCGAGGTTTTACTCATTATTTCCGCTACTTTTCTTATTACTTTTCTTTTACTTGCATCTTATAATCTATATATAAAAAAATCAAAATGTGTTTGAGGATTAGGGAGATGTCTCTGTATTGCTATGTTAGGTATAGGAAATGTTTGAAACTTTCAAAATACCTTCTTTAAACCCCCGCGAAGGTTTCTGGATTATTACAACCACATGACAATACATCTGAAAAGGTTTTAATTATCACAAAAATTCTTGCGAAACTGTCCAAAATTTAAGAACAAAATTGGAAAAACAATTATTGTTAAATTAAATTAAAAAAATTATATTTTCGAAACTCTTTAAATTAATGAATTAATTGGAAGTAATTACATAATAATTTAAATCGGATCGAGAATTATAGATATTTTAAATTGGTACCTGTTAGGTACTAAATTTGATTGATTGTTCTTACAATATTTGATTGTTCTTATAATATACAAAAATGAATATTTGTTATAAATGAAAAATGAAAAATTTAATTTATGCCGCCGGTATCCGAATTTCTACCGATTTCTTACATATCTCCCTTAAACATTTGACGTTTTTAAGCTCTTAAAAATATATGTTATTTTTGAAGATAATATCTAGATATTTTCCACGCCGAAATGAAAATTATATGAAATTCCCTCGATAGAAAAAAATCGCAATGTATGTTCCGAAATTTATTTAAAACAAGTCTATTTCTATTATTTTACAAGTTATATTTGTGAAAAAATTCACAATGTTTCTTTAAAGGATACTTAAGATACATTCCACGAGATTTTTGCTCTATTTTAAACAAGTCATGTTTTATTAAGCATTTTCATAATTTTCGCTTCGATTTTTTAATTGAAAATATTAGCGCGCTCTGTCCAATATTCGTAATTACGTATCTCTCCATCTTCTTCTTTTTGGGCCGGGAAGCATCGCCTTAAAAAAATGTATTAGGTGGTACGCGAGCTGCTTTAAAACTGAATGTACTCGGACTGAATATATGGAACGCGGAAAGGGGATTGGGGACGCACGGGAAAGGACATGCACAGAGAAACAATTCATTTCTTTGAATATGGCATTGCAATGCATGCTGGGAACCAGCTAGTTTTATATAAAATGTTCGACCTCGGTTAAAGCAAATTTTTGGTGGATCGTAAAATATTTCATTTTATTAATATGTCATAAATAATTATTTATATTAATTTTTGTATTGAACCCATCTTTATGGTTGAACCATGAAAATATATCGCTCATTTCGAAGTGAACATATCGATAATGCCCATTTAAGGCGGGGGGAAGATAGAAGAGGAACGCGGGAGGGGAACGGGGACGCACGGGAAAGGACATGCACAGAGAAACAATTCATTTCTTTGAATATGGCATTGCAATGCATGCTGGGAACCAGCTAGTTTTATATAAAATGTTCGACCTCGGTTAAAGCAAATTTTTGGTGGATCGTAAAATATTTCATTTTATTAATTTGTCATAATATGTCATAAATAATTATTTATATTAATTTTTGTGTTGAACCCATCTTTATGGTTGAACCATGAAAATATATCGCTCATTTCGAAGTGAACATATCGATAATGCCCATTATAAATTGTATATATTTCTTGAGGAAAAATCTTATGGGAAAAATCCGTCATTTTCTGAGAATAACAAGTCGCCCTTCGCATCTGTGCGAAGCCAATAACTAAAGATAAAGACATCTAATGAATCAATTAATAATGTTTGTTTGGAATAATATAGGCATCTAATATCTGGTTTTCATTTCCTGTTTATTGTACTTATTTTGTTCATACTGCTAACAACAGTCATCAAATGAATGAGCTACTTGCTTGTTTTTTTATTGTCTCAAAAATCGGGACGATAGATTTATTTACGTCATTTACGCTGAGATTACGGAAATACTTAATTTAAAAAGTAAATTATTAAGGTTTTTTTGTAATAAATAAAGGATTCCGTGTTATAAACTCGGTCGCCATATTCGTTCGCAAATCATCAGTATTATCATCATCATCATCATCAGTATATTAATACGTGAAGCAACAACTTTGTACCCCTTTTAACGAAAATTGCGTGGAGAGAGGAGTATGAAATTTCGCACACATATAGTTTATATAGAGAAGTAGTGCAGAATGCTAATATTTTGTTTAAATTATGCATAAAAAATACGTAACAATTATGGTCGAATTTCGACCATTGGGCGACCACTAGTTAAATGAAATATGACTGATTTTTTATGTTCTTTATTAATTGTTGCAAAACAACACATATTTTTAATAAAGCAGTGTACTTTCGGTGAAATTGATGATTGTTTTCAAACTGTGAAAGAAAGTTTAATTATTATGTATGTATTCTTCAAGTTGGAAGGCAGGTACGAGTACCGCCGCCCCGGGAACCATTTATTGGATAGGTAACCAACGCCTCTTCCATAGGTCATCCCAAGTGATTCGCTACATTTGGTTTAGCAAGAGTGCCCGGGTTCATGGGGTGAGGTTTGTCCGTATCTTGGTGGTGGATGCATCTGCCTACCAGTTGCGTGGCAGGCCGGATCGGTAGAAACTGGGTTGAAGGAGCCCTGCACCGCAGTGGGAGGGATGGATTCACACGTCCAAAAAATTACTTTCATGAACTTGAATCCTGTGGATAGTCGGCTAAATATGTATGTAATTTATTAAGTGTTTGAACACGAAATTTGTTAGATCTTTTGATAGAAGTTGATAATGGCTATACGGATTTTTAAAAAAAATTTTGTGATATTTCAAACGTCAATAAATCTCACCTGTCCGGTTGATAAAATCAATCGCAGTTGACGTAAAATTGCGATATTCAAACAAAAATATTGGGGTTTGAAAGATTTCAAAATATTGAATGCCTGGAAATTCTTTCTCAGTCGATTATTTTAAATTATCATGCAAGTAGCTCATTGCTACAA
Source organism: Glyphotaelius pellucidus (assembly GCA_936435175.1). Lineage (NCBI taxonomy): Eukaryota > Metazoa > Arthropoda > Insecta > Trichoptera > Limnephilidae > Glyphotaelius > Glyphotaelius pellucidus. Next base: position 20,416,418 of record OW386556.1, read on the forward strand.
CAAAACTTGCATTCATTTGGCATTACTTTGAATGAGTAATGTTCATTAGTTTTATGAACTGTCATGGTTTTATAATTTACAGAAAAATCACGTAACATTTACAAATAATGACCTCTTCTTTCAACCAATGGTCAACTTGGAACCTTTTAAAATCATTTTTAACCTTGATTCATAATGCAATAAAATATTAAGAGCCTTAACCTTATTGTATCTACTAAAAATAAACATATTTTCTCAAAATTTAAAAAAAATCTTTACTAGATAAAAGAACGGTCTTTCGAAATCAATTTATAATTTTTTTGTGGAAAATAGTCAATACGTCTAAAATAGTCAATACGTCTAAAATAGTCAATACGTCTAAAATTTGATTTAAAAATGACATATTTCCGATTTTGTCTGGGTATTTATTCTCTCTTAAGAAAACAATTTTATTCGGGGCGTATTTCATATTTGGGGATACCGTTCATCTCCTTTCTCTTTAAGGTGGGGAAGTTCTGGAAAGGGAAACGGTGAATGAATCCATCCTTCCCAGTGCGGTGCAGAGCGTTGCAAGAGAGACTGTCTGGAGAGGTCAAAGGGTCTCCCTATCCGGCTCACCACGCAGCTGATAGGCAGACGCGTCCGCCATCGAGACCTGGACAAACCTTACCCCTCGAAACCTCACAACATGGCACCCTGATAAATCACAAAAACGTAGCTTGCCACTGGTGACCTATGGCACAGATGCTGTTCATCCAATTATGGCTCCTGGGGCTGTGGTACCCAAAACAAGTAACGATAAAAAAATTTAAAAAAATTATTTCTACGTAAAAATAATATGTTGAAATATAAAATAAAAATTATTAGACGAGAATTTTGATGGGTGTAAATTTTAATTACAAATTACCTTTTTACGTTGAAACACAAATGTGTCGTAAATAAATCATGTTTACTACCCAAAAAAGGCATTTTTACCATGTTTTCTTTTATTTTTTAAAGTAAGACATATTTTTTTAATATTTTTAATTAACTCACAATAAATTCGAAAGTTGCCTCCAAAAAGAAGCAAAATTTTATTCTTTAACTGTCTTTGTATGATCATTTACTAGATTTTTATATAATTTTTGATTTAAAAAAATATTTTTCAATTTGGTTGGAGATTTTGGCCCCAAATCCAAAATTATTTTTTGTGTGAAACAGGCCGAAAAGAGGCGCGCAGCCGTGACTGTTTATCTGGAAGTTTGTTATTTTAGACTTAATTCGAAGCTATTGAAATGATTTATCTATAATGACCATAGAGGTCGCAAATCCGACCTTCGTAAACTATTTTATAACGATGTTAAATATTAATTTTCTAAATATTTTTTCACGCTGAATTTCTGATCAATTGTTTACGGTTAATATTAAGTCCCTTTTCCATATATATGCACCTTTCATTATCAAGTATACCACAGACGATATACAGAATTCGAAAATATTCTACGTTGACTCGAATAAGTACCTCTCACGGCAGTTTTAAGGTAACAAACACGCGGTATTCGCGCGGTTACAGACTTTACGATTTTTTATATTTTTTTTTATAAATCCTTCTAAATTACTATGAGATAATCGGTAAATTACAGGTTTATTCATTGGCTATTTAGCACTGTAATAAGTTTTTATGTCTCCATGTTAAAATTCGAAGGTACGATTTTTTTAATGTTAGCGAACATTTTAAAAAATGATCTGAGAAAAAAGTCTTAAAATGTGCTGTCGCTCCAGTGCTTAAAAAGCTTACACTACAGGAGAAATCCTGAATTATAGCTGAGCAGTGACTAGTTGCCTTTTCGTCAATAGAATCAATGATAAATAAACAAAATGTATGAAATTATAAAAATATATTGATGAATAAATGTCTTAATTATTTTTATTATCATTGTTATTGAGAGGTCTGTCAAGGAAAACATGACACGATCGAGTATTTCAAATACCTACCCAGGGCCGGCCGTATGCAGGCGCCGACTCGCCAAAGAGCCAAAGCGCAGATACCTAATACATCACACCTAGCATGGCGCCCTTCAGATTTTTACTAGAGCCAGGCGCTGATTAGCCCAGGATCGGCCCTGAAAATACTTACCACTTAAAACAGCTTTGTTAAATGGTTGTGGAAAAACCGAAAACCGGTTAGTTTTAATACGCGGTTAAATTAGTAGCCTCAGGCCTACATAATATATTTCTTCTCTTTACCGCTAGCAGAAGCTAGAAGTTAGTTTGTTGACGTTTTGAGAATCGCCTGACTCACTGTTTCGAGAAACGATTTTCGAAGTCGCTTTGACTCTTGTTCACCATTACCCATTACCTACACTGAGTGGTTTGTATCTCATATCGGCGGTTTTTAAGCCAGGAAACGTCAACATATTTTTTATTCTTTCTTTATTCATGATCATCATATAACTTTTTACACATTTTTTACAGGGTTTTCGACTATCATGCTAGGCACATGCCCGTATTATGGTTGTGGAAATATGAATGTAAAATTATATAAATGTAAGATTGGTTACTTGTTAATAATAGTTTTGTAAAGTACATTTTTTTGTTTGTCAAGGAATATTCTTTAAGTGGTTTCTCAATTAACCAATCTTATTGTTTCGCTTAAATAAAAATAATTTAAAAATAGGTATATCTTCTAAATTCGCAAATTCACTTTGTGGCATAATTATTTAATTTAATGAAAACAAATAACTTTGTGTACACCACTATTTAATTAACAATATCAACATGTTTCGTAAACTATGTTTTCTTCGTCAGGATAATAAGTTAATAAAAAATAACAAAAGACAAACAAGTATAGACTAATTAGAACATAGACAAAATATTAGAAAGGAGAGGTGATTAATTACTTAAGATATCGTAAAAAATAATTAAATAAAATAAAATATAAAAATTATTCTAGGATGGGTAAAAAATTACATTAACATAATAAAAAATCTTTTAAAACAAAACAGGAAGTCTAAATAGAAAGATAACAAGATAAATTGAAAAGATGGCTATTTTTAAAAAACGTTTGGTTATTTATAATATTTAATTTACTATTAACACTTTTTCTACACACCCCCTAAACTCACCCCCTAAATACACCCCCTAAATCACTCCCTTAACTCACCCCCTAAACTCACCCCCTTAACCAACCCCCTAAACCACTCCCAATATTCTGCAGAAGAGGTAGGTCCGAAGCTATTCAGATCTGGTTACCAAACACGGATAAGCCATTTCAAGCGATTTCGATTCCGGACGGTTGCCTTTCACTTCACTTTGATACTAGGTAGTTTATATATTTTGTGCATATTTAAAAAAAATAGAATAAAAACGATACGATATGAACTTTCTAAAAGCAAGGGTCTGAAGTTTCCTTCGAAGGTATTTTAACTTTTTTAATTAAAGGCCATTGATTTACGCACTTTAAGACAGGTTAAAAATTGTTATGCCACGCGTAGTTGTTAAGACCGGGTGTATTAGGGTGGATTTATATTTAGCCTTAAATAAAAACAAAACGAGCAAGAACGCGGCCCCCGCACGGTAGTTCAAGATACCAGACCTCAAACAGGGTTGTCCCAAATCAATTTGAATATTATTTTATCATATTTTCAGATTCAAAAACTGCAACATTTAGAATTTAACGTATGATACTTGCCTTGTTATTATACAGCTAGCTCTGAGGAGGCTATTTTTTTTTGACTCAGCTCCACACAGAAGGACCTGAGGAAAACCATTTTCCTCGGGACCTATATCATCTTTCGGGATGCTGTGCGAATGGCCTTTTTAGGGAGAAGAAGTTCTGGGAAAGGTGTAAGGGGGGTAGGAATCTGGGAATCAGTGTATCCAAGAGCGACGGACGTACGCATCCATCCCTCCCACTGCGACGCGGGCTTGGGTCCAGGCTAGGTTAGGTCTCCCTCAACCAATCTCTCCCATGCGGTCCGCCACGCAACGAGCGCTCAAACGTATTCGCCGCCAAAACCATACAAACCTCGGACAAACTTCACCCCCATGAACCCAGGCACCCCTGCTAAGTCACCAAACATTGCGAATCCCTTGGGGTGACCTATGATAGGTATGTTAGTTATTTAAAGCAGCCGCGCGAAGCGATCAGTCACGGAGAATATATCTAACGAGTTTTTGGGGTTATGTCAACTGCGCGAGCCTAATAATTATGAGCTTAATAAATTGTAAATAAATACTGTCGTAACAGATGATTATATCCGTCGTGAACTCAGCCGTAAATAAAGTCTATTTATTTATACGTAGAGGGACCATAAACCTATGAAACAATTTATGATAATACTTGTTGTTTTGAAATTCTTTAATGGTACATTTGGGTCTTGTACGAATGCTAGTGGCCTGAAATATTAATGTAAATTATATTTAAATTCGTATTTCAGGGGAAATTTTTCTAGTATAATAAAACACAGTTCCTCACAATCAGTTTCAGAGACACAAAAGAAATTCTTGATTCCTGATAAATAAATATTTAATAAAATTTCGAGTTACGTGGTACGGTCTAATTTGAAATCTGCGTTTTCTCCCTGATCTCTTGCACTTCAGAACTTGACGTTTTTGACGTTAACGTAATTATTTACGCAGACGAAATTCTTCAATGGTTCATTTAGGTAATGTAATGAACGATATTAGCCAGATGCGTCCTCACCACAGACCACTAGTCAAATTGTGTGTGGCCACGCCCTCTACACCCCAATGTTTCAACAAACAGAGGACTCGGAAAATAAAAAATGTTTATGGTAATGTTCAAGCGAATGTTCAAGCAAATGTTCGTGTCGGAGATCGCAAGAGACCTGACTTTAGGGCCGATACTGACATAACACATTGGTGCTTGGCACAAATAAATGTATACCTAAATACGTACATGTAAATAAATGTACGTCATTGCATTATATTCATGACCCAGTTGACTCATTCACGCCAGCGAAATAATAATCTTCGATCGATCAAAAAATAATTAGCATGAGTAGGTAAACTATGTTCAAAGTCTGCTGAGTCGACAACCCTGATTATTCAACTACTGGCTACCGCCACTTATGACTAATAAAAATGTAGTCAGACATCCTGAGCGTTACTCAGAACACGAGAGAGTAATAATATAAAAGAAACAACTTCAGAACAAGGAGAACAATCTCAGAACATATCTCGAACGGCAGGCATTGCCGGAATAATTTCAAATTCGACTCATTCTGCGGCCAACCGCGGACGGTTTGACATTATTTGAACACGCGTTCGATTTTGGAACCATAGATAAGTTTGTTGCATTCGTGTAAACAAAGTTTGTTATACATTCGTGTAAACAAAGTTTGCTTCGCTTTTGTTTGGTTCCATTTTTTTTCAAAAATGGCGAAGTTAGCGTGTGTTTTGTTTGTTTTTGCGAGTGTTATTGCTTGTTCTTTGGCCCATACGTATCACCTTGGAGGATGCCCTGCCGTGGAGCCAATGCCAGATTTCGACATGAGCAAGGTACGTAATTATTCATCTTTAAATATCTACAATTTAGTTATTATCTCATTGCCGAGGTTCGTGACCACAAAGCCCTGGTGAACTAGATCCTCCATTCCTTGCGGTCCGCCTCTGCATGAAGAGTCGCAGACACCGACGCTTGTGACATTTGATAGTCCAACACATCAGTGGTTTTCTGAACTTCTCTAGGTTTAAGTCCTCAGTTTAAGCCGCCGCTATTCGAATTTCGACCGATTTCTTACATATCTCCTTTAAACATTTGAAGTTTTTAAGCTCTTAAAAAAATGTGTGTTATTTTTTAAAATAATATGTAGATACGTTCCACGCCGAAACGCAAATTATATGAAATTCCCTCGATAGAAAAAAATCGCAAAGTATGCTCCGAAAATTATTTAAAACAAGTCTATTTCTTTTATTTTACAAGTTATATTTGTGAAAAAATTCACAATGTTTCTTTAAATCATACTTAAGATACCTTCCACTGGATTTTGCTCTATTTTAAACGAGTCATGTTTTATTAAGCATTTTCCCAATTTTCGCATCAATTTTGTCATTAAAAATATTGGCGCGCTCTGTCCAACATTCGTAATTACATATCTCTCCATCTTCTTCTTTTTGGGCCAGGAAGTGTCGCCTTAGCGAGCAAAATATCGAAAATATCTTAACGATACTTTGTAGGAATACAGTCGGTGAGTATATTGTGGAGGACTAGCTCTTCCAAAATGGATATTGTCTGTTACAACTTAAAATGTGCATTGTACTGTGTACACGAATCAATTATTTATTCCAAGGACTATTGCTTCTAGATTTATTAGGTATTTTGCAAAAAAACAACATCAAAATGATTACTCACACCCATTCCCATGAATTGAATAAATTATTCTCGTATGTTCGTAAAAACCGAGTGCTTACAATTTATTGAGTTGAAATCAAACATTGCATCATTGTGTACTAGACCTATTTACGGTTATTTTAACATGTTCATCAATTCATCATACATAAATAGTATTAGATACGAGTATGTAAAGTTCTTGTAAATTGTGAATTTTGCTGTTATCATTGTATATGTGTATTGATAGACACACTTAATTTTGTAAACGGTAGCATTAACACTGTATGTATTGGGGACACAAATGAAACATTTATTCCTGGTTTTGTTCATTATTTTAAATGATTAAATTAATTAATTACCGCGAAGCTAACAGCCAAACGTTGTTAATTATCGTAACACCTTGAGATTAATGATATTTCTTGCTTCACTTTGCATAGGTTTTTTCCATTCAGATTGTGTTATATAATTATCAAAAAATTCGGATAAACCCAATGAAAAATATATTTTGACAACTTAATAACAAACACATGGCTCCTTTAGTTCTTCATAAACAAAGGTGTCCGGAAACTCGTAGTATTTATTTATTTTATTTATTTATTTTTTACAATAATAATTACATTTATAATATTATTACCTAGGTTTATATAAGAATTAATTTTATGGTTCTACTACTCCATAAATTGAGCTCTCGGAGCTCGTGTTTATGGGAGGAGTATTTACATGCATAAAAAAAACATAATGTTCTGAAAAGTGTATATACAATGATCAAAGACTTAAATGTCTTGAATGAAATAAATATACAAATACTTTTTGACATAGATATAAAAAAAAACAACAATAACAATAATACTTTTTTTTATTAGATATTAATTAGTTAAGGGTACAATATATCATTATCCAATTTCAGGGACTTAATTTGTTTTTTAAATTGTTCATATTTCATTGTTTCTGTTACATTTATTTTGTTTTTGGATAATAATATATTGTACCATCTCACACCTAAATATGAATAGTGGTGTTGAGCCGTGGTCGTTCTAAGCATAGGAATGGCTATTAAGCCATTAGTTTTGAATCTATAGCTTATACTATCTGAGGGATGAATTTTTTGGATGAAATATTTTTTGTAGGGATATAAACGGGAAACTGATGAATCTAGTCACATTCGTAGTCGATTTTGCGGTACAACATTTTTTTAACTGAGCATTGGTTGTCGGGTAAATCGAGTCCAAAGTTGGACTTTTTTTGTAAAAAAATCGGTTACTAAGGGGCTTAAAATATCAACTGCATTGTCTTTTAAAACGCGCTGACTCGTAGATCCGGTTCCAAATATTTGTTTAACCATTTAGTTGCCGAAATTTTTTTTAAAGTTATTTTTGTCCTCAATGTGGTGTAGATTCACTGGTATCCCGAATGTACTACGAGCTTCCGGACACCCTATACACCTATAGCACCCTGGAAGCTAATTATTTCTAGATTTAGGTATGTACGTTTATTTCCCTGCTTATGTTCCCTGTACATAAACATATAAGTCATTGAAAAAGAATTTTCGTTTAGATTATTAGTGTTATTTTCATTATGGGAATAACCTTAAAAAACTTATAAAAAAAGACAGTTTTTCTAATAAAAATTAAACAAAAAAGAAATTGGTTAAATCATTGTACCTATATGACGCCGACTTACAAAATAAATGTTTTAACAAAAATGCTGTCTTTTGTGACTTAGTAAATAGAGAGGTTTCCAATATTCTGGTATTTCTAATAAAATACATATCTTTATCAGTTATTACATGTGCTAGATAACTGACCTCGCATGATCTTGCTTCCAAAGAATTATAAATAAAAACAATCACTTACATAACACACATAATAATAATTATTTTATTGAGAATGCAATGCATTTTTTAAGTTTAATTGGATGAGCAACTTGCCTGATTATTTTGTTCGGTTCATTCAGATTATTTTTTTCTCAATTTTAACTGTTTTTACAAAACTTTTGTTTAAAGTACTCGTATTGCAATTTAAATACCTGCGAAATCACAGGTTTTTTAAACCTTAAATATGATCTATATTGGTGTTTGAGCAATTACATACATTTAAATAAGCCCTCTTGGTCTGGAGCTCAACAACTAATGTCAAATGACGAAGCTAAAAACTAGTTATATTATTTGTTAAGCTTGGGGTTAAAAGTCGTAAAAATAAATTAATCAAATAATGAAAGTTAAATGAAAAAAAAACAGAGTGCCCAATTTACACGCGGAAGAAGGGAAACCTTCAGAAAACTAAAGTAGACAAGAGTGGGGGGGCTACGAAGCACCCCACAAAGAGGAGACCGAAGGCTGCGAAGCACCTCGTAAAGAGGAGACCGATTATACTATCTCATTCTCTCGCAGGCTAAATCCTATAGATGTATGTGTTTGTCTCTTTTTAGTGTCGCTATTTTTCGTTTCATCGAGTTTCAAATCACAACGGTGCTACAGAATTTTTCACTTAAATAAGTCAAATAATGAAAGGAAATCCAATTTCAAAAGATGAAATTGGATTTTGTTGAAACCTGCTATAAAAATAAACCTCATGAAATTTTGGAGTCTTATATTAACACATATATAGAGTAACAAATCTTATATTTAAAAAAAGGTAAAAATTTGCTTAATTTATTACAAAAAAAAACACAATTTGCAGCATTTAAGTTTGTTCGGAAATCGTGATTTTTAATCTAATTTTGGGTCCACTAAAACTGCGTGCCAGCCAAGCCCATCACCATATTTCACTTTTTTGTTTTTATCAATGAATTTATTTATTTTTATTTTGTTGGTTAAAAGAGGTCGGTAACCAGAAAATTTACATCTTTATTCTGATGTATAAACAAAAGAATAATTAATAAACATACACGATTTTTATGTGTTTATCCAATGTTTGGCCGGAAACAAGTTCTGCGGTAAATAGTTGGCAGTGGTGAATAGTCACTTTATTGTTCACTCTTGAATCATAACATTGACTTTTTGAGTCATGCGGAAACAATGAAAATACTGATTTTTTAATTCTGTTGATTAGTAAATAAAAATGAGAGATACAAAATATTACGTACAGTCTATCGTTTTTCTATTTTTTCCTAGAGTTTTCTGTGGATTTATTAACTTTTAAGAATATTTTTTAGAGCTTATCGGTAATTTAGTAGCTTGCTTCTGCAGCTGGCCGCTGTATGCCTCATTGGACCATAAAAAAACAATTTCCTTTATCTGATCTATCTTATTTTTATTTATTTATTTACGCCCTTTTTACAGGCTTTTACATATGGATAATAAAAATTATACAATATTTATTGTTGGTATATAACTAAACAGCTTCAGTAACAGCATTTTGTATATTTTTAAACATTAGCTCCACAAAATAATTTCCCTAATAAACCCAGGAACCCCTGCCAAGTCACCAAACGTAGGGAATCACTTGGGGTAGGACCTATGGCAGAGGTGTTGGTTATCCAATAAATGGTTCCCGGGGTGGCGGTACCCATACCCGCCTCTCAAATTAAACGTGTTCACTGTATTGAAATTGAAAATTACCACTGAATTGGTATAATTATTTAAAGAGGATTACGTATGGCAGTTAGTCCCAGAATTTCTGCACTGAAATAAATCCCGAATTCTAGCATTACGTTGTGGAATTCGAAAGCTTATCGATGCAAGCAATTCCGGACATCAATATATATTACAATACAATACATTACAAAATGATGCTTTGTCTGTGCAACTTTGAAGGTTTCCCGTTTCAGGACAGCCAAATTGCATATTTAGTTCATAATATTCTTAACAAAGGAATGGTTACGTTCAAGATATCACAAGAATGTGATTCTAACACGACAACTTTTGAGAACATTAATAATTGCATTCAGAACGAAGGAATGGTTTCATTATGTCCTTGAAAGTATCCAAGGATGTGATTCTTTCAAAGTCATTTTGGATTGAAACATTAATAATTGCTTTCAGAACAAATTATATGATTTCTTTCGAGAAATCGCACGGATGAAATTATTTCAAGGTCATTTTGTAGAACATTAATAATTGCATAATTAAAACTATAGTATGTAACTATAAATTTAAAACATTTACTAAGTACTAGACATTTATAAACCAAAATATATGACATATGAATTTCCAATGTATTTATGATTATTTAATTGATATAGAAAATATCGCTGTTTAACTAGACTTGTTTTATAGGCAAATTTGAAAAGGCAACATTTAAAGCTTAGATTTTGAAAGGGCTCGTCATTTTTTGCAAGAATCAAAAAACCGAGCAAAAAATTCGTAAATTTAGATTTAAATAGTAACTAAAAGGGAGATCAAGTTATTATGAACATAACAAAATCATAATATCATAATTTTTAATTAAATAAAAGTAACTTTCTGATCTTTATTCCTCTTATGTATAAAAATATGAGGACGAGTTTGTGTATCTGGGTAGTATGTTTACGAGAGATGGGAAGGCTGATAGAGATATTGAAAGAAGGGTAAATGCCGGTAACTCCATTAATGGAGGATTGAATGCCGTTGGCGCTAATAATAAAAACTGCCAAAAGAAGCGAAGCTAGCAGTCCACAATGAAGTCTTGGTACCTACCCTGATGTATGGCAGTGAGGCATGGAACTGGCAGAGGAAGGATGAAAGTAAACTGAATGCTGTTGAAATGAGATCCCTAAGGCGTATGTGCGGTAAAACCATGTATGATCGTGTGAGAAATGTGGAGATCCGCAAAGAATCTAAGGCTGATGTAAGCACAATGAGGAAGATTAAGAAAGGAACCATCAGATAGTGTGGGCATGTAGAGAGAATGAACGAAGAATATATGACGCAAATGTGAATAGTAGAAGAAGTCGGGGACGCCCGAGGAAGACATGGCACGATCAAGTGAATCAGATACTTGAGTCGGGCCATGTCAAAACTCAGAATAATAGAAGAGTATATATGAGACGATGTATGAATGTGAGTGAGGCAAAGAGTGTGTGCAAGAACCGAGTTGTTTGGCGGTCAGTCCTCTCTGCCTACCCCTGCTGGGAAACGGCGTGATGGTTAGTTAGTTAGTTTATGTATAAAAATAGCCTCTGGGATAAATATTTATGTTAGTACATATTATTTTCCTCATGTAATTTATTTTATCAATAGTACAACTTTTTCCCCCTTTTGTAATACATAGTAACATTTTGATGGAAGATAACAAAATAATAATAATAATATATATGTGTAAATTATGTTGAATTACAACACTCTTATGTCGTGAATATGCTAAAATTGTTGGACAGAAAGATTTTCACTGACTTAGTTTTTCTATATAAAATATTAAATGGTACTAGTATTAATATTTTATATAGAAATCACTGACTTGGTATTTCTATATAAAAATTTAATACTAACATCATTTAATATTTTATACAGAAATACCAAGTCAGTGAAAATCTTTCTGCCTAACAATTTAACACGTCATTAAAGTGTTGTAATTAAACATAATATCTGCTGGAATACCCATTTTAAAACTTAGAAAACCTAAGAATTTATTTTGTATTCTTTCAATAGCTTGTACATGAATAATATTATAATATGGGTTCCAGACGGGAGAATTGTATTCATGTTGACTTCTAACAAAGCAAAATGTAATAGTTTAATACACTTACAATTGTTGAAAATTCTAGTTAGCCTAGGTACAAATTCCATCATTTGTAAAACTTAACTTATTAGAAATTTCCATTATGTGGTTAACAAAAGAAAGATTTGATTGAAAAGTGATGCCCATGTCTTTAATATGTGTTAATATCTCAAGAGCATTGTTATCAATTGTATATCACTGGATTTTTTTTCGAGAAAATCTGACTATTTGACATTTTGAGATATTTTCATTGCACCTGATGTAAACATTTCACTGGCACTGCAAAACCTTGGTTACCGAGACAATTGTAAGTGTATTAAACAGCATAAGCATTATAAGCATTGCTGTATTGAACTCTTATGGCATTCCATTATTCTAAGATACAGTGAATCTGAATATAGTGAATATTAATACAATCTTAATACAATTCTAATACCAACATAATATTGCATCAATGTTTCGAGATGCTCCGCATTTGGTACCTGAATACGTGAATAATAGTACAATCTTTATACAATCTTTACACAATCTTTATACAATCTTTATACAATCTTAATTCAATCTTAATACAATCTTATTACAATCTTTATAAAATCTTTATACAATCTTAATACAATCTTAATACAATCTTAATACAGTCTCAATACAAACTTTATACAATTTAATACAATATTAATTCAGTCTTATTGCAACCAATTTGGGAGGCGGGAGTGGGTAACGCCGCCCCGGAAACCTTTATTGGATAACCAACACCTCTGCCATAGGTCACCCCAAGTGGTTCGCTACGTTTGGTGATTTAGCAGGGGTGCCCGGGTTCATGGGGTGAGGTTTGTCTAGGTCTTGGCGGCGGACGACCAGGACATACTGAACCCCAGATTCCTACCCACCCCTTAAACCCTTTTCCTTCCCAGAACTCTCCTTCCCTTCCTTTCCTTAAAAAACCCTCCACAGAGCATCCCCAAAGGTGACAATAATTTCCTTCAGAACCTTTATTGATAACCAACACCTCTGCCATAGGTCACCCCAAGTGGTTCGCTACGTTTGGTGATTTAGCAAGGGTGCCCGGGTTCATGGGGTGAGGTTTGTCTAGGTCTTGAAGGCGGATGACCAGGACACACTGAACCCCAGATTCCTACCCACCCCTTAAACCCTTTTCCTTCCCAGAACTCTCCTTCCGTTCCTTTCCTTAAAAAACCCTCCACTCAGCATCCCCAAAGATGACAATAATTTCTCTCAGGGTCTCATGGTGTGGAGCTCATGTAAAAAAATCTTAATACAATTCTAATACCAAAAAGTAATAACGCATCGATATTTCCAGATGCTCGGCATTTGGTACGTGATCCAGAAGACGTCTACGGCTTCGCACTGCCTCACGTACAATATCACACGGGGCGAGGACCCTGGAGAATACGAGATCGAGCAGGTCTCCCAACACTTCATCCTCGGCCTGACTCCCCTCAAACACGACTATAGGTACACTGGCATCATCAAGACCAACGACCCCAGCATGCCGGGGAAGATGCGAGTCAGATTCCCGCTGAGTGAGTACATGTTTTCATTATTTTTTTTAAATTATACCTATAACCCAAGTTAAACATTATATTTCATGGAGTGACTATATATATTCTCTATGTCGTTGGTTGAGCTGGCAGTTCACTGTTTTGCTGGCGTTGAAGATGATGTCCTTCAGGGATTGGGTCGTTTCTTCTTTAAATTCCGGAATTCCCCTAAATTCTAGACAAGTGTTTTTTGATTCTCTGTTTCTTCTTTCTTGGTGTCTCTCGATTTCGGTGATTCTTTTTTCTCAGGTTAATTTGTTAGCTTTTCGGAACAACTCTTATAGGCCTCATGGAAATCGATGAATCTCGCTTACTATCATAGTGAGAAATATGATCTAAACGGTGTTAGAAAGAGAAAACATCACGCTTTGTATTAAAATCTAAAATTTTACCAAAAGAAGTGAAATGTACACCTTTATGAAATCAAAAATTCGGGTCGCAATTTGAAAAAAATATTATGAAACTTTTGAAAAAAATTTTGATTACGTTTACAAGGAACGACAAAAAAGTGAAGTAACAATAACATGTGTGTTTTAATTTTTTCTTTATCAGTAATTTTAGTTAGAAGAAATGCAGGGTGAGCCATTTTTAAAACTTTTTTACGTTCTTGCCAAATTTAAGTATTTAAAAAATTATATGTTTATTTCAAATTCAAAAATTTGGTAGCTATTTCATCACCTTTCAAAAACAGTTTTTAGTTTTAGGTTATGTTCAGAATTGTGCCTTTTAACGGAATTTTATTGCAAAGCGGAAATATTTTGACATTGTGACAAAATATGGCTGAGGCCTGAGGGGTTAAGTTTAAGGTCTTAATTATTGTCGTCTGACTGTAATAATAATTATTTAATTGATGTTTCCTCCGGGTTAGGTCTTTCTTAATAAGTTGATTGATATGTTCCGGTGTGCTGATCGAATCAGGGAAACATGGATGAAACGTATAATAATTGCATTAATTTACCTTGTTATTTCCTCAATAATTGTTATTTCCCCGGTACTTGCCTTGAAACTCATTTCCACAAATACGCAATTCAAAATGAACTTAATTAATTCACTCCTCCTTAAATGTAACTAATTATTCATAGTAAACATTTTTTTTTATTTCAAATAAGGAATTAACAATTTGTTCAAAGAAAATTAACTATCTCATGATAATTCTTTTTTCAAATTTTCCCTGCCGGGTGCGCGTCGGCGCACACGCCAAAATTTTCAATTATTTTTATTTTTAAATGCGATTTTAACCCTTATGTATAAAGAAAATGTATGAAGGACCAGGTTAGAATCGCTTGGAGCATTCTTGTTCTTGACGTAAGGGGTATTCAAAATACGCCTAGCCACTCGGAATAATTTTTATTAAATTTATCTATGACATCGGACCTTCATTTTGACCGTCAAACTACGAGCGTGGTAGGACGCGAAAAAGATCGAAAAGCCTATCGATTTATCAAATAAACGCAAGTAATGTTATTTTTATGCATAGTTTATTGTTCAAGGAATGTGTTTGGGTAAATATAATATACGATAGCACAAAATAAACCCACAAAATATTACGTCAAAGTCAAAACTTTGCGAAATTTACATGGTTTCCTCCTTGGCCCTTGACAGGAAGGCAAGTAGGTAACTTACTATTGAAAAAATGCCAACAAGAATGTTCAATTATAAACACGAGAATTTCACATTTGAAAAAATAATCTTTATTGAACCATAGACAGATTAGGTACCTAGTCAAAGTAAAGGGCCAGTTGTTTCACAGAATTTTAATAATTCGTTGAAAATAAATTTAGATATCAGTATTGGCCAGTTGCTTTACATAACCGAAATAAAAATCGAACATGAATAGAACTTAAACTAGATCTTTTAATAGAACTTTTTCTGGAACTAGAACTAGAATTTTAACTTTGATATTGTATTGTTCAAATTTCTTTGTTAAAATCCAAGTAGGTACTCTGAAAGATCTGTTTTATTTTATCATGGGCCGATTGTTTCGCGCTAGGTACTTGATAATAACATAATTAACGTGATTAGGACTTTCACAGAACTTGAATTTTTACTTTGAAATATGATGAAGGGAATATATCGAGGCAATTTCATGTAATTACCGTTGCGGCTCCACAAATGTAAAGATATTATCTTCAAAAATAACATATATTTTTCTAGTAACTTAAAAATTTAAAGTGTTCAAGAGAAATATGTTATGACTCCGCTGTAATTTTTCTCTATATGCTGATGACCTCAAATTGTATAAAGCAATTAAATCTATGGACGATCGTGAATTCTTACAACAAGACCTTAACACAATATCTACCTGGTGTGTTGACAATGAAATGGAACTAAATATACCTAAGTGCAAAGTTATAAATTTCACCAAGAACACCAACAAAACTCTATATTCATACAGCATATGTGGTCACAATCTGGATACAGTTGAGTCGATAAAAGATTTAGGAATTATATTTGACAACAAACTAACGTTCAACCAACACATTGAATACATTGTGAGTAAGTCAAATAAATTACTTGGTTTCATTGTTAGATCAACCAAACTGTTTAAGAATATTAATAGCCTAATAATTCTCTTTAATTCATTAATCCGTAGTGTTCTTGAGTACGGGTCAACAGTCTGGAATCCACACTATATTTCACAGGTATCTAGACTTGAATCAGTCCAAAGGAAATTTACACGGATTTTGTCTTACCGGTCAGGTGTCTACCATCTTCTAGACGGGTACGAACAAAGACTTACACATTTCAATTTAGAGAGTCTAGTTAAAAGACGTAATATAAATGACCTTTTAATGTTTTATAAAATTGTTAACAACCTAGTAAATAGTAACTTAGTCAATGAAATCAATTTATACGCCAGGCCCAAATCTACCAGAAAATTTGACATATTTTGGACCGAAATTTTTAGCAATAATACGGGATACTTTAATCCCATATCTAGAATGTCACGATCATACAACGATCTCACTAAATCACACTCTATAATAGATATTTTTGCGAATAATTTTACTTGTTTTAAGAAATATCTCCATGATTTGTGCAACTGAAAAAAAAAAAAAAATGTTTGAATGTTGTTTTATTATTTTTAATAAACATTTTAAATATTTTGTAGCTATCATGTATTTCAAATTTTCTATTTAAGTTTCTAAATTATGTGAAAAAAAAAATACTTACATTGTTTTTCATGTGACTGTGAATACGCAAATGTTATTACTGTAGACACATTAGTCTAGGGATGTTTATATTTGTATCTTAATTTGTTATACATTAACCAAAATAATGCTCTGTAAATATCCTGTTTGTGTCTCAAATAAATAAATAAATAAATAAATCGGTAGAAATTCGGAATGCTGGGGCTTGAATCGTCGTAAAAGACGCACTCATTTTCCTACAAATATTTCGATAATGCAGATCGAAAAAGAAAAAAAATCTACCTATTTATCTCATTTTTGCATTTATTGTACTTAACAGCATTTCAAATTTCCGAATAATATCAAATAATAAGGTGACCAGACAACTCAGAATGAAATCAACTCAGAATCTTCTTTGAAAACCCATTAAAAATATATAAAAAATCGATTAAATAGTTTACGTTAGGTTCGACTACGGGCTATATTAAAATTATTATTTTTTTAGCTTTTAATGACTTTTCAAAGAGATACAACCGAATAATAAAAACATTCATACAAAACTTAATTTTGGATTCGAGGCCAAAATACTTAATTAAATTGAATAAATTATTTTTAAATCAAAAGTTTTATTAAATATCTTGTACCGATTTGAGCTTTTTATTTATTTTAATTTTAAATGCTGATATATAGGTAATTAAAGAATTCAATTTTGCAACATTTTGTAGAGAGCTTTGGAATATTATTGTGAGTTAATTGTGATTATTAAAAAATATATCTTACCTTATCTATTGTATTATTATTATGAAAAATCAAATAAAAATAAAACATTGTTAAAAATGCGTTTTTTGGGAAGCATTTTAATTCATGTACGACAAATTTGTGTTCCGACGTAAATCGGTCATTTGTAATTTAAATTTACACCCACCAAAACGCTTACTTTTAATTTTTTTTAAATTTTATATTTCTTGTTCATAGATATTTTCAGTAAGGCCCTTGTGAAAAACCATGGACATTTATTATCAAAACTTTCTTGATTTTGCTTTAACTGTTTTTGGTGACCAGATCTAAATAGCTAAGTACTTTCTAACCTATCCCCGCTACCTTGAGCCTCACAATTGGGGATGCCATAGTGACACTGGCTCCAGACGAATTTGAGCAATATTGTTACTTGTTTACTCACATAAAAAAAAGTGTTGTTCTTGTGGTAGACCACATAAAATCCTGCGATAATAAAATGACAACATTTTTTTGTGTGATGATTTAATAAAAGTTTTTTTTTTAATTATCTAACCATGTGCATCCGTAGTATTGCCACAATCTTCCGCTGAATAAAATGTTTTCATTGATTTCTACTTCCGTTGCAATCGCCGTCACTTCTTATCTACAAAACTCTTGCTTTAAAATATTATTAATATTTATTATTTTATTTTATTTTTTTATTTATTTATTTATTTTACACACTTTACAAATATAAGACAAAAAGTCCCGATAAACTGCTTTTTAGCAATTTGTCTAAAGGGTTCTTTATATTCAAAATCTTATTATAGTGATTAATAGTTACATTTTTACAATTATATAAAATAAAAATTTTACAGATATATAGAGAAAATAAAAATTATGAATACATAAATAACAATTTTAAAGTCTTTAGAATAATATGTCATTGTAAGCTAATACAAATTGCTTCTTTCAGTAAGCCAAGTCTTCAGTAAATTCACCAATTCTACAATTGGGAATCATGTAATTTAACGTTCTTTGTCCATATTTATTTGTATGCTTAGGAACAATTAGTCCTTCATTAAAGTTAAAACGAGTATTATAGTTGTGTTCCAGCCTGTTTATATAATAAAGGATTGTTTATGTTCTGAAATATAATTTTGTACCACAGAATTGCTCTCACTGAAAGAATTTTGAGACTCTGATAAAAGTATGGAATAGCCTTTCTTTGTTTACATTTTTTTCAGCTAATAATTTAACAAATGAATTGAATTGTGAATGTTAACTAAATAAGTAATAATAATACGCAAAATAATTTCAATACCATAATTTACATTTGAACAAGATTATTTATCGAAAAGTGGGGAGCGAACACGAAGCTATTCGCGAGCTGTTGGATCTGTGGCAATCGGAAACAGAATGAATTCATTTTATTGCGGCACCTGTCGCTGGGTGCTAAAAAACTTCCGTGTCCACTATCGGAGTGCAAGTAGCCAATAGAAGGTATATAATCGGTTTTGCGTTGTTCGCTAGCCACACTACCATAGCACAGATTAAATTTACTGCTGCTTTCTTACAAGTTCGAGGAATTGCTTGGAGATTAGGACTTGAAAGAGGCGAGTACTCGTATGATGAAATCGAACAAACTTTAAACATTTCTTCTTTAGAAAAACGTAGAAAGAACACTGATCTAATTTGCATATTCAAAATTATCAATAGTATTAATGACACACCTGCTTTGTTACAACTCATCCAGTTTAACATTCCTTCCCGTAGACTCCGAAAAAATGAATTGCTGTTCCTCAATCAACATTGTACTAATTACGGATATCATTCTCCTTTATCCAGAATGTTAAGACTTGTTAACGCAAGTCAAAGCATTGAATTTTTTGGTGTTAGCTTAAATGACTTTCGGCAGTCGATATGAAATGTGTAATTTTAAAATCTTTTTAATCCATCTTGTAGTTGTCTTCTATATGTAATTTTATATTATAATTTGTCAATGCTCTTCATTTATATGTACTTTCCTTTCATTGTCATCTCTTCTTTTTTTATTTGTGCTATTGTTGAATTATTAATGGACTATTTGTCCGTAAATAAATAAATAAAGTTTTAAAAAGTTTGTAAAAAGAGTTGACCAAAACCTCAAGTTTTATACTGACCATTTAAATTTAATTGATAGCCTGTTGTAACATAACTAACCACTTTGCTGTAATTTCCAGGTGTAGGAGGCTCCGCCAGCTATACTGTGTTTATGACTGATTACACGGGGTACGCTGGAATCTTCACCTGCCAGAAGTTGACCTTCGCTCACAGGCAGTCGGCCTCCATCCTCTCCAGAAGAAGGGACCTGGACAAAGATACCATCGATAAGGTACACTAATGAACCTAACTAAAACAATAATAAGAGATAAAAGTAGAAAATAATAGACAATGAACTTAAAAAAACCTTGGACATACAATTAGTGCAATTTTGTAAGAGTGACATTGAAGCAAAATCTAGGGTGATGACAAATTATAGATTATAATGTCTTATGATTTTTTTGTATTTGTTCAGACAAGGAATGGAACACGTCATGATAAAATGAACTAGGTAAAAGCATTTAACGTATATTTTCCCCATCAACCTGCAGCTTCAAATTGTTCTGGAATTGCTTTGTCCATATGCACAATGTGTAAATGCCACGGTACATGATAATATAGACCATGGGTGGCCAACCTTTTCAGCGGCCGGGCCATATTTTAGTATTGAGATTTCCTACCGGGCCGTAGGTACAACAAAATTGATATGTTTTTAGGTTTTCACGGCCAAAAGTATTTTTGTTATTTATTTTTGGGGTGTTATGCCGTGTTTCGCTGCCTCCTTCTTTAGCCAACGTTTCGGACAGCGTTACAGTATCCATCATCAGGGCAGATGATCATCTGCCCCACACTATTTCTCTTTATCCAAATATATGTTTTGTAAAACTTTTACAAACCAACCTGATTAAATTTCTCCCTGTGCATCACAACACATTTCACAATGTTCCTTTTGTAAAATTCCTGGCAATAAATTCACGAGTATGGAGAATGGCGTTGCAAATGCAGCAAAAAGCACACGATGCTTTTAAAAATCTTGTAATCGGTTTTCAAATTCCAGGATTAAATCGGTTATCAACGAAGAGTATTTATCCGCCGCCCTTTGTGTGACGTCTGGCTGCAATAACAATGTAGTAAAGTGGGCGAAGATTTTTGTCCTTAAAACCCTAAGTTTCACTTGGACTGCAGAAATAAGATCGTGCATGTTATTAATTAGCTGATCTTTCCCCTGTAGACGAGTATTAATAACATTTAGGTGACTAACTATACCGACCAGAAATTGTCACGATAGTTGAATCAATGTACAGAGATATTTCCATATATTATGGGATATGATACGAACTACTAATGGTTTTATGTACACTAAAAGAAAAAAAATGTGTGTACATTTTTTTGCTGCTTTTTTTCCCGCTCCGCGGGCCACAATACGACCCTCAGCGGGCCGCGATTTGGCCACCCTTGATATAGACCATAAAAGAGCCAGAAAAATAGACGAATAGGTCATAATCACTGAACAAAAGTGTGATCGGTACCAATTTGAAAGAAAACTGATGTCTCCAAAAGATATTGAACTAAATTTTAATATGAACCTATAGAATAAATGTGAAATTTGTGATCGCAGAAATTCTTCTGCAATAATGGACAATATTATAAACTTATTTGCTCCACAGATCCGCAACAGGCTGTCCAGAGCCGGTGTGGACCCTTATGACCTGTCCATCATCAATCAGAACGACTGTCCGAAGCACCCTGACGGCGCCCCCAATGGAGTCAACATCGACATCGACCCGGACACCTTCTCCGCCCACAATATCGCCGGAGTTGTCAAGAAGGCCGGCGAAAAGATCGGTAAGTTAACACAAACAGCTTTTTATTTTATTTTCCTCTTCTTTTCTTCTTTCTTCTTTTCTAATTTTCTTCTCTTTTACTTTCTTATTTTCTTATTTTTCCTTTCTTCTTTTCTTCTTGTCTTCGTTTCTTCTTTTCATCTTTACTTCTATTTTTCTTCTCTTCGTTTCTTCTTTTCTTATTTTCTTCTCCATCATCTTCCCTTTCTTTTTCTTCAGTGTTTTCTTCCTTTTTATTATCTCAGGAAGAAATAAAGGAAGATAAGAATCTTCGAGCTAGTTTTTCTTTTTCAGCCTTAATCTTTGATCTACTCATTGTTGGTTATGAACCACTTGCCGTCTTTCCAGAATTTCCTTTATTTGATAAAGGCCTGCCATTTTAACCATCAGAATTTTTATGACCGTCGATCCACCTGCTACGGTCTTCTAAGTGCATTTTTCCTTCTGATCTCCAGTTCTGCAGTTAAATTAACAATCTCTTTTTTTGATGTAACTGCCATTCTTTATACCCATTTATGGATTTCTTGGAAGCGGACTTACCTATGTGAGAAGCTTTGCTTGCCTTTTTCTTCTTGAAGTCAACGGTATCGGAAGTCAAATGATTCAGCGCAGATGTGCCACCGAGAAACCGCAGTAGGGAACATATACTACGATGTGATCTGTAATTTATATTTTTTCGCATTCACATTATTTAGAGTTCTTTCGGCTCCATTTGTGTATCACACTTCAAAATATATGCAGTGTCTGGATATGATTAAATACAGCCCCCGTCCTTTGAAGGAGAGAGAACGCTAGCAAGCCTATCAAGAATTCAAAGAAAATTTCTACGTTATGTAAATTTTAAACTTAACATCCCTTTAGAGAACATAAATTACCCGTCTTTAATGAATATGTTAAATATTCCAACTTTAGAAAACAGACGAAAAATTAACGACCTAACCTTTTTATTAAAATTATTAAATTCTAAATTCAACTGTTGTGAACTCCTGCAATTGATCAATCTACACGTACCTACACGATCTACTAGACAAATATTAACATTTCATATACACACATATCATTCCAACTATAGTTTGCATTCTCCAATACAGCGTTTACATAGTCTTGGTAACCAATATTTAAACAATATGGATGTATTTGATAATAAATTAAATTTATCAAACTTTAAACGGCGTATGTGCCAACTATTTATTTCTACTTCTTAAACCATCCTTACCTCTATTTTTACTTACCACATACGAGTATTCTATCTTACCTGCTTTGTGTCAACTCTTATATTTGGTGTTATCTATATTTTATGTTATCTTTATTTTGTTTCTTATATTTTATGTTATTTCCTATATTTTATCAAAAACATGTACTGCACTATATGTAAAAGCCCTATGGGCGTTTAAATAAATAAATAATTTTTTTTTTTTTTTTCAGGTGACGGAATTGAATACGTAGCAGGAGCTGGCAAAACAGTCTACAACAAACTGGCACACAGTGATGACAAAAACGGCAAGTTGGAAAGGGAGCGGGAGAGCGAGGAAGCCTCAAACGTGGCCATTTTTAGCCGGAACAATCCTGACTTAGATGCCGAGTGGATGCCTTAAAGAGGAACATCAGTAGAGTACAAATAGTAGAAACATACCAAATCAATTGAAATTCTGATAGAAGATAAAAGATGTCCAAATTCGAAGAGATTAGAATAAAAACAATTGTACAATGTAGAAGGGTGATGCAATAATTCAACAATTTAAGTCTTTAATCAAATTGACATGGCTGGGAATTCGCGGACTGTCACATCATTTGACAAGCGAAATACGTTAATAACTAACATGTTAAGTAATGGTTTTTTGTCTATGAGAACTATTCCCTAACTGCCTGGGCTGCCGTTATCGACTGCTTGTAGCAGTCCATGAATTACGAGCCCTAAATTCTCCTGTTAGGTTATAATGTTGTGTATTGCGTATTTCTAAAATATGTTTTTTTAAACCATTGTAAAAATACTCTTCTGGTTTAGTTTTAAAGAAATTTATTGCGCTAGTTTTTATTCTTCTAAAATGCACATAGATTAAGATTCATGATTAGGTATACAAGAATTTTTAGAATGTAAGAAAAATTCGCCAATTTTATTGAACGTTTGAAAATCAATTCTGTTTAATTCAGAGTATATATACCCTTAAGCAAAGCGTGCGTTAATATGTTAGATTTTTATTCTAAAACGTATAAATCAAACGTCATAAAAGAATTGAACAAATTAATAACAGTTTTATGTCTTTTGTTAAAGCGTTGTTGAATGTTTCGAAGCTTGGTTGCCCCCAAGCTTGAAAAAGAATTGTTTTTGTTTCTGGGGATTAATTTTAGTAAATAGATTAATGACTGAATGTGATTTATAAAGAAATTTACTGATGAATGTTAAAATTAAGATTTTGTATTAATCAACCAGATGTGGTCAAAATAAACGATTTTCTAGTATCAACATAATTGTTTTTTATTATCACTCCTTGTTGAAACCATCATGAAACAAAAAAGCCCTGGGTACCTAGCATGGTCGATCAATGTAACCGTATATCCATACCATATTGACCAAATCTGTCATTCATGGTCAATTATCAATATTTGTGATCACAAACAACAATTGGCTTGATATATTCCGATCGACAATTAATAAATTTTAGCCCTGACTCCACAGTATTAGTATTAGAATTTTCAGTTAAATGTACGCATTTATTTGAATAATGTCGTTTTTTATGCAAAATTACTGGCCTATTTAATGAATGTATTGAACTAATGAAGCTTTTAGAATAGAAAGAAGTCGTATACGCGATAAATAATTCAACTAAGACGGTTTAACTTTGGTTTTTTGAGAAAGTAAAGTAGTTGAAATGTGAATAAAAATCTGATTAACTAATGAACTCCCGTTTAGTGTCAAAAAGTAAATGCGGACTGTCATCAATTCGATATCGCTAAATTATTAATATTTTTACGTACTTAATTAATTGGAATTTGACGTTTCAATATCTATCATTTGCGTAAAGGAATCAATTAAAATATCAATCATAGAGGAAACTCAGCAAAATTTCGTAAAATCAAACCGTGGATAACACATGGACTTGTCGTGTCTATTAGACATAAAGAATGGCTTTACAAAGAAACTAAAAGAAAATCATTCGACAAAAATTTAAATAAACATTTTAAAGAATACATATATAAATTAGCTTCTCTTATAAAAAACACTAAAGAAAAGTATTATAAATTATTATTGATGACTCCGGAAACGACAGTAAGATAGGTTGGACAATAATAAATGAAATCTTGGAAAATAAACAGAAAGCTAAAAACAATACCATAAAGAGCATAATACAAAACAATAATATAATAAATTGTCTTGAGGAACCTGAAAAAGGAGCAAATGCATTTAACGATTTCTTTGCAAACGTTGGAAAGAATCTAGCTGAAAAACTTTCTGTTAAAAAAATTTTTTTTTTTTAAAAACTCCGAATACAGACAATAAACTAGAACTTTTTGAACCAACCAATCCTTCCGAAATTATACAAACTATATCAAAAATGCGAGGCGGTTCTGCTCCGGGATTTGACGGCCTTTCCGAAAAAATATTTAAAAAAATTATTCCTACACCAATCTCTCACATAATAAATACTAGTTTGACAGGAGTTTTCCCGGACACATAAAAAAACAATAATCACACCAATATTTAAATCCGGTAGTCCGGAGGACGTTTCTAATTACACACCCATTTCACTCTTACCTAATATATCGAAATTTTTTGAAAAAATTGCTAAAAGAAGACTAACTGCATTCATAAAAAAATTCAACCATTAATAAAAATCAGTTTGGATTCACAGAGGGAAAAAGTACCCAAGACGCCATCGCTAAAATTTCATCTAGTATTCAGAGTACCGTGGACAAAACAAATAAATGTATAGGAATTTTCATCGACTTGGAGAAAGCATTTGACAGAATTTCCCATAAAAAATTGCTTTAAAATTAAAAGAAATCGGCATTGACCACATAGCCCTCAAATGGATAGTAAGCTACCTAACAGAGAGACCTCAAATAGTAAAATTAAACCTATTATTTATTACATTAAATAATTAGGCATTAGGTAAATTTGGCATCCCTCAAGGTACCGTCCTCGGACCATTATTAATTCTAATATATGTGAATGACGTTTCCCAACAGGAAATTAAAGGGGAATTAATCTCTTATGCTGATGACACTGTATTTTTAATAAAAGGTCAAACATGGTAACTAGTTAACAAACTGGCAAATGAAGATATTAATATCTTAAAATCATGGTTTGATAATAACTTACTCACACTTAATGCAAAAAAACAACATAATATGTCTCATTCTCCTTACAGAAAATACCTGATCATAAAGTCAATATTATAATTCGCGACGAAAAATGTGATCATACATACTGTAATCAACATAATCCTATTTGTACTGTAATTAACTCTTCTTCCGAAATTAAATATTTCGGTGTGATCATTGATCAAAATCTGAAGTGGAATAGTCACATTTCAGAGCTAGTGAAGAGAATAGGGAAATATATTTGTTAGATTAAAAAATATTTTAAATGTAAAAATAGTCAAAAACGTGTACTACGCCCTTGTTCATTCTTTACTTATCTACGGAATTATAGGTTGGGGAGGATCTTACAAAAACAATCTAAACTCAGTAAAAGTTTCGCAAAGAATTGTCATTAAAGTAATATTTTTAAAAAATCTACCTTCTCAACATAATCACTTTTTAAATTGTTTCCAGTACCAATTGTCGATGACATATTCAAGCAAACTTCCATTATAAAAATGTGTAAAGAAAAAAAATAACAAAGAATATCAAGACTTTTACAAACTAATGAGAAATGGAAACCAATTTATTACACCTTATTTTAAAACAACTCAAATGCAAAATCATTATATTTACCAAGCCATAAAAAAACTACAACAACCTCCCTTCTGAATTGCGCTGTATCATCAACCAATCAGAACAAATAAATAAAATTAAACAATTTTTCAAAAAAAACTTACAGTAAAAAGTAAATATTTTATAGAAAACATACTATAACTTTCAACCTAATTAAGAATCGTGGCTCCCTTATCAGGCACAAGAGCTCCTCTTTTCTGATAAGGTATACATGATCAAAATCGACCTTTATTATAATATTTTGTTAAATGTACATGTATATATGTAACCCATATTTTTA
This sequence comes from Glyphotaelius pellucidus, assembly GCA_936435175.1. Lineage (NCBI taxonomy): Eukaryota > Metazoa > Arthropoda > Insecta > Trichoptera > Limnephilidae > Glyphotaelius > Glyphotaelius pellucidus. The sequence goes on from OW386556.1 coordinate 20,442,918, forward strand.
TTACAATAAAAAAATAAAAATTAAGAACGGAACTGAAAAATAGGCAATCATCAAGTCAGCAGGATATTACAATTAAATATATTAATAATAACCCAACAATTGTCAAATTGTCTCCAAAAAACTGACCCATAACCTAAAATTATACTACCTAAATGTCAGAGGCATCCGAACCAAACTGAAGGAACTCAGAATAAGTGCCCCGACTTTCTCACACTTTCTCACACGTCATCATTTTAACGGAAACCTGGTTAACTCCATCAATCTTCTCAGCGGAACTTGGATTACAGAATCCACCACATCTACCATGTAGACCGGAGTTCAAACACCAGCTCTAATAAAAGAGGGGGTGGAGTCCTTATAGCGGCCCATAAACGTATAACTTCGAAGGTGCTTAAAAATAAAAACAGTGACGTTGAACAAATATTTGTGCTGCTTGAAAATAAAAATTCTGGCAAGGATATGTATATTTCCCGCCATCTTCTGGTACACAGGTACAGGGCCGGATTTAAACTTTTCAAAAGTATAGGCCACTTCATTTGCGCCGCCCCTTCCTCCTTCTTAGAAGTTGCCACCTATCATAATCACTCACTTGTAGGCTTTTATTAGGTGACATACAATTTAAAAAACAAATATTGAATATAGGTTAAGTAGGTATTCAAAACGAAATAAACGAATAAATTAGTCATAAAGTAAAAGTGTAACATGAAACAAGAATAACATTTTTTTAAGGGATTTTTTATTTGACAAAACTTCACATTTTATAGTATTCATTAAGTCTGTTTCTATGCATAGAAGAGCCAAAGAGTAAAGTTTTTCTTGCGACAATGAAGACCTTTGGTAATTCTTCACTCGCTTTAAACAGGAATAATTCCTTTCTCCAGAACGTGGCTTCTCTGTGGCTGGAGTGCAAAGTGCAACGCGGAGAGCTATTCCAAGTTCTGGTAAACTTTGCACAGAGATTGTTTCCTCGAAAACTTTCCTTAAAAATATTCAGTAATGATGTAGATTCAGGTTTCTCTGCCGTCTTATAAGACGAAATGTGACCTTGAAAGTGTACACATTCCTGAAATAAATTGTCTTCTAAATCCTTGCATAATATTGCACATGGGACTGAGCTTTTTCTGAGACTCATCGTGTTGAAAGTTTACACATTGACAAGGTGTGTCACAAAATATTAATTAATAAATTAGCAACCCTTGGAGTATATGGTAGTTTATTAAATTGGTTTGTTAGTTATTTGTCCAAAAGAAGTCTTAATGCGAAAATAAATGGCTCAAATTCTTACAAATTTACAGCGACAAGTGGAGTGCCGCAAGGCTCTCATTTAGGGTCAATTTTGTTTATTATATTTATAAATGATATTTTGTATATATTTACTATCATAAATGTGTTACTTTTTGCTAATAACATGAAACTTTATAAAATGATTAATTACATTAATGATTGCATTATATTATTACAAAATAATTTGAGAAAACTTTTTGAATCGTGATCTATCAACAAACTAGCATTGAACGTAAATAAAGGTCAGCTCATTCATTTTTACAAAACAAACAATCCAATATTATTTCAACATGCATTAAATGATAAAAAATAAATAGCGTTAGTGAAATTATTGACCTAGGTATAATGTTTGATAGCAAACTAACATCTATTAATAATATTATCAAATAAGGCCCTTAAAACTCTTGGTTTTTTTTTGAGAGCTGAAAAAAACTTCAATAATTTAAGCACATTTATCTTATTATATAAAACCCTTGTCAGATGCCAACTTGAGTATAACTCTACGTTATGGTCTCCATTTTACAATATTCATTCCGACAGCTTTTTCTGCAAAAGTATTATTCCAAGTAATGGCAAAGTGCAGTATTTCCAATACAAATATTAGAGCGGCAACATTTTTTTTCTGCAAAACGCACTATTTTTTCTGATTGTTTTAACCTCAAAATCATTTGACAGTTGCAAGTTGTGTTGGTCGTTTTATTTTGTTTTTTGACGGATTTTTGAAGAAATACTTGAGTAAAATGAATTTGCTATGTGAGAAGAACATTGAAGATATTATTTTGATGGACGCGGATGTAATGGATTGCGATTATTTGATAATTTGACTAAAATTTTGACTTTCCGCAAGGGAAAAACCACAGTGGGTGTTTCCACAACATACAATGCTACCTAGGCCTGCATTTGTGGGAGTGACGAGAAAAAAAAAAAATTTTTCATTTTAACTTTTATGAGTAAAACCTCAAATTGTAATATTTAATTAAATGAAGGCATTACCTCTGGAACCCAGAGGTGCAATTATCATTTTCTGATTTTTCTGTTTCCAGATTTTCGATTGAGTTTCGCTCATAGTGTCTTCATTTAATTAAATAAAAAATATTTTTTAATAATATTGCTGAGCAACCGGCAACTTATCATATGAAACATGCAAAGCGAGCAGTCGTGATAAAATTAATAAAAAATTATTACACCTATGATGCTAAAAGTTCATTCAACGAAGTACTGAGGAAATTGGTCAAGAAAATATTGAGTAGGTATAATGTAGACTCAGACCATGAAACATGATATGATTTGAGGTTTTCACGGCCAAAAGTATTTTCGTATTTGGTTTTTGGGTTATTATGCTGTGTAGGGCTTCTTCCTTCTGTAGTCAACGATTCGGACAGTGTTACAGTGTCCATCATCATTACAGTGTTGTTGATCACAGCTTATTCTCTGCCTTTTTATCTGTCTCATTTGATTTAATTATGTTACTAACACGGCGTCATGAGTGAGCCTGCGGAATGTTTGCGCGAGTTCGGTTCCCTTCCGTCCTGCCTCCGGTGATCCGAGGCTCACTTCATTCCCCAGGGTCTTTGGGAGTATCTCCCCCGCTCCCTTTCTACAAACACTTCTTCAAGGGTATCCTTGGGAAACCGGCTAAGGGACGCGGGTGTTTGGGCACGTTGCGGCCAGGCCGCTCGCCCGCTCATTCTCGCCGGGACTACCCCGCGATAGTGGGACAAACTGCCCCCTACATCTTTCTTTTTATGTATTTTCTTTGGTTTTAATGATACTTACACTTGTAAATACTTTCTTTTTCTTTTTATTTCGCTCTAACTAGATGCTGAACTAACAGGCGAACACATCTATGATGTGCCTTATGTTAATTACCTCAAATGTAAGTATGCATACATTATTCCCTCTTACTAACAATCATGCATGCAGGGACATTGGAGGGTCTAGATTCGTTAAAAATAAATGTAGCTTCCTTTTTACAAAAAAAAAATTAGAGTCCTGACGTGTGCGGCTAACGAGGTTAAACAATCGGTTTCCTCACACAGCCGTTGGGGAAGTGGTGAGTCCCCTCCAATGAGTGTCCATCATCAGGGCAGATGTGCCACATCCTGAAAATCCAATACCTTTTCTGTGTTTCTTTCTTTTTTTATATACTTGTTCCACAAAATATTTTGTTTTTATTATTTTACTTTAAATAAAGCAAAAATGTTTATTTTTCCATACACATTGATTTAACTTCAAAACGCACTATTACAGGAAATAGTCATTTTTGGAAAAAAAAATTTCAAATATTAATTTGAAATATTACTCATCGACCACGGTTTGAAATAAGTTTAGTTATTATTTAAGAAAAAAAATGTATTGTGCTTGTGAGAGTCGGTAGTTTTTTTGCAAAATTGAAAAGTTCAGTTTTTGTAAAGAGTCAGTTTTGCATTACAACCCCACATATACAAACGAAAGAAGAAATTTGCTCAGACTTACCAAAAAAATATTATAATTACGGTGCATAAAAATAATATTATATTAACGTGAAAGAACGATTGGATTTCGTGCTATGTCGCGAGGTTGGGAACATCCCGGTATGTGTTTTTTTTTCCGAAAAGTGCTTTTATTAAGTTTTTTTTATTTCCCTAAGATCACACCTACCTGAGAAGCATTTGAATTCTAATAGTAATTAATTAAAAAAAAAAAACAAATTCGAATAAAAATTAAAAGCTTCTTTTGTTTGCAGCTTTCAGAAATAAACATTTGAAATAAATTTTCATTTTTCATTCCCAAATAGTCACGATCTGGAAAAATCGTTCTTTTTAAATTCACCCCCGTTCTTTTTTGTAAATTGTTTTTAAAGATATAACAAAAAGTAAGTGCAATTACCGAAGATGGACTCAAAAGGCGGACAACAGAATGAAGACGGCTCAAAGAGTAAAAATGATAATTCTGGATCTGAAGGGAACGAGAATCTAATTCTAGATCTGGAAGGGAACGAGCCAAGAGAAATTGATGATGTCCGCACTGTCGCTGTCTCTGTTGCTGTCCCTTTCACTGTCATAATGGGGAGGATAGGAAGAAGTGCGGGCAGATCTCGTGGCAGGAAGATTCACAGGACGATGGTGGGCAGAAGGAGGAGATCGCGGTCCAGGAGGAAAAGGCGTCGAGGCTCTAGCAGGCGTCGCCGGCTCCGCCGCCGCCCCATGTACTTTCTGACGTTTGAATATTAAATTGAATCTATACATTCAAAATCCCCGTTTCTTAACTTGTTAATTCAATTTTACTAAGTTTATGATTTGAATTTTTGCGAATATTCGTGTGCGTATTTTTAAGAGACATTGTTGTTTATCGTCAAACTAAATTAAAAACGTGTCTTATTTTTGGATGCTGTTTAATTCTATATTTGATTCACTTGAAAAATATGTACAACTGTGTTTTTGTTCTAAAATATTTAACCTTTTTTGAACAAGTATTCTGGTGTTTTAATAAATGGGATTTTTAAATATTTTAGTTTCTTATTAAAATAACAAAAAAAATATTTGGAAACAATCTTTGGTTCTCAATTGAACCATCTATTGGAAGAAGGGAATAAACGCCATTTTTTGACATATTCAGTTTTCTACACTTTTACATTCTTTAGACAAAGCGCTTAAGGGTCCACTATTCGAATTTCGACCGAATTTTTACATATCTCCCTTAAACATTTGAAGTTTTTAAGCTCTTAAAAAAAATACATGTTATTTTTTAAGGTAATATCTAGATACGTTCCACGCCGAAACGCAAATTATATGAAATTCCCTCGATAGAAAAAAAATCGCAAAGTATGCTCCGAAAATTATTTAAAACAAGTCTATTTCTATTATTTTACAAGTTATATTTGTGAAAAAATTCACAATGTTTCTTTAAATGATACTTAAGATACTTTCCACGAGATTTTTGCTCTATTTTAAACGAGTCATGTTTTATTAAGCATTTTCGCTTCATTTGTATCACGTAAAATATTAGCGCGCTCTGTCCAACATTCGTAATTACATATACTTCTTATTTTTGGGCCGGGAAGCGCAGCCTTAATTGTGAGTTCGAAGAAATGAAGAAAAACAATTTGCTTCGTATAGATTCATGTGGCCATAAAAATAGTTGGAAGAAGGAAACAAAAACCTAAAAAAAATAATACAATATATTCCTGACAAATTCAAAGATTTTTACGATTATTCTGACCCGAAAGGCTATTCCCTAAAATTTGTGATAAGAGATCGTTCTCCCGCGAGAAGTGCTGTCAGATTTGTGTGATTTTCTACGTATCTATATAGAATATTTCTCTTGTATTCTCAGGAAAATATTTTCCCTCAAGGCCTATGTCATCTTTAGGGATGCTGTGTGGAGGTTATTTTAAATGAAAGGAAGGAGAGGAGTTCTGGAAAGGAAAAGGGTAAAAGGGGTGGTACGAATCAGCGGGTCCAGGAGTGACGAACGTATGAATCATCCCTGCCACTGCGGTGCAAGGCATTGGGTCGTGAAACTTTGGTTGGAGAGGTCAAAGGGTCTTCGTCAACAACAACGTCAATAACAACAATTCTAAAAATAGTCTAGAAAACTCCAATTACCTCAAAACATATTGAACACATTAAATATACGTCAACATATTAAAAATCACGCTCATCATAGTCTATTATTATCAGAGTTGAACTAAAAAGTAGGTACTGGGCAAGGTTCTGGGCAAGGTTTATACAAGGTTATTTATTGTACACAAATATTGACACCACGATAATTATTTATTTTAATGGGGTTTTAATCTCCATAGTATATACACATTATTTTGTGTTAGATGGAATATAAATACTGACTGTGGTGGTACGTCGTCAGTAGAGAAAAATCTTTGGTGAATATTGTAGAAAACAGACACAGGAAAGGAAAAAAACTCAAAATGATTTCGATTGTTGCATTTTGCTTGATAGTGATATCTGAATTGATCGTTGCCACGGTAAGATTTTCCTTTTGTTTGATAATGATATCTGATTTGATAAGATATTCTTTTTGCTTGATAGTGATATCAACGGTAAGATATTTATTTTAATTGATCGTTGCCACGGTAAGATATTCCTTTTGTTTGATAATTATATCTGAATTAATAAGATATTCCTTTTGCTTGATAGTGATATCAACGGTAAGATATTCCTTTTAATTGATCGTTGCCATGATAAGATTTTCCTTTTGTTTGATAGTGATATCTGAATCGATAAGATATTCCTTTTGCTTGGTAGTGATATCAACGGTAAGATATTCCTTTTAATTGATCGTTGCCAAGGTAAGATATTCCTTTTGCTTGATAGTGATATCTGAATTGATAAGATATTCCTTTTGCTTGATAGTGATATCAATGTAAGATATTCCTTTTGCTTTTTTTTTATTTGAGCTCCACACAGGAGGCCCTGAGGAAAGTAATTTCCCTCAGAGCTTATGTCATCTTTGGGGATGCTGTGTGGAGGTTTTTTTTAAGGGAAACGAAGGAAAGGAGAGTTCTGGGAAGGAAAAAGGTATAAGAGGTGGGTAGGAATCTGGTGTCCTGGTCAACCACCTTCAAGACAAACAAATCACCAAACGTAGCGAACTACTTGGGGTGACCTATGGCAGAGGTGTTGGTTATTCAATAAAGTTTCCCGGGGCGGCGGTACTCATTCCCGCCTCCCAAATGCTTGAAGTGATATCTGAATTGATCGTTGCCACGGTAAGATATTCCTTTTGCTTGATAGTGATATCTGAATTTATCGTTGCCACGGTTAGATATTCCTTTTGTTTTTCAATACCAAAGTGATGACCAACCTTTTTTTAAGGGTTTCATGGATCTCGTAGCCAAGAAAAAGGTATAAGACTGGTCAATGCTATTTTTGAAGAAGTTTGCCAAATTTCAATGAGATTGGTGCCGATTTCGAAAATGGTGTTTCGAGATAAACGCGGTTGAAGTTTCAAGTTTCAAAGTCTTTCCCAACGGGGCAGGGGATTCGCAAAGGCTCTCTCTCCTAGACTTTTACTCCGATTGACATGAAATTTTAGGAGAATATTCTAAACGTATTGTATTATTAGATAAAAACAAAGTACTCCACCATGCAAGATGGAAAAATTGTAGACTGGGAAAAGTACAATACATGTGAAATAAGTCGAAACAGAGCTATGTAGTTGGTTTAATTAAATTTGTTGTTCTTCTTTCTGATATAAATTCTACTATGACTTGTTTATATTTAATGAACGATGTGTTAAATATGTCAACAACATTTTTATAGTCACTACCCAAATTTTGTATACGGCAAACGGGCGTATATAATTGTGATTCTGTGTTGGAATTGTCACAATAGAACGGTAGATATTGCCTCGATGTTAATTTGCGAGGTATATAAAGAAATCAAGTATAATAATTCAGGGCTGTCAATTATTGAATTTATGATTTTATGTAAACACGTTAGGTCATATACTATTCTACGTTCGGATAATTTTAATAAATTAAATTTACATAGTAGATAATCATGGTTGATACATTCCCTTGTAATACCCATACTGAAATTAATAAATCTTAAGAATTTGTTTTGAATTATTTCTATCGTGAGTGAATGACCAGCATAACTAGATACCCACACTGTCGAATTGTACTCGATTTGACTCCTAACCAATGACGTGTACAAATTTTTAAAGGTTACAAAACACAACATTTTCAAAGCTTTATTTGATGTAATTTCAATATGGTTTATAAATTTCAGTTTTTGATCAAAGCTTACAACTAAATCATTCATCTCGGTTACACCTGTTAGCACTATATCGTTAATGGAGTACTGGGTATTATTATTAGTATTGGATTTTTTAATTCTATGTAATCTCATAATTAGACATTTACTTAAATTTAGTCGTCTCTTGGCACCAAGCAAAAAGTTTAAACAAGTTATTTGACAATGTTTGACGGTCATCAATATTTCTCATTGTTTTGTATATTTTCATATCATCCGCAAACATTAAAACTTGGACATCGTTGAAAATAGTAAGAGCATCATTCACAAATATCAAAAATAAAATTGGTCCCTAATGTGACCCCTGGGGAACACCACTGGTAGCAATAAATTTATACGAAGTAAAGCCATCAATTTTAACGGTCTGTTACTTAAATAACTCAAACCACTTGTATTAATACCCTGCTATTCCTAATTTGTGAAACTTTTTTAACAAAAGAACGTGATTAACTGTGTCGAATGCTTTGCTGGAATCGGTGTAGACTGAATCAACTTGCAGCTTCTTAGACATGGATTCGGATATATAGTTTTGATAAATTAAAAGGTTAGACAGAGTAGATTTTCCTGAAGTGAAACCATGTTGGTTAGGTAAAATTACAGGCTTGATACAGTGAATGATTTTATTTAAAAGAATTTTCTCAAAATATTTTGGAATGGTTGATAAAAGACAGATCGGTCTATAAAATACATGCAAACAAAAAAATTGCAATAGGTATAAGAATTAACCAAGTTTTTAAACACTTCTATTTGAATTTCGATTTTTTTTTAATGAATTTATTTTAATACATACGACAACATGTGGCATTAACGCAAGTATAAAGTGTAAAACAGTATGAAGTATGAAATAAAAAAACAATGTGTTCACAAATCTTGTCTTGTTTAGCTCGTCTGCTGCACAATGAACGATGACTATATTAATTTATTTCCAGATCGGGGTGCCCCTAAATTCCAACAAGGATCCCTTCGACCTGCACTGGATCGTAGATAGTTCCCCTCGACAGGAGTACGACGTGGTTCAGTGGTACCCAAGTTACCCCCAGCAGTTCCCAGGCTACCCCCAACAATACCCAGGCTATCCTCAACTATACCCAGGCTACCCCCAACTATACCCAGACTACTCCCAACAGTACCCAGGCTACCCCCAGCAAAACTATCCTTGGTGGTTCCCGTGGTATTCGTACCTGGGGCGGAAGTAATGATCAGCATTTCAACGAATGCTGACTGGGCCCCTGCCTGCTAGGTTACTCTGGGGCCCCTTTTCAGTTCCGTCTTTACCCTATGGGAGCCCGGAACTCACAGCCGCCAGGGGCCCGAGCAATCGCAATATTTTGCTAATATTTAAAGCGTCTTTGGTATTATTTTATCTAGAAAATGGCGTTGTACAAATTATCCAATTATTGTAAACTAATATTAAGCTTAATACAGTGAATTAAAAGGTTATGAAACATAACGTGTTAATAATATTGTTATCATGTCCGAAATTTATTTTTTTAACATTAAACTTCACACAAGAGGCCCCGACAGGAAATAATCTTCATCCTATATGCAAGGCTGGGCAGTATTTGAATTACTTGTAATTACTGGTCATTACTGAATTATGGCTTATAAATACATTTTCAAATACATTTAGCGATCTTAATAATGATAAATAAAAATAAGCTGACATCCATACTATACTATACTATACTATACTATACTATACTATACTATACTATACTATACTATACTATACTATACTATACTATACTATACTATACTATACTATACTATACTATACTATACTATACTATACTATACTATACTATACTATACTATACTATACTATACTATACTATACTATACTATACTATACTATACTATACTATACTATATACTATACTATACTATACTATACTATACTATACTATACTATACTATACTTTACTATTACTATATTACTATTACTATATTACTATTACTATTACTATATTACTATTACTATTACCATTACTATATTACTATTATTATATTACTATACTATATATACTATACTATATACTATACTATATACTATATATACTATATACTATACTATACTAAACTATACTATACTATACTATACTTTACTATACTATCTATACTATACTATACTATTACTATAATATTATAAATGCGAAACTGCTCGAGTTTGTTTATGACCTTTTCAGGCATTAACCAATAAAAAGACTTTAAAAATTCATTCACCAATAGAAAGCTAAATTATATGCGCAGACTACATGTTGTATATGATGGTAAGCTCTGGCGTTATGAAATTATAAAAATTAATATATTATATTTGTTATACGTTTTCTGTCGCTAACAAAAGCGAGTTAATTGCAAATGTCAGGAAAAAAATCATTCCCATGGAAACGATGTTGATATATTTGTGGGCTCTAAGCTGGTAGGTACTCAGCCCCCTGGTCAGCTACTGCCCCAGAAAATTCAAATATTAGAATATGTTTTGTTTTTATTGGACAAGCTGGAATAAATGTCAGTTATGAGTTCCTACATTAAAAATATAATTCGTAACGATTATAAAGACTGAATAATAAATAGTGTAATTTTGTATAATATTAACAAACTTCCAAATATTTAATTAAAAATCAACATCCGAAATGTTTGTAAGCGCATAAATTCCGAACGAATGAACAAAATCGGATAATTATTTTTTTCTTTGTGAAATTTAGGTGGCAGGCTAGATGTTTGAAAACTGAATGTAAGGGAATGAATGTATGGAATGCGGGAGGGGGTGGAATGGGGAGGAGGGGGGATAATTGATAAGTTCAACCGCTACAGTAATTTCCCGTAATACCATGCGAGCGAAGCCGCGGGGAAAAGCTAGTAGATAATACATAGACTAAAGCGCTAGAATCCAGAGCATATATGTTAATATTTAGAGTTGGCAACACTGTACGGCAAGTATCTTGTCAATTATCGTTTTCATCGTTTCGCGGTATGTATTCATGAAAGACGTGAGTTAATTGATAAAATTGATAATAACCACAAAACTTTACAAGTGGAGCGGAAATGAGATGTGTCTTCTGATCAATATGATTGGTCAATTTTTGCTCATCTCTGTTTCACTCTGTTCAGCTTTGCTTCTATGGAAACGCACCCTTAGATAAGGGCATTTACGACAATTTATTGCAACCAAAGGTTCTACCAAAACCAAATGTATTTTGTATTTGAAATTAAGAAAAAAATGGTTAAAATACTGTATTTTGTATTTCAAATACACGACTCAGTATTTCGTATTTTAAATAAATGCGAAAAAGTATTTTGTAATTTGTATTCTAATTTCAGCAAAGCATCTATTTTGCCCAGCCCTGTCTACACGCCTTCCTTGGGGAGGCTATGAAAATTTTAGAGGACACTGAGGACAGAAGACTCTGAAAATAATATATGCGTCAAATTTTCCATAAGGCCCCCAATCTGGGGGGGGGCCTTAATTGGGTGCTAAAGTGATGCACATTGAGAAAATGACAGAAGTTATAAACCTCTTAATCTGCGGCCATGGAATAATTCATATAAATTAATTCTTAGTTGAATAATCTCATTATCTCGCCGGCTAAATCTAATAATATACGTGTTTGTCTGTTTTCAATGTCGCTCGCTTCTGTTTCTTTGAGTTTCAAATCGCAACGGTGCTAAAGAAGTTTTCACTTCAAAAGACGAGCCGTCTCTGCCGACATTTAAATGAACGTACATTTAAATTTAACGTGTGTTTAAGCCGCCGCTATCCGAATTTCGTCCGATTTCTTACGTATCTCCCTTAAACATTTGAAGTTTTTAAGCTCTTAAAAAAATATATGTTATTTTTGAAGATAATATCTAGATACGTTCCACGCCGAAACGCAAATTATATGAAATTCCCTCGATAGAAAAAAATCGCATAGTGTGCTCCGAAAATTATTTAAAACAAGTCTTTTTCTATTATTTTACAAGTGATATTTGTGAAAAAATTCACAATGTTTCTTTTAATGATACTTAAGATACGTTCCGCGAGATTTTTGCTCTATTTTAAACGAGTCATGTTTTAAGCATTTTCCCAATTTTCGCATCAATTTTGTCATTGAAAATATTGGCGCGCTCTGCCCAATATTCGTAATTACATATCTCTCCATCTTCTTCTTTTTGGGCCGGGAAGCGTCGCCTTAATCATTTACTTCTCAATTACACCTTTTAGTTTTTTACATTGATTTGGCGTTCATTCGCCTATTATTGAGTAAATGCGTATTGATGTCAGTCAATTGCCAGATATTAATTCCTATTATTGGCTTCCGTACTACTTGCCAGAGTCTATGATAATTATTGGTATTAATGAAAAAGTTTTCCAGCAGATACGTCGCGCAACTGATCGTGCCTGTGGCATCACTGGATTAGGGAACGTTGTGAGGTCGGAGGAAGTAGGGAAGCAGATGGGGAAGGGAAGCTTAAGAAGTGTTTGGCATTTCAGATTCTTTACATCTTCATATAAAAATCACAATGTTTTTGGGGATTAATGAGATGTCTTAGAGCTGGTTCACACTCAGCTATCAAATATAAAAGATCATAGCACGCCAAATAACGCTCTCCATACAATCCCTTCAGACCGTTCACACCTAAGCGTTTTTAAGCGCAGATCAATCATAGACAATACACATCTCAGACGTAACCACTCCAGACGCGATATCCCAGAAGATAACTCTCCCCTTCTCCGACTAAAACAGAAGAGGGGGTCATTGTAATTACGGAGCTGCCTAGACCCGTGGATGACAGATGTCAAGTTGACAGATTTCAGTACAAAAAATATGCGTTCCGTTGCCGCTCCCTAATTCGACTGACCCCCTCTCCTACCACAGGAAGAAATATTTGATAGCCTCGTGTGAAAGGACAAAAGATAAGCGCTCGCGAATCAACAGATAGATATCTGCTCGCAGATATACAGCTCAGTGTGAACTAAGCATTATGCGTTGCTAAACCATTCATCCGATTGCGATGAAACTTTAGGGATTTGATGTGCGCATACCCGCGATGGTTTCTATGTACAATAGAGAGCTCTAGTGTCATGAAATTATGCGTTGCTAACCATTCATCCGATTGCGATGAAACTTTGGAGATTTGATGTATGCGTACCTGTCATGGTTTTCATATATACTAGTGAGCTCTGGCATAATGAAATTTGTATAAAAAAATGCAATATGTGGCACGCGAGCTGTTTGAAAAATATATCCATACGATAACGAATTATACATCAACAAATATATACTTGCAACAGGTAAAAAAAACTCGACAAACTTATCCTATATATAGCCACTATTTATAGGTTTAAGTAACAAATAGTAAACTCAGACTTTTTAAATAAATAAAACACGTTTAATTAATCAAAAATATACTTTATCGTATGGATAATCTATGAGGAGGATTGTGAAATACCTCTATAGCATAATATTCATAGTCCAGTTGATTAGTCAGTCCAAATACTAAATTTTGAGATAATGATGAAAGCAATTTTCGCATTCTCACCATAAATCAAGTATTATTCATACGTGTTTGCGTTTTACATATCAAATATGCTATAAAATTACATCGGGAAGCATTACGGTCCGGTACATTACATAGAGAGGCTAAAAGACCTCTCTCGATCCGGCCCGCCACGCAACAGGTGGGCAGAGGCTTCGGCCACCAAGACCTGAACAAACCTCACCCTATGTCACCAAACGTAGTGAACCGCTTGAGGTGACCTGATGTACGTGGTTAAAAGTATATAACAAATAAGTTACAAGTAAACAAAAAAATACATTTGATAAAAAGAATGACCCGGGAACACTAAACTAGTATTTAATAGATAAAACATGAATCAATTCTACTCAGTGTTGAGGCTAGATTTTCAATCATAGTTTTTACCCGGATTTCTTAACTCGTCGGGCGAATTTATTCGCTTTTCGGAACGAATCTAATAGGTCTCATAGAAATCATCGTACCCTCCTTATATGGTGAGAAATATGATATAAACGGTGTTAGAAAAAGAAAACACCACGCTTCATATTTATAAATAAAAATTAACCACAAGAGAACTAAAATGTAGACCTTCATTAAACCAAAGTTTCAGATCGCAATTTGAAAAAAAATTATGAAACTTTGGAAATTTTTCAATATTTATTTATGCATGGAACGACAAAAAAGTGAAGTGACAATGACGTCTATTTTTTTTTTTTTTTTACAAAAGTTCCTTAAACTTCATTTGGAGGTTAAGGAACTTTTGGGGAATTGGGAAATCTGTTGTGGGTATTTTAGTGATCTTTTAATAATAATAATAATCCAAACACATTCGTGATTCTCATAATAAATCACGAAAAGCAAGATTTTTTCATCTCTCTAGAGGGCCATTTTTGATATTTTTGCAAAGAATGCGCAGGCGCGAATTGAAATCGAATCGAATTGAGCATGCTCATAAGCTAGCCTGTTTACATTTAAAGGCTTCCCCTTTCACGCGATAATCCACTGAGCATCACAATCCAACAGCAGCGACAATCCACTGAGCTCACAAATCAAACGGCTTGATTTGTGAGCATGCTTATTTGGCTTAAAATAAGCATGCTCAGAACTAGCAACGTCACTGACACATATGCTACTAGCAATTGCTCATTAGTAGCATATTATTAGGCTTCTAATGAGCATGTATGTCCGTAGCATAAAGGATTTTAAATGATCCATTTTTTTCTGAACAAACTCACTTAATAAATTTTCAAAAAACTATCCTTTTGTGGCTTGACATTATTTATTTTAATACGATAATGTATTGTCAATCTGTAGTCCCTTTTTTGGCGCCACCTTAAATAAGTTTACAGATTTGTACACTAAACGATCCTAATGTTTGCGACAAGTTGGCGCTAAACGCTTCAGAAACACATCAACTTATTTATTCAATATTTACTGTATTAAACTACGGTTGAAAAACGTACATTTCATCTTACAGCGAGATTGCTTCAGCAAATTGAAAACCGCGCATCTAAGTCACACCGCTCAATGAGAGATTAGTTTATTTTTCTCCGCGTCACGAGTGGACGTCTCCCATTCGCCAATTTAAAATTCGAAATAAGAATACAATAATTTTATTCTAAAGTAGTTTATTTGTCGTTTTCGCGGTGCGTTAAAATCGGTTAGCCGAGAATGTAAAACAAAAGTTTTAATATTAAAGAGTTTGATTAAAAATTGAGTGAACATATTTTGGATTTTTAAATAATGTAAGTACCTACCTAAACACTTTTTTAAATTGCTTTTTGTTGCTCCTCAAATGATACAAATATACTTACCACTTCTACACACATTAGGGTCACCAGTGAAAAAAAAACCTCTTTGTTTCTTTATTTTTTAATGTGAGTACAACAATTTTTTTTTTGTCCTGTCTTGCTAATCTATCTAATTTCTATATAAATGTAGATTTAATACGCTTTTGTAAACTCTTGCCGGTTTATGAATCCAGAACCTCTGTGCTCAGATTCAGCTCAGCTCAGTTGGAACTTGTGGTAAAATTCATTTTCATTGCACCATCAAAACATTAAGTTACTTATTTTCTTTTTATTTCTTCACCGACACAAAATACCTCATCTCCTCTAAGTCAGAACTCGACTCCAATCTTTCGTATAGATTTGAAATTTGCACACTTAAATAAAATTAGTATGTAAATTCACCTTCCATATCTCCATAATTTGAAATGATGGCCTAGAACACCGTAGAAGGGTGAAAGCCAGATTTTTTTTAAATATATAATATATTATAAGGAGGGTATTTCACAAGTCTCTTGATAACTTATCCAGAGAATAACTTATATTTTCGATTTATTTACTAAAAAGTTTTAGTAGGTAGGGGGAGGAGGTTTCACAAATGTGACGATGTGTGACATGGAAAAGGGTGACCGGGCAACTCGGAATGAAACCAACTCAGAACCATCTCAGATAAGTCATTCAGAGTGATAAAAAAATATGTATAAAAAAATTGGTTAAATAGGTTATGTTAGGTTAGGGTTATCAGCTAATTTAAAATTATTTTTTTCATAGTTTTTAATGACTTTTTAAGGAGGTGTTGAGTTGACTTTATTCTCAGTTGGCATCGAACCAGGGAAAAGGGGGGGTCAAAAGTCATGAAATTCGTGTGACGTAATTTATGGATGCCCCCTGAAGGCTGTACATCGGATAAGTTAGCCGAGCTTTATACCTATTTCGATGATCTATTTATATTTACATAATATGTTGTCCTATAGAAAAACTGTGGAGATGTTGATGGTGAAATACCCCCTAAGTGTGATGTACTGTCCCTGTCTCGATTTATCTCGACTTTAATTTCGACTTCGCTTATTTCTAAAACTTATTACCTACATAAATAATTTAACGTTTTAATTTACGCTTTGCTTATTTCTAATACTTTTTACATACATAGTTTTACATTTCATTTTAGAGTTTGCTTATATCTTATTACTGCATGTTTCTAATTTCTAATTACATAATATTTTATTTTAATTTACACTTTGCTTGTTTCTAATACTTATTACACATGTAATTTTACACTTTAATTTACACTTTTCTTATTTCTAATACTCAATACAAACATATTTTTACTGCACTTTTATTTTACACTTACAAACATATTATAATTTACACTTTGCTTATTTCTAATACTTATTTCATACTTAATGTTTACGTTTTTTTTATTATTACTTTTTTATTATTGGTTACTTAATAATAATTACGAGATTGCGCCCTTTGGATATTGTAAGCATTTTTGCATTGTCAAATTAATATATTTCCATTTTGTCTAAATTAAAATAAAAGTGAATAACTAGCCAATAAATGCATTTTGAATAGTATACATACTTACCGAATATACCATTTAATAGTGTCCTTAATTATAAATCATTATTTATTTATTTATTAATTCAATTTAGTGCATAACACAGAGAGAACAAGAGTTTTTTTTATGTATAGAAAACAAAAAGAAATTATAATTTTTTTTTTTTAAATGAACATACATAAAAATGAATGTTTCTTTGTTTGTCCCTTATGCGGTACCTAAACCATTCATCCGATTGTGATGAAACTAACAAAAATAAATTTAAATCGCAAATGGCGTAACATTAATATAAAATTATAGTATAAATTCATAATATTTACAAAATAATTTACAAGATAAAAATAAGGAAAATATATGTACGATAATTCCTATATAATGCCCCCAAATAAAAATATTACGCTACATAAAAATATCATCTTATATACCGGTATCTCTTATATACCAGCAAGCTTAAATTAAATATATCGTTGTCGATCGTCCAGTTGATTAATCAGATTTTATTTATCTCTAAAAAATCCAAATTTGAGTTCAGTACGCAATTATATGTAAACTATCTGGTACATTACCAAATTACTCGTGAACACCGCCAAATCAATTATAATGCAAAAAAATGTAGTGATTAAACAAACTGTTGATATTTTCTGGATCATTAGTAGGATATTTCAAAATTTCATGCCAGTGTATCGGACCGGTATGCTCCTCATGGTTATTTTATAGCATATTTAATACGTAAAACACAGACAAAAGTTAATTTAGTTTATTTTTTCTACTTTCTGGGGAATGCATTTAAGTGTATTAAGTAATTATGATTTAGTATTCAATATACTCGCATGGAATGTTTTTTTCTCTCTCCGAAATGCATATTAAGCGTGTATTTACTAATATATCACACATTAATTAATTTGTACTCGTGTCATTGCAGCCGACTTGCAATAGACAAATGTTTATCCCACTGAATCGGTAATACACACTAGAAATGCGTTCCATGTAGATTTGAATGGAAATCGTTATCTTCATTGACTTTATACATTTTGATTCTTACCCATTTAGCACGCGCTCTCTCTCTTACATCGCCTGGCATTCTTATATCGCTATTAGGCGCTCTTGATATTTTCACGTTTACGGAACGGCGACGCGTGACGGTACAAAAAAGGCAATAAACATACGTTCCGTATCTGCAGCTGCATCTCTTTCTTACGCATTAAATAATGGTAAGACAAAATATGAGATACAACGTACGTAGTATGTCTGTTTACCCCAAAGTATTACTTCCTTTGTATTAAGGCGGCGTTACCCCGCTCAAAAAGAAGAAGATGGAGAGATATGTAATTACGAATTTTGGACAGAGCGTGCTAATATTTTAAATGATAAAATTGAAGCGATAGGTGTGAAAATGCTTAATAAAACATGAATCGTTTAAAATAAAGCAAAAATCTCGCGGAAGGTATCTTAAGTATCATTTAAAGAAACATTGTGAATTTTTTCACTAACATAAATTGTAAAATAATAGAAATAGACTTGTTTTTAATAATTTTCGGAGCATACTTTGCGATTTTTTTCTATCGAGGGAATTTCATATAATTTGCGTTTCGGCGTATCTTAAAAAATAACATATATTTTTTTAAGAGCTTAAAAACTTGAAATGTTTAAGGGTGATATGTAAGAAATCGGTAGAAATTCGGGTAGCGGCGGCTTAATTAATCAAAGAATTTTGTCAGAGTTTTGGATCACGAAACGCGTCTACATTGCACTTATTGTAGTCTTCTGTTTTCTATGATTTATTCATTCAATAATTCGATTGAATTTCGACAAAGCCAGAGAAAAACTCAGCCATATTTGTAACACCGAAAATGTAGGTTTCAGCAAAATTTTAAGTGAATAACTAGAGATGCCTACGGGTTATCAAAAGGTTATATTTTTAGATACACAATTAATATTTGTAACTAGACATGAACTAACATGGATTTTAATATTTAATTCAGGTCACAAATTATTCATAAAATATGTCAGTAAGCCGATTAACAGCCGAGTGGATAAATGCGTCGAATTCCAATCCAAGCGTCGCGTCGGTTATGTGTTCGTTCAATTCTCCATCATAACCTATGCAACATTGTTCGTTTTTAATAACGGTATTTAGCGAAGCTCTTAGAATTGAAAGAATTCATGTACTCGATCTATTTACTTATACAATAAACCCCATTTAGTGTCAAAAATTAATGCAGACCGCCATTGCATATTTAGATTGTATTTCAATTCAACATTGCCAATTTATTAATATTTATACGTAATCGTTTGGCGTTTGACGTTTCGGAATGTGAATTCATAGAAAACATCTCATGTGTCACGTACATCGATTTCTTAATTATTATATGTCAATATCGGTTCGGTTGTCAACATGAAACCATGCTCGGTATATCGATATAAAATCGTCGGAAGTTACGCCTGTTGATCCCCTCGTACGCCTTGTCACACAATGTCACACTTCTCTACACCCCTCCCCCCCTTAAGGTGTGACGTAATTTATGGATAGCCCCTTACAGATGTTGTAATATGGTCATCTGGACGCCCGTGACAATGTAAAACCATTCAGGGTCAATTGAATACATTATAAGGGCCCCAGCAGTATCGGCACTATATTTACACATCTGTAGGCTTTTAATAATAATTGTAGAATAGCTCAATTGAAAGAGTGTTGTCCCAATAAGACAGAGGATCTGGGTTCATTTCTCAGTTGCGAACTTTACCATTTTTTTTAAATTTTTTGTCCACAATATTCTTCTCAACAACTTTCTTTCAAAAGAATCCAGCATTTCAGCCATATTTGTCGTCAGAGTCAGCGCCTTACACCCATATGCCAATACAGTTCTGACAATGGCCTTATATACCTAAGGTTATTTTGGTTTTCCTGTGGACGCTACGTGACTTAAAAACACTGGCAGTAAAGAGAAGTATGTTTTGTTGGCTGCTGTGATTCTCTGCTGGAGTAGTTGTCTTTAAATTGTGCACTACCTCTTCTTCTATATGAAGGGTTTTTGCTCTGTATCATCATTTTCGTTTTGTCAACATTAATCGCTACCTCCCGCGCTGCTGTTTTTAAAGGGACGATGACCTCCTTAATAGCTGACAATGTTAATGTCATCCGCATATCCAACAACTTTACTACTTTTGAAATAAATATTGGAGCCAGTGTCTACAGCATTTTTCTTATTACATGTTCGAGGGTCTAGATTCGTTTAAAAATAAATGTAGCTTCCTTTTTACAAAAAAATTAGAGTCCTGACGTGTGCGGCTAAGGAGGTTAAACAATCAGTTTCCTCACACAGCCGTTGGGAAAGTGGTGGGGTCCCCTCCAATTACATGTTCGAGAACAAAGTTGAAGAGAGTGGGAGCCAGACCGTCCCCCTGTTTTAGTCCCTCCGATACTTCAGTTTTCTGAAGGTTTCATTTCTACCGCGTGTGAACTGCGCACAATTTTTTTTATATTAGTACGCCCCCTCTAACATTCACGTAATTTACATAACTCCATAACAAACCATCTTCTTCTTCCTTTAGACAGCTTTATCTTTATCTTCTTCTTATTTTTAATGCTCCTCCAGAAGCAAAATTCTTCTTGTTGCAACAGGTAACTCTCGAACTATGATCTCCAACTTTTATCCATTATAGTCATATTGGAATCCGTTACTGGCGTCACTGCTATAACCAGTAGTGAATAAACCCAACCTGCATAATCTAGTCTTGAGATATCACGATCTTGCCGATTGAACTTGCGATGGAAAGTAAAAGTCTCAGTACGCTTGCGATCTCACCACAGAAATTACTGCTTTTAACACAGATACTCGTACCTATAAGAACACTTACCTGGATAATAAACTTGCCTACAACAACTAGTAGGAGCCTAGAGGAATCATTTGTCGTAGCCACTGAAGAAATATGGAAATAGAAGTGTTTCTTTTTATTTTCTGAGCTGCTCGCAAATTGCGATACAAACACTTTTTGTAACATCAGATCGTTTTATTTTATTCCCTGGGTTGTATGTTGGTATTTGCGCCAAAGTTTGTAAACATTTTTATAATTTTAAACTTTCCGTTTCGTTACTTTTCACTTTATTTTTAAGTTTTGATCAATACCAGATTACTACCATATTATGTACTTTTTTACATCAGCTCCACACCGGAGGCCCTGAGGAAAATAATTCCCATCGGGAAAGGAAGTCTTTTTAGACAAGAAAGGGGAGGAAGTACTGGGAAGGAAAAGGGTACGGGGGGTGGGTTGGAATCTGGGGGTCAAAGTGTCCAGAAGTGACGGATATATGAATCATCCCTCCCACAGTGGTGCAAGGCGATGTTCCGAATGTCCTGTTGGAGAGGTTAAATTCTTCCTCAACCAGTCTCTCCCGGTCTGGCCCGCCACGCAGATGGTGGGCAGACGCATCTGCCGAACGCTAGGGATGCTTAGAAGCTGAACGCTATGTATCATAACGTAGTATAAAATCGGGGTAGGAACTTACTTTAGTCAAAAATAAACATCTACAAATTGACTTTGATCGTTTTCGGATCTCTTTAGAAGTATAAAGGACTCATGGAAGTTGGCGATCACTTATTTTCTTTAATATCAGTTTAGATCGCACTGCTAGGTATTATCGGTTCACTGGGCGTAGATCTTCCAACTTGAAACCTGCCAAGTGAGCATTGACCCAGTATCATGTACTGAGTGGCCTGTTTGTTTCTATGTCGATTATTGAGATATATCAAGTGCATTCCACTTGTTGGTTGTACACAATTGCTAACAATGTGCATGCAAGTATGCTCAACAGTTTGGCAGCCACCTCTGGTGTGGAGCCATTAGATACCTGCAAAAAACATTCGGCTCCGTGCAAAAATGGGCGTTCCATTTGGAAGTTTCTCTTATCAATATAGTTTTTCATACTCTTTGACACACTGAACCCCCGATTTCTACCCACCCCTGAAATCTGTTTCCTTCCCAGAACGTTTTTATTTTTTATTTATTAAATTACAGGAAAAAAACATTTTGTACAAGAATTAGAGTATACCCACAAAGCTGTCATATGGCAGCTTGTCTGCAGGTTCTAACAATTCAAACATTCATAATATAATATCTAAGGAAAAATTTGTAAATACATTTAAAGTTTTAAGGAAACATTAGAATAGATCACATAGTAGTATTAGATAATTTAACTCCTACATTTCCTTAAAAGACTCTTCAAACAGCATCCCCAAAGTTGACTGTTATTTATTTACTTTTTTGCTTATGTTCATTTAAAATATGTATTTAAATTTTTGATTTACAGCTGGACTTTTTCAATAGTCTTTTTAATGTCACACTTTCTTTGTGCAGGCATTTTCCGCGTTGTCCGAAATAACTCTTATTAATTTTGCTTTCGCAATAATTGAAAGATCATTATACACGCTTTAACGTATTAAATAATGCATTTATATTATAATTAATATAATTATTATTCCAGGTGTGTATTTCCTTCGATAAGTTAATGTTTTCCTACACTAATTTTTGCAAAACTAGAATTCAAATATCTTCCGCGAATGCCCTTTCTGATGAGCTATTGGGACATTGAACGGGAGCTAATTGGGACATTGAACGAAAAAACTGTATCTATCATCTGTAACGTAGGTAAAAAATATGAAAGGGCCCATTCGTGCTTGATTTAAAATCAAATTAACTCTAAACAACTCTCTGTTTTTGGTGTTTATCTAATCGTAATTGTTAATTCAACATTCTGTCTGTAGCCGCGACCAATCTTAAATCTATACCGTAGATATGGATTGGCGCCAAAACCTAACAATTTTACCAAAAACACGACGAAATGAAAAGATAAGTGCCCTTCTATTTTTTTTAAACATAAATAATATTATATGTATTCGAACCGGCTTCGTAATCCGTAATACGTATTCCCTTGGAAAGAAGTGCGAACCTAAGTAAGAACCTAAACAATAACCAAAAGTAAAAAAAACGTTACTTCTTTTTAAATTTATGAATACTAGATTGAGAAGTGTAATTAATATCTACTAATCACGAGCTATAAATTTAATTACGGAGGAACGGTTAAATTGGGAGTCATTCAATGGGCATTTAGAGACAACCGAGTGTTGTAATATTAAAAATTATTCCTTGTAATATAATAAATGGTCCCTTGATTTGTTTCTGAAGGCCTGAAGTCGTTTGTGAGGCGAGCTCTTAGGATGACTTCTTTTGTTTCCAAAACAAGGGGTTGTCCGCACAGTAATTTTGAGGTAAGACTCGAAAAAGATAACACTTGTGTTCATTTACTTGTGTTTTATTGATTGCGTATAAAAGTTCAGATAAACTAGCAATTACATTCATCATTCGGATATATTCTGTAACTTGAATATTATTGATGATCTGAATAAAATAAAAAACTATAAATGGGGCTCTTACAGTCTAAAAATTATACATCAGAACAAAAGAAGCATATCCAAACTTGACGATTTCCTAATTTTTCTAGATCAATTTAAATACGCATTCGATGTCATAATTTTATCGGATATATGGTAGGGTTCACCTTCAAAGTAATT
Organism: Glyphotaelius pellucidus; assembly: GCA_936435175.1. Classification (NCBI taxonomy): domain Eukaryota; kingdom Metazoa; phylum Arthropoda; class Insecta; order Trichoptera; family Limnephilidae; genus Glyphotaelius; species Glyphotaelius pellucidus. The sequence continues at coordinate 20,466,373 of OW386556.1, forward strand.
CATAATTACTCAGAATACCACACAAACATAAATTTAAATAAATCCAGTGGGATTGTAGTTTACATCAGAGACGGACTACAAGCACAAGTTGACGAAATTTTACCACAAGCAAACTGTATGAAAATTGTATTGAACGATAACTTATATATCTTCGCAACCTACCGATCACCCTCTTTCCAAAATATTAACACTTTTTTTTAAATTCTCTACAGTCAATCATCAACAGTTCAAAACAATTAGAGCGGAAAATCATTATAGGCGATCTCAATATTAATACTATTCCTGAGTACCACCGTCAATCCGACGATTATTTATGTCTGTTTGCGAAATATGGGTTCATTCAGACAATTAACAGCCCTACTCGAGAACAGGGTTTTTTTTTACATGAATACCGCACTACCAAATACCAACTGCTCCCGTCTGGAGCCAGTGAGACTATGGTATCCCCAATTGGGGTAATTTGTGAGACTGAATGTAGTGGGGAGGGGAAGGAGATGGTAAAGGGGAAGGTGGGAAGTACCTGGCTATTCAGATCTGGTCACCAAACACGGCTAAAGCCATTTCAAGCAACATTTCAATCCTGAATGGTGGTCTTACACCAGGGCGAAACTGAGAGTATCTTCCACTCTGGAACGTGCCGCAAATATACTATATATTATTTTTAATTAATAAATTGGGTACGAGTAAATCTTGTATAGACCACATTAAGCTTAAAAAAATAATTTAATGAAAACAAATAACTTTGTGTACACCACTATTTAATTAACAATATCAACATGTTTCGAAAACTATGTTTTCTTCGTCAGGATAATAAGTTAATAAAAAATAACAAAAGACAAACAAGTATAGACAAATTAGAACAAAGACAAAATATATATATATATATATTTTTTTTTTTTTTTTTTTTTTTAAATTTATTTATTTATTTTATAAATCAACAATCCAGTCCCGCTAAGCCAATTGCAATTGGCTTGACAGCAGGTGCTTATAATTCCTTACAAATATATTTAAAGTTATAATTTACATCTTTTATCTACAGTTAAACATTTTTTCATAAATTTTATCAAGTATCAAGTATCAAAATAAATATTCTTTTTCCAATAACCAATTTTTCACCATATATTTAACCTTATTCATAGAATTATGTTGCTTTATATTGTCAGGTAATAAATTAAATATCTTCGGTATGTTGTATTCAAACGTTCTCTGTCCGTACTTATTATTGAATTTCGGAACTATTAACCCGTCATTACGCGTGAATCTAGTGCTATATTTATGATCTAGTTTCTCTTTATGCTGCGGGGTAAATATATGCTGAATTATAATTTTATACCATAGTATTCCCTTCACAGGTAAAATTTTTGCACTCTGAAACAGCAACGGAGTATTGTGTCTTTGTTTGAAAATGTTAGGGACAACTAATAATTTTACAATTGCGTTTTGTGCAACTTGTACCTGTTTCAGGTTGGTTACAGTAGTATTTCCCCATATTGTTAACCCATATCTTATTATTGATTCTGCTAGTGACATATAAATTATTTTAAGTGTATCAATTGATAGGAAAAAATTTAATGTGTACATTCTGCTAGCAATTGATCTGAGTCTTTTACAGGTTTTTTTAATATGTTTGTCCCATTTAAAAAAACAATCTACTGTAACACCAAGATACACATATTCAGTAACTAATTCTAAGCTTTCACAATTACAGTTAATTTGAATATTTTTGTGGATGCAATTAAAGTTATGAGAAATAATATTAGGATTAAATTGAAATTTGGCATTTGGTGATCTTATATGCATTACTTTAGTTTTTTTAGCATTTATTAATAGCCCTGCATCATGTGACCATTTACAGAGTTGATTAAAGTCAATTTGTAAGAGTTCAATTGCAATTTTTAGATCTTTGTGTGATATGACCAATGCCGTATCATCTGCGAATACAAAATGTTTTACAAAACAGAAAAGTTTTTTCATTATAGTTACATAGATTATATATAGTGTAGGTCCCAATATGGAACCTTGTGGAACTCCTGCAGATATATTTTTTGTTTTACTAAATGTATTATTTATTTTGGTACATATTTTTCTATTTGTAAGATAATCTTTAAATAAATTTAACAAATTTCCTCTTATTCCAATTTTTTCTAGAGTTTTTAGCATTTTTAAAGAGTTTATTGTGTCAAAAGCTTTAGAGTTGTCGATAAATAAAACAATAACATGTAATTTATTATTTAACTGATTATTTATATAATTGGAAAAATCTTGCAGTAGTTTTTCAGTGTTTTTTTTTCTTTGGAAGAAAGGAGAAGTGATTAATTACTTAAAATATCATAAAAAACAATTATATAAAATAAAATATAAAAATTATTTTAGGATTGGTAAAAAATTACATTAACATAATAAAAATTCTTTTAAAACAAAATAGGAAGTCTAAATAACAAAATAAATTATTATAAATATAAGTATTAAATAATACGAAAATAAATTTAAAAGATGGCTATTTTTAAAAAACGTTTGGTTGTTTATGATATTTAATTTACTATTAACACTTTCCCTAATTTCTAAAATTTCTAAATTATCTAATCGTTGTGTTAGTGTGTAAATTTTTTAAACCTTTATTAATATCAAAAGAATGACCTGTTTCTAAAATGTGGTTGGCAAATTCTGAATAATTATTACTATTTAAACATAGTTTTCGAAACATGTTGATATTGTTAATTAAATAGTGGTGTACACAAAGTTATTTGTTTTCATTAAATTAATAATGACGCCACAAAGTGAATTTGCGAATTTTGAAGAAATAAAAAATTTGAACATATCGACTCAATTTCTGACCACTACACTACGACCGCAATTTCTGACCACTACACTACAGCTCTGCGCCTTAATTCCTAAGTATTTCATATCAGATTTTTACGTCGTCTTTCGGGGGCGTATCCAACTTTTCCTTCCATTCACTTCAAGTTAAGTTAGTTACACAGTTTCTAATTTGGAAAGAATGGTTTATATTTTATTACACCTTACACAAGACAATTAATTTAACTTGTTAGGTACGTGTGATGGATGCAATTGTTTTTATTACTTCAATTATTGATTTCTCTATTTAAATTAATCGCGTTACGTAAATTAATCGTTTGGTAGGGTTATTGTATAAGGTTAATAAATATTGCAGTGGCGTCGCAAAAAACTCTCAAGCCCTTTGGCAAGTCTGTTAATCCTTACTGGAACTTAAGACTTTTTTTTAATTCAAAATTTTGAACCGAATGACAAAAAAGTCAGCAAATATGATTTTATTCAAATTTGTAATGAAGATTTTGGCAGCGGCAAATATTGGGCAGTATTAATTATTTCAATTCATATCTGTTATTTTTAAAAGTTCTCTGCTCCTCTAGGAAAAAAATATTTTGTATTTTTGATCACTAGGATGCCACAATTCTGCTAAGGATTTTAAGCAGCTATCGCCATCTTCGTCTGTATCAGGGTTGTTACGGATGCAAAAATGTTGACATTAGCGGATGCGGATTATTAGAGGTTCACATCTGCGGATGCGGATGAAGATGTCTGAATGAATGCGAATATTCCGCATTTGCAGATGCGGAATATTCGCATTCATTCAATATTCGATCCCTCGTCTGTGTTGAAGCCTAAGCTCTGACAGCCAAGATGGCCGCCGATCTTTTCTTATCGTATCATTTCTTGCATAAATGCCTATTTTTTTACATTTTCGTATGTATTGAAAATAATTCCCATCATTTTTTGGGAATTTTTATTGGACCTGTATTATCTTCAGGGATGCTGAGTGGAGGGTGTTTTTAGTAAAGGAAGGAGGGGAAGTTCTGGGTAGGAAAAATATACGACGGGTGTGTAGGAATCTGGAGGTCAATGTGTCCAGGAGTGACGTGCGTTTGCAAACATCGTTCCTACTGCGGTGCAGGGCAAAGGAGTTGATCATCTCAGAGGTAGGGCTTCTAAGTCACCAAACGTAGCAAACCACTTGGGGTGATCTATGACAGAGGTGTTGGTTATCCAATAAATGGTTCCCGAGTGGCGGTACCCATAACCGCCTCCCAAAATTGATGTTTTATTTACGAATTTATTATTTATTCAACCAGTCCGTGTCAATGGCAGACAAAGAAAATTCAGAAAAATGCAATGACATCCAACGTGTATAGACTATTGTGAAAATATCAGTAATCCTATTTATCTCCAATGTTTTGTAATGGTGGAAAAATCTTTAATTGATACTTTGTGAATAAACTACAAGTTAAATTTGAGATAAAATTAATTTTATGACAAACATTTTTTTTTTGCATTTTTGCAGCCGTACTTTCTCGACCCTGTGCCTTGCACCACAGGGATGGATTGATATTATCCTATCCGTCACTCCTGGTTACACTGACCCCCAGATTCCTACCCACCTCTCATACCTTTTTCCTCCCCAGAACTTCACATCCTTCCCTTCCTTAAAAAGACCCTACACCCAGCATCCCCTAGATGACATAGGCCCTGAGAGAAACTATTTTTGTCTGGGTCTTCTGTGTGGAGCTTATGTAAAAATAAAAAATTAACATTAGAGCGTTTGGTGACCTCGCCCCTGGCGACAGCCCAAGCTGCCCGGGAGTTTGATACGTCACTGCAAACTTTAAGTTCTTACAAACATGTTCTAAGAGTAGTAATTATTTTACGTTTCACTTCTTTTTACGAATAAAAACTGAATAAATCTTATTTGTGAGAAATAGTGCCTAGGTTTCTTGCGTCGTTACAATTGCTGCAATTGAAAAGTTTGTGTTACGTTGCTACAATTGAGAAGTTTGTGTTACGTTGCTACAATTGAGAAGTTTGTGTTACGTTGCTACAATTGAGAAGTTTGTGTTACGTTGCTACAATTGAGAAGTTTGCGTTACGTTGCTACAATTGAGAAGTTTGTGTTACGTTGCTACAATTGAGAAGTTTGTGTTACGTTGCTACAATTGAGAAGTTTGTGTTACGTTGCTTCAATTGAGAAGTTTGTGCAATGAGCCAATTGCATTAATTTTTCATTGACTTGAAAAATCATTTGAATCGATTCTTCTAACGAGGGTATAGAAATGCTACAATATAATAAAGTAAACAAATTTGTGTTTTCAGCACGTGACGTCACTACTACTGCTTTATATTTTAACAAAAAAATCACTTATTAGATATTTGTTATTTTTGCACAAAATTATTATGCTTACCAAGAAAGATTTTTTTTCAATCTACTACTGGAAGAAATTATAAACATTAATAATAAAATCCAATTATTAAACACTGAAAAAATATTTTAAGTACAGTCTTACCAAAAAAATGTTTCCACCTGATTTAATATTATTATTTCAATTTAATTCAACTATTTCCAGTTTCACTGAACAACTAACAATATATTATTTTCTACTTTTGCACTGTGAAAAGGTAAAATAGAAGTTTTTAAATGTTTAATTTCAAAACTTCGCACAAAAAAGTCAAAAATATTAAAAAAATTTAAATTTCGCTCCGTTTTCCAATTTTCCAGTTTTCTCGAATGATTTTTCCTAAAAAATAAAAAAATTCCAACATGGAAAATTTTTAAACCTCACGTAATATGAAAATTATTTTAACCTATATACGATTTTCCCAGAAGAATTATTTTTATAAAAATAAAATTTTAAAAGATCAACAACATGGTTGTTTCCAAACTTTGAATAACAAAATCGAAAAAATAAATGCGTAAATTTTTTTACAAAAAAATCCCAAACCATTTTCATAAATTCTGATGGCAACAATCTACACTAACGCCTCTTAGGGGCTTGATTTGTATGGGGCAAATGCACATAAAAAGCATAAAACATACGTTCTTTATTCCAATAATGCTGCATCCCTTTCTTACACACTAAATAATAGTGAGACATACGATGTGTAAGTATGTCTGTTACCTCCAATGAAAAAAATAATCATTTTCTTACATCTCCCTCAATCGTATAGAAATGAGATGCTGCGTGTCGTTGCCGTCACCGTGGGAATTATAAAAGCATCCAACGAATTTTATGCGAGATGTATTTTTAATTTACGTTAATATTATAGAAATCGTAAAAACAAGTAACCTACGTATGAGGAAATCGGGGAACAAGTTTATAAGACAAAACGCGCCTGGTTTGCTCATAAGAGATGTAAATATCCGATTCACCGATTTCCCGGCACCGTGTATATTTAGCAACACCACCGACTGCAAAGTTAAGTGTATCGAGTCGTACGTCAGAGCAGTTGATGTCAAGATGATTAGACTGATTCAGGATGGCAAATTGGCATTGTATTAATTCACTGTCATTTGTGATTTGACGGTCGGTCGGCAACTTGTCCACTGAATGATTCTATTGGAAAATGACGCTTGTCAAGTCGGCTGTATTACCGTACACAGTACACTGTACTCTGTGTACACCCCGTGACCACTGTACAGCTAATCCCTAGAAATGTAATATAAACCAATTCGAAATAATTCTGTCAATTCACGTAAGACCAACTTTTAGGCTTAGACAGATCAATGAATTTGATTATCTGAAGAAAGAAATTCGATGTTTGAAAATATTATGTACTAGCTTTCCCCCTCGCATGGTATTAGGGAAAATTACTGTAGCGCTTGCACTTATCAATTATCCCCCCACCCCTTACCGCAATCCATACATTCATTCCCGGTACATTCAGTTTTCATAATGCTAGAGCTCGAAGAAAGAAATTATTATCCAATTTGGTGCAGTCGTTCGGATTTATGCGCTTACAAACATTTCGGAGATTTATTTTTATTTAAATATGTGGAAGTTTATAAATATTATAAAAAAATAACACTATTTATTATACAGTGTTTATAAAATTTAGGAACTCTCATCTGACATTTATTCCAAAACATAAGCTTATCCAAAAAAAACAAAATATATTCTAATATTTGAATTTTCTGGAGCAGCAGCCGACCAGTAGGTAGGGGGCTGAGTACCTACCAGTATAGAGCCCAAAAATATATCAACATTGTTTCCATAGCAACGATTTGTTTTCTGACGTTTGCAATAACTCGACTCAATTTGTTAGCGACAGAAAATATTTTATAATTTCATAACGCCAGAGCTTATAAACAGTTATACACAGCCTTTAGTCCTCGCAACACAATTATATTCAGCCTTTAGTCCTCGCATATAATTTAGCTTTCTATTGGTGAAAGAATTTTTATAACCGTTTTAATGTTTTATGCGTGAAAGCGTAACAAACAAACTCGAGCAGTTTTGCATTTATAATATTAGTATGGAATTGCTAAATTCCAGCAAATGGATGGAAAAAGTTACCTTAATACCTTAGTTTTTCTCTTCAGTGCGCGTAATATACAAATAATGTAGTTTTGTTTTTCTATTGATTAGCAAAAAGATTTTGAAAATAAATAAGGCACGTAATCTCCATTTGAATATGAAAATGAACATGCATAAAATATTTGTAAAACTGATTGAACAATTATCCTTAATTATTTTCGGGGTGTTATGCCGTGTTTCGCTACCTCCTTCTTTAGCCAACGTTTTGGACAGCGCTATGGTGTCCATCATCAGACTAGATGTATAATTTTACATCTAATCTTAATACATCACACACCCAGTGGCATAGCGTGGGTGTCCGCCGCCCAGGGCGGAGGGAAATTTCGCCGCCCCCATATTTGGGTACTTAAACCGCAGATTTTCAAGCGCAGGGGGGGGGGGGATTCGTGGAAATAATGTTTTTTTATTACGACCTCATTTGGAGCTGAATTTTATAATTACATATGACGAGTATTCTTCCGGTAAAAATCATGTTTTTAGAACACAAGGCAGGTTTTAACATAAGATTGATTCTGCATAAGAGTCCCCAAACAATAGTTACACATGGAAAATTTAATTTCTCAGAATATCGTATGTGCTACCAGAATAAATAAAAACCATTATTGAGTATAGTTTTAATTCGCCGCACACAGATTTAACTTAAACCGAACTTATTCTGAACCCAAAACTAGTTTATGTTAAATCTATATGCGGCGAATTAAAACTACCCTCAGATCAAAATGGTTTTTCTTTATTCTGGCAGCACACGCATAGAATTGCAACTAGAATTTTATAACTGCACATCAAATAAGAGAATATTTTCCTTCGAAATGTGTCATCAGATGAATCCACGATTGGAATTTTCTGATCACAAAACTGGTTTTAAATTTAAAGTGAATCTGCTTGCGAGTCCCCAGTTTTAATTAGTATTACTCTCAGAATATGCGTATGGTTATCCTACGAATTATAAATTTTGAAAAATGATTTGAAACAATTTTTTTATCTCCACTCGAAATATTAGAACGGCTTTCTTCAAATGCGTTAGCAGATTAATCTGCTACTGGAATTTTGACAGATCATTCGGAACATTAAACTGGTTTTAACCTAAAAGTGAATCGGCATACGAGTCCTCAGCTTTGATTGATGCTACACCCAGAATAAGAATGGTTTTCCTCCTATTTTTGCACTTGAAACACATGGATGGTTTGATGATCCATCGGAACACATGATGATCCACTTTTTTTTTCTTAGAATTGTTGAAGAATTGTCGCCTACGGACCTCTCTTAACCATTCTCACTGAATATTAGTCATAAACAATCCAAGCGCAAAACAAAATTCGGGGAATTCTTGCAAATCACTACAGACGGTGTTGCCAGTCGCTACAGTGATTAAGATGACATTATTACGCATTCATTTAAAGAAAGAGGATTCCCCGGTTTTGTCACAGAATAAGTAATGAAAAATTCCGTGCCCATTTCAATCGGTCCGAATCGTAAGTGCGACAATATATGAAATGAAATTTTTTAAATGTTTACAAGATATTATTATTATTTATTGTAAAATTATGCACATTAAAACAATTGTTTGGAAAATTAATGGAAAAAATTTCATGAAAATAATAAAAAAATGGACTTGAAAATTAATTTAAATGTCTAGAAAACAAAATGGAAAATGATTTTAAGATAAAAGAATTAAAAACCTTTTCGATTTTTTTCAGTGCTTGATCTTGATACTTAAATAACAGGATGTTTTTTTCTTTTTAGAAAGAGTTAATTTTCTGTGTGTTAACTATTTGTGAATCTAGGCACTAGATAGATATTGCGAATAAAGCATTCGTCGCTATTCTGCTTCCTTTTCGTGTACAGTCGGTCCGTCACTGGAAGGGGCTACGTAACACCATTGACTACCTACTACACATAGACATGTAATTTTCTCAAATAATGACACAATACAATAATACTAGATAAGCACCAATTTAATCAAATGTTAGATGACGTTACTCCAGAACTATTTATCATTATTATATCACTATTAATTTTAATATTTTATTGGTCCTTTAACTGAAGATTAAGATCATTGCTGCAAATAAAATAAGCTCCGATTTTTTACAATATCTCAATTTAAGTGGGTATTCTAGTCTAGAAGCATGAATTGTAGGTGTTTTTTCAGGTGCAATAAAAAAACAATAATATTTTTACCAGCTATTATTTTATCAAATATTTAATAAACATTAAAGAATCAATTTAAAAACAAGTCAAACGAAAATATTTAAAGTTCAAAAAGTTACAGGGTGTTGAAGTAGGGGGTCTCAAAAAAATGGCTCGCCCTGGTTGACACGATTGCAACCCTCCCAGAAATCCAAAAAAAAGAAAATTAATTCTTAATCCAAACAAATGCGGCTGTGGCCCGAACAGTAAAACAACAGTAAAAAAAAAAAAATTCGCAAAGTGGCGGCGTGAAATAAAAAAGACGTTTTGTACCAGTTCTTTTGACTTTCCAAATTTTTTAAAATAGTAAAAATTGAAATATTGTTATGGTTCTAGTTCCCGCCATAGAGGAATGTATAGAAAAGGCTCACACCAAATTTCAAGTAAATTGTTTTAGTAGAACTTGAGATATCGTGTCAACCGCCCCGAAAAAACTGGTTTGGAGGAAAATGCGTTTAATTTTTTTTTCTTTTTAGATTTTGGTTAGATTCCGACTAAACCGCAACATTAAAATGGTTATAACTTTTAAAATAATGCGAATTTCCTGACTAACTTGAATATTACTAGCGAATTTAAACTGACTAACTTGAATATTACCTGAAAACAATAATTTCCCCAAAGGACCTATGTCATCTTTGGGGAAAGAAAGGAGAGGAAGTTCTATTACGAGGGACGAGTAGGAAGTAGAAATCTGGGGTTCAGTGTTTCCAGGAGGGACGGATGAATGAATTCATCCCTCAGGGGCAGTCTACCCTCTCTGCTTACCTATGTTGAGAAACTACGTAATGGTGTTATAATCCTGAAATAAATCCTAAAATGACTGAAATAACAGGTATGTAGATTTATAAAAATAGCCGGTTCCTCTATCCAGTGACAGCTAGTCACCGGGACAAAGTTACCGCGAAAGGCAATGACGTCACATATAATATGTAGACGCGTGGTAGAAATCACAACGTGGTAATATTATTCACAACTGCCAGTTACAATAATAATCCTACCGTCCACCTCTCCATACCAGGAGAGGTCGACAAAAGTTCGAATCCAATAGCACTTACGCCTGCCAGCCGACGCTCCTCACGCTAGCTGTTGGCACCATCTTTAGGCATTTGCTTTAATTCAGTTCTATTAGAAAAGTGGCTTTTTAACAAACTTCATGTATGAAGATGGCACTGCATAAGGCGCAGCGTCAGAGATGTAAACGAAGTTGGGATCTTAAATTTCGACCGTACCGATGCAAGGCTATTAATAACGTCCGATTACATATCAAAATGTATTGTTACCGTACTACATATTTACTCGTTTGATCCCGCAATGAATTTCTTAACTTTTACATTTGTATACGTTTTTATTAATGTAAAAATAAATATATACCAAAGTAAATTCACAAAAAAAAGCTACTGTTGCTGAAACAGAATAGGCTTTGCAGATGATTAAGCGCAATAAAATGCGTTGACGACTGAAACAGAATAGGGTTGCAATTGTAAATCTTAAAATTGTTTTTAAATAAAGATTGAATAACAAAACAATTAAAAACAGAAAATGATGAAAATTCATAAAAGTTCACTCAAATGACAAATAATACAAAGAGAGGCAAGAGAAATATATATGTGTTTTATTATTAATCGCACGTGTTGAACGAACCGAATCTACGTCTGTCGGTATGTCTAGCTAGCCTAACCCAACCTGACATCACTTATCTCTCGAGGAAGAGCAGCAGCGTCATAAACAAGAGGAATAACAGCAACTAAATACTTCTCTTGACTCAGCAGAGGATCAACTGAGGGACAATTCCCCTATCAACAAGCACTGTTAATACGCCACCGAACCGACTGAAATTTTGGATTCTTACTAAAAACCATGATCTGTACACGAATCAATCATAAAATCATAAAGTAGAATATTTTAAAAATTCATCATTTCTATGGGCTTAATGTAAAGATTGGGGTCGAACTTTAAATGTCGTTTTCTCAGGTCCTTTGCGACCAAACCAACTGAAATTTTGGTTTCTTTCTTAAACTGGCCTTTATAGGAAATAATAAAAAAATTTACAAGAAATTGCATTTGTGGAAAAACCACGCTTGGGGTCGAACATTAAAAGTCATTTCCTCAGGTCCTACGCCACCGAACTGAACTGAAATTTTGGAATCTTAGTAAAAACCACTGTTTGTATACGAATCAATTAAAATACCTGCCAAACGTAGAATTTTTGGAAGAATCATAATTTTTATGGGCGTAATGTCAGGTTTGGGGTCGAACTTTAAATGTCGTTTTCTCAGGCCCTTTGCCACCAAACCAACTGAGATTTTAGATTCTTACTGAAATTCAAAACCTATACACGAACCAATCAATTAATCTTCCTAAACAACAATTTTCGGAAAATTCATCAATTTTACGGGCGTTTTGTAAGGCTTGGGGTCGAACTTCAAAAGTCATTTCCTCAAGTTTTCCTCCACCAAACCAACTGAAATTTTGTATTCTTACTTAAAATTCATAATCTATACACGAATCAATCAATTAATCTTCCTAAATATCAATTTTCGGAAAATTCATCAGTAATACGTGCGTTTTGTAAGGCTTGGGGTCGAACTTCAAAAGTCGTTTTCTCAGGCCTTATGCCACCAAACCAACTGACATTTTGGATTCTTACTAAAGTCCATGGACTTTACACTAACCAATCAAATTATCTTCCAAAAGAACACTTTTCGGAAAAATCATCATTATTTCGGGCGTTTTGTAAGGCTTGGGGTCGAACTTCAAAAGATATTTTCTCAGACCCTATGCCACCAAACGACTGAAATATTGGAATCTTAAATCTTACTAGAAAAAACATGGAGTTTACACGAACCAATCAAATAATCTTCCAAAAGAACAATTTTCGGAAAATTCATCATTATTACAAGCGTTTTGTAAGGTTTGGGGTCCAACTTCAAAGGTCGTTTTCTCAGACCCTATGCCATCAAAGTAACTGAAATTGTAGATTCTTACTAAAATCCATAGACTTTACACGAACCAATCAAATAATCTTCCAAAAGAACAATTTTCGGAAAATTCATCATTATTACGAGCGTTTTGTAAGGTTTGGGGTCGAACATCAAAAGTCGTTTTCTCAGGCCCTGTGGCACCGATCCGACTGAAATTTTGGATTCTTACTAAAAACTATGGTCTGTACACGAATCAATAAAAAAATCTTCCAAAAGAACAATTTTCCGAAAATTCATAATTTTTATGGACGGAATGTCAAGCTTGGGGTCGAACTTTAAATTTCGTTTTTTCATGCCCTATACCACCAAACCAACTGAAAATTTGGATTCTTACTAAAATCAATAGACTACACAAAAACCAATCAAATAATCTTCCAAAAGAACAATTTTCGGAAAATTGATTATTTTTATGGACGGAATGTCAGGCTTGGGGTCGAACTTGAAATGCCGCTTTCTCGGGCCCTATGCCACCAAACCAACTGAAATTTGGATCCATACTAAAATCCATTGTCTGCACACGAATCAATCATATAATCTTCCAAAAGAACAATTTTCGGAAAATTCATCATTAGTAGAGCTTCAAAAGTCGTTTCCTCAGTTTTTATGCCACCGAACTGACCGAAATTTTCGATTCTTACTAAAATCCATAAACTATACGAACCAATCAAATAATCTTCCAAAAGAATGATTTTTCGGATATTTCATAATTTTTATCGGAATGTCAGGCATGTCAGAATGTCAGGTCGAGCTTCATAAGTCGTTTCCTCAGTTTTTATGCCACCGAACTGAAACAGACCAAAAGAAAAAAGTAGTACTTTGGAGGAAACAGACGTTCATTTATTGCCTGTTTGTATTTTTATTGCTTTTTGTACCGTCGCCGTTCTGCAAACATGGGAATATTAAAAGCGCCTATTGTCAGGAAATTAATTGAAAACCTTGTTGTTCCAGAAGCTCCTCACCATGTTACTGCCAACCGAGACGACGTGCATCGCCCTAGCCCTGGCCCTGATGATGGGCGCACTCCCCTGGGTGCTCTGCGAGGTGCTGGTGGCAGACCACACCATGAGCAGGATGATCGAGTTAACCTCCAAGAGTCCCTACTGCAAGCTGCACGGAGACAGGTGAGGAGCAATTGAACTGGCGCACACAGATAAAAAAAATAATAAAATATGGGATTTAGCAGCAATATGCTTAGGAATCAATCACTGGTCCTACAGTTACGTGGTATACAGAATATACGTGACCGGTCAGTGGCATCAATTTGCATCGCGTTTGGGTCTCACCCAGGCGTTGTGTGTTCAATTCCTCGGCTGGCTAAGTACTCCATCACGACAAGCAACATTTTCAGCTTAGTGTAGTTGTAGTAGGAGATGTTCAAATGTTGTCAGGTTATTCGTAACTCGAGAATGTCTTTCTTTTAATAAAGTAAAGTACAGTAAATATATTTTTGTAGAATTGTTTGTGACTACAAAATTTGTTTAGTTTGTTATAACAAACTAAACACCGACCGACCGGTTTCGCTTAACACAAGTTGTATTACAAGTTAAAACATTAAGTGATATTCTTAATAATCAACCACTGGAGCGACTAAGGTCAAAATATGGACTACTTTTATTTTTCTGCGATTGACAGCGGTCCAAAATTGGACAACATTTTTTTTGGACCAAAGTTTACGATTTTATAATATTTTTTTACAAATCCTATGAATATGTGATAATCGACAAAAGATAGGTGAATTCATTGGCTATATAGAACTATAATCAGTTTGGATGTCCCCATATTAAAATTCGGAGGTATGATTTTTTTAATGTGGGGGAAAATATTTTTAAAAAATCACGAGCAACCGGAGGAAAAAGTTTTAAATCGCGCTGTAGCTCGAGTGGGAGTGTTCTGAACCCAGGGCGTTACAAAACTTGTCCACTGGGAGTCACTCATCATTATTATTTTTTACTGCAACACTTCTTCTTCTTCACGAGTTATTGCCTTATTGCTGATGGTGACCTCCACTCCGAATGGCCTGGTGGAATGTAAACTTATACTCCTTGAGGTCCTGCGCTGTAATTAAACCGCTAAATGTGTATTCCAGAGGCGTGATTCAAAGGATGGTGCTGGCTTCCGATCCCAGGAAGGTTAGGCAGATGACCAACGGAGCTATAACAGCGCTGGAGTCGGCCTGCAGGGACAGGAGCCTGCTGTCTCCTCACCAGGGAGGCTTCATATACCCTGGGACCAAGTGGTGCGGGCCAGGTAAGGGGCCATCCATAAATTACCGCACACTTTAAGGGGGGGGAGTATAGAAGTGTGACATTGTGTGACAAACATATTTAAAAAACCTGTAAAAGACTCAGATCAATTGCTAGCAGAATGTACACATTAATTTTTTTCCTATCAATTGATACACTTAAAATAATTTATATGTCACTAGCAGAATCAATAATAAGATATGGGTTAACAATATGGGGAAATACTACTGTAACCAACCTGAAACAAGTTCAAGTTGTACAAAACGCAATTGTAAAATTATTAGTTGTCCCTAATATTTTCAAACAAAGACACAATACTCCAGGAGACCAGGGACAGGGAGGGATGATAAATGTTTGGGGAAGGGATTGGGTACGATGTGGAAACGTTCGGGGGAGAGATAAGGATTTAAAAAAAATATCAGATACTTATATTTTTACATAATCAGTAGATTTTGCAGTAGTACACAATTTTATGCATTTTTATAAAAATTGATATATTTAAGATTGTGAGCGTGGTTTTGAATTCCTGATGTAAGTATTTATTTTAATTAGAAAATATTTTTATTAACTTGTATGGGGTAAGAGCAAAGTTCGTAGAAAATTCATTTAACAAAATTAGCTCATTCGAGGGGGTAGAGCAGTGATAGGCTAAAATTCATGATAAAGCTCTAAGTCCGTGTTCCACTGGAAGATTTGAATTAACTGCAATACAAGAGAGAGTTTTTTACTTCAAGCTACGTCACGCATTCGAAATTTCGAAAGCGGCTCAACAAGTTTTTTTTCGAAAAAAATCCGTGTGAGCTAAGCTTGTTAAAGACATGCATTTTATTATTTACGGAGGTCGGACTGTAAAGGGGTGATGAAGGGATGAAGTTGTGAAAAAAGCTCTGGCGAGAATAGAAGCATATTTAGGTCAGAATATCCCTTCAGGAATATCGGGCTTGATTTTAAGTCTGTGATAATGTTTGTTGTGTGCAGGTAACAGGGCCTCCTCCTACAAGGACCTGGGCATGCACTCGGCTGAGGACAGGTGCTGCAGGGAGCACGACCACTGCCCCTCGGCCCTGGCCCCCGGAGAGTGCCGCAGGAGCGTGTGCAACCAGGGCCGCTATACGCGCTCACACTGCGACTGCGATGCCCGCTTCCGCCGCTGTCTGCAGGCGCTCAACACAGGTAATAAATACACCAGCCGCCATCGATGTATAATAACAATAGATTAGCTGTCTCGTATCGAATTTCAATCTAAAAATAACACCACAAAACAGTAATTTCATCAATTTATAGTAATAAAACGTTTCTACGGGTTGATTTTTTTAATTTCTGATTGAACTCCCAAATAATGAAGCCACAAACCGCCGCTCAAAGGGGAATCTCGTAATCTCATATAAATATTAGGTTTCAGACAAATTTAAATCTCCCCAATCAATTAGGTACATAAACTAGCAGTGAAACTAACTCTTTATAATATTAAAAAATCCTATTAAAAAGGAAAAGAAACAACTATACTATAAAATAATAAATAAAATCAAGAGCTATTCTCTATCTTTTGTGAGATCGAGATATCTCAGGCGAGATCTCCTGTCAGATTTATGTGATTTTCTAAGGCTGTTATTTGCTTTTTCTATGGGCCGATGTCAGAATTTTAACTGTGAGCTGTCACTATTTTAGTTTAGGTCGTTTTAAACACAAATTCCTGCAAGTATGCATGATAATGTATTCATTTAACAACCGTAGAAAATCACACAAATCGGACAGGAGATCTCGCCTGAGATCTATCTCGATCTCACAAAAGATAGAGAATAGCTCTTCTGAGATGGCTGCAAAATCGTTTAGCTCTCATTTAAAATAAAGGAATATAAAATCTATTACTATCTCAGTTACATAGCACCAATATGTTAAAAGAGTTTCCAGGGTGGTGGAGAGATACTTTTAGTATCTCCCTGGTGAAAGACCACCATTCGGAATCGAAACGTAACATTGCTTGAAACTGATTAAGGCATGTTTAGTGACTAGGTCTAAATAGCCACGTACTTCTGAACCTTCCTTTTCCCATTCTCCTTCCCTTCAACCTACTCCAATTGGGATATCAGAGTTCCGGACAGTTTGAAATCTTACGGGGTATTCAACTACTTTGAAAAACTTTAGAAATCAATAAAGACGTTTTTATATTTCAGAAACAGCAAACACCCTCGGCGCAGTGTTCTTCAACGTGGTTCAGGTGACCTGCTTCAAAGAGAGACGACCTTGCTCCCAGTGGCAAAAGTAACACCTTTTATAATAATTCAATTACAATATTGCATTACCATAAACAATGTCATGTTTGTAATGGGTAGAAAAAGCCTGAAATTCAGAGTTTCTATTTTATTTCGCAAAATGCTTTGTTCTTTGGTTTGATGGCAAATTGATTACTACATGCTTTGATAAAGATTTATTTTTGTTTCTGGATCTATTTATCTTGCAATTGCGACAAAATGTTTCCAAAACATTGACAAATTTACACAAAACAAATGTTTCTCATCGGCCACGCTTTCGTGGCATAAAACATATGGTGCATGCATATACAAATCTGTGTTGCCACGCCCCAATGTTATGAATTGTATTTCGTAAATCTTCTATAATAACTTTTTATAACCGCAGCAGGTGTTTTTCATTGAATTCTCTGCAGACTAGTCTTAGCACAAGTTCGAAACTTCAGTCCAATTGCTGCAATAGATCCACAGAAATGGCTGTTACTTTCCGACACCAAGGCTCGAAATTTTCCAAAGGGTTTTTTTTTAATTAAAAATGTTAATTTTTGCAATTTTTTCATTGAATCATCTTTGAACCTTAAATATTGCTGCAAATCCCAATTTTCAGTCTATTCGGTGCCTTAGATGCAGAGAAAAATTCCTTAATTGTTTGTCTAAAACTTTGAAAACATTGTCGGTGGGTACATATCTAATTTATTATGATATCAGCATCATTTTTTACATCCCTACAACAGGTTCCTACTTACTTATTTCTTAACAAACATAAAATGTTAATTACTTTATGTTTTTGCTTGGGTAAGCATTGTATAACACATTATCAAATCAAACATAGGCTCCAGAACCAGCGCTGCGACTCCACGCCAGTGTTTGTGAAGATGCCCCATTACCAGGACTACAGACGTCCCTACTCCCTGAAGAACATCTTGCTCCTTGGAGACAATCAAGTGGCCAGGTTTAACCAGGGCATTACTGTCGCTCTGGGATCAGCTATCAAAAGTATCACTACTCTATTTGATTGATAAAATAGCAACAACAACACAATGTACAAATGCATAATATAAGGTGTGTAACAGCACATATAGTGCATGCCAAGCTATAAGACCGGTCTAAACACGGTATGATCCGTTCTCGCGCAATTACCGACTTTACAATGAACGTAGGCGAACGAGAAAAATGCATAAAAGCATACGTGCGACAGAGAAAAGTGTGGGCGGGGGGGACATGCCACATTTCTGTACTTAAATTCGCCTAATGCGACGATTTCTGATCAACGTCAGGCCGGTCTTTAAGTTTGGCGCGTACTTAACCTGAAGGATTTTAATCAGCGATTCCTGAGAAAGTTTGGAGTACAACATGTAGATGTCATTTTGCTGTCTGATAAACTTTTTCAACTAAATACAATAAAAATATTTTTTCATCGCAACTGAGTAGTTAATACTAGCAGATACAGAAGCACGGTAACAAACGAAACAGCGTGATCCCGTCGCGACGTGCAGAAGTGTGATTGATTTTGAATGGCGAAGTGTGATTGATTTTTTCTCTTTTGAACAGAACAAAAGTTATCATCGAACAGCCAAATGACATCTCCTTTTTTTACTCCAAATATGCTCAGAAATTGCTGTTTAAAATCCTTCGGGTAAGTTCTGTTACATCCTGTATAAGCAAAATATAATGAAGATGGTTGTTTTCTGAAGAGAACCGTTCTTATTCCAGCTATTTTTGGAACCAGTTCCCGAAAACTTCCAAAAGGAACTGGTTCCTGAGAAAAATAATATCTCGCGATCCAGTGACGACAGTCACCGGTTCAGGAATATCGACGATCTGTGAAGTACAAATTTGTTACATAGTACTTACATTTAAGCCCCACGTATTGCAAATCACCAACGAACAAACAACTTTTCACGTCGAACTAAATATGTTACGTTTAGAAATGTATATTATATAAATTTTCTTTATTGTACAAATGTTTTGTTTTTGTTATTGTATTGTAAATCTGTGATTTTTAGTTATATTTTGATGGTATGTTTAAGAATGTTATTGCTAATTATATTGGCAATGTGTTATTAATGTTTCAATGTGTTGTTTAAAATGAATAACAATTTTGTACCTGATTGCTGTTAAGTTTTTAAGCATTGTATGTAAATTTAGTTATAACAGCTGTTTTTTGTGTGATGATAAAATCCAATTGCCCAAGGGAAGTGGGACTATGGCACCCTCAATTGAAATAGTTTTTGTTATGTAAAGGAATGGGGTAAAACATGGAGAGGTGTAAGAAATTTTGTAGACTTTTTTTTATGAAGGGCCCTTGAAGAAAATTTCTCCCCTTCAAGGCCTATTTCATCTTTGAAGATGCTGTGTGGAGGGTTTTTTAGGAAAAGAAAGAGATGAAATTCTGGTAAGGCAAAAGGTATGAAGGATGGGTAGGAACGGTTAGGGCCTGTGTCCAGGAGTGACGGACGTATGAATCTATCCCTCCCACTGCGATGCAAGGCCGTGTTTTGAGAAAGTCCTGCTGGAGATCTCAAAAGGTCTCCCTCAATCAGTCTCTCCCAATCCGGCCTGGCCCGCAATTGGTGGGCATACTCATCCGCTGCCATGGTCCGGACAAACCTGACCCTGTGTAAAGAACCACTTGGGGTGACCTATGTCAGATGTATTGGTAATCCAATAATCTTACGTGCCTCCCAAATTGAACCTGCCTATTCAAATCTTGTTGATTAACAATTCTTTTTTTTAAGAAAGACAAACATTCCCGGGTTACGAATACCTGACAATATTTGAAAATCTCCTTTTACCACCACAGTAAGCGGAAAATGTTAGTTGTATGATTCTGAATAGAATGTCTTCCTTGTTTTTGTTGATATTATGATGTGTTCATTAGTTTAACAATATTCATAAATAAAGCAATAATTAGCACCATAGACAAAAAACATAGACTATGATTATATAGAAAATGTATTAATTTTATTTAAGTTAAGGGTTTTTCGAAATCATATGTAAAGGGTCTTTCATTAAAGCTCGTTCACACACAGCTATAAAATATAAAAGATCATCGCACGCCAAATAACACTCTCCATACAATCCCTTCAGACCGTTCACACCTAAGCAGTATAAGCGCAGATCAATCATAGACAATACACATCTTACGACGTAACCGCTCCAGAGGCGATATGCTAAAAGTTACGCGCCCCCTCTCCGATTAAAACAGGAGAGGGGGTCATTGTAACTACGGAGCTGCGATGACAGATGTCACATTGACAGATTTCAGTACAAAAAATGTGCATTCTGTTGCCGCTCCCTAATTCAACTGACCCCCTTTTCTACCACAGGAACAAATATTTGATTACTTCGTGTGAAAGTACAAAAGATAAGCGCTCGCAGTTCAACAGATATCTGCTCGCAGTTTTATAGCTGTGTGTGAACGAGCTTTTAAGCTTTATTTCATCCTATCTTTAAATTTAAATAAAACAAAGTGCATGTGAGATATCATCGTTCAATTCGTTTAATTCGTTTGAAAGGCCTATCGATGCCATTATGTATGGAATATAACATCGTTCAAATGTCCGCCGTGGCTTCTCTGGTGGCGCGCATCCGAAACGACGACCATTACTGGCGCATAAATCAGGCTTAATTTGACCGAATATGTTGGCTTTGAGGGCCGCTGTGGTTTGTGGCTTATTCGCATAGACCTGCAACTTAAGAAAACCCCACAAGAAAAAGTCTAACGGGGTCAAATCGCACGATCTTGTTGGCCAGTTCACATCACCTTCATGTGAGATTTTATCATTAAACAATTTTAAACAATTAAACAGTTAAGTAATTAAATTTTAAACAATTTTATCATTAGCACGTGTTGTTGCTAGTTGATGTCGCTTCAACAATATGGCCCCTATCAACTGTCAAAGTTCAGATGTCCCTATTGGAAGGCCCTTTAAAGAGATACAGTGACCTTTCTCTTGTTTTGTAGGTTTAGTGTGCAAAAGTTCATTAACCTAGGAATACAACTGTAGAATTGTATAAAAATCAAATCCACGTTTGATTTTTGACTGCCGTTGACAGCCTTTTATTCAGGTTATCCGGGGGTAAAGTGCACAAACTTCGGGAGGTGATTCTACATGAAAGTACAAGTAAAAAAGATAATTAACTGTTTTCAAAATTCCAACGTTTAATCTATTTGAGACGAGCTTCATGTATACATGCCAACCGATCTCCGTGCCTAAAAGACGAGCGTCATCTATACACGACGCAAATTACTTTACCTTTGAACCATTTAGATTACATCTATGCCTTGAATATTTTTTAAGTGACACTATATTCAATTAAAATGAGATTTATAAATCGCGAAAAATCTGCCCGTCCACGGGTATTGCAAATTCTTTAACGACATCGTCCTAAAAGGTTATTAAAGGTAGTTTTTAGATAAAACAGTTGAATTGTTTGTATGGAAAAAAAACATGAATTTCGAAAAAAGTTATTCATCTTTTTTACTTCTACCATCATATAGAATCACTAGCTGAAGTTTGTGCACTTTGCCCCCAGACATCATGTAAACGCAAATAGGTTTAAAAGGTTTTTAAATAATAATAAGCTGTCTTGTTGATATAAAAATTTATTTGCCAGAAACATTAAAAAACTGTATACTTACTTATATTGGATAGTGGTAATTTTAGTTTATTAAATTTCATTATAAACTAGTCCCAGCAAGAGCTCGTAAGGACGGTGTCGTCGCTCACCCTCTTCCTTCTCATGCGTCTTGTATGAAAACGAAAAAGACAAAAGATTCCAGAATGGTGACATCACATACGATCTCTACTGGGACTTAAAATAAAACCATTAACCCTGGTAGAGTGGATAGGTATAGCATCTAGTTAGTCTGGAGTGGTAGAAACCCTCAGTATCGTCCTGGTGAAAGTTTACTATTCAGAATCAAAAGTTGTTTGAACTGGCCTTAGCCATGTTTAGTGATCGGATCTGAATACTCAGGTACTTAGGTACTTCTCAGCTATTACCTTTCTCATCTCCTTCCCCTCTCACTCCATTCAGCCTCACAACCATTGATAATAGAAACAAGGGAGATGGGCCATGAACCATTATGAAACCATGCGCTCAATACGTGTCGCCAACATCGCTCATCCATATTGCAAAAATGTTGGTTATCCATTATGAATAGTTCCCGAGGCGGCGGTAGTTCGACAACAGTCAGCATGCTTCCGTGCCATATCTCCAATTGTTTCTATTAACTGTGCTCTCAATACCCCCCAGAGTCTCAGTGGCAGTTGGAACACTTGTACAGTGATTCTTTCTCTTCTATATATAACTTATACTAAAACTTATTTCTGGTGGTGGTTTGAAACTAATTGATGGTAACGCTTTTTCCTCAGGACCGGTTATAATGAGGAGGAGGCCAAGGAGTTGTGCTCCCAATGGAAGTTCAGGCCTTCGGATAAGTACGTCCCGCTCATGCCGTTGCCTTCGCAGTATTTTTAAAACCCCCTTCCAATTACTACACATGTTCCCTATTACGTGACACCTGGACTAATATTTCTATGCATATTCCTCATTACATGACACATGGAATAATATTTCTATGTATATTCCTCATTACATGACACATGGAATAATATTTCTATGCATATTTCTCATTACGTGACACGTGGAATAATATTTCTATGAATATTCCTCATTACGTGACACATGGGATAATATTTCTATGCATATTCCTCATTATGTGACACATGTCCTCATTGTTACACGTGGAATAATAATACCGCTACGCATATTTTATGTTAGTCATTACATGATTCATGGAAATGTAAAATTGTAACTGTAACAAATTACTACACACTATGCATGTTACGTTACACATGGAGTAATATAACTCTGCATATCGATCGACCAGTTGATTAGTCAGACATCTCAAAAAAATCGAAATTTGATTTGCGGTGATATTTTATAGCATATTTAATATGTAAAATACACACATGTGTAAATAATATTTGTTTTATGGTGAGCATTCTAATATTTCTTGCCTTATTATCTCAAAATTTAGTATTAGATGTCTGACTAATCAACTGGACGACTGATATTCCTACACATGGATATGGCGAATTGTAATTCTACAGTTGACACAATGGAAATGATAAATTGTTACTGTAACTAATTACTAGGTACACATGTTTCCCATTACATGACACATGGAAAAATATTGTTATATTACATAGGTATTCCCAGGGCTGGCCCTGCGTAGGCGCAATTGGAGCAGCCCGCTCCGGGCGCCAACTTGCCAAGGCGCCAAGGAGCCAATGAACCAAGGCGCTGATGATACCTAACACCCAATACCCCTGAGGTTTTTACTAGCCCCAGGAGCCTTTTGGCTCAGGGTCGACCCTGGGTATTCCTAATTATGTGCCACATGGAAATGGCAAATTGTAACAGGAACCAATTACACGCCACATAAGTTCCCCATTACGTGGTTCATTCAAATGGCTTGCAGCATTTTTTTCTCATGTGAAATTGCACATTGCAACTAATAAATTATTACCAATTTTCCTTATTATGTGACATGGAATTGGCTTTTTATAACTGTAACCAGTAACTAGCCATGTTACGTGACAAATGGAATTGATAAAATGCAACTGTGACCAATTGCTACACATAACACATGTTCCTCATAAACGACACTTGTAAATGGCAAATTGTAACTGTAATCATTAGGTACTTTAGAAACATGACATTCCCTATTACGTGACATACGGAAATGGCAAAACGTAACTGTACACTAATTCTCCATTTTGTGACACATGGAAATGGCAAAATGTAACTGACTTCACTGCTCGTTCGTCATGTAGACAAATAATTTAAAGTTGCTTTTCATTTAGTTGCATATGGAAATAACAACACCATATTGGAAATCACTGTCATTCTACAAATAACCTTATCTAACCTTAAATAAATAGGGATATTTCATTTATACTGGTGGCCACAGAAAATGGATTTCAAAATTCCCTAATAACCCCAGGTTTTCCAGCGCAGTTTTTACATTTTTCCTGATATATTTTATTTGATACAGGGCGTACGTAAATTTTTGAAACTACATAAACTTCAAAAATTTATGTAGTTTTGATTTAATTTTTTTACGTTTCATCCACACCATCTAATTCTTTAAAAAAATATGATGGGACATTCATCATGAATTCATGAATTGGTCATCGTAAATCGAGGAATCGAACATGCGACGCCTGTGTGGAACCCAAACGCGATGCTAACTCAGCCGCCGACCGGTCTACGAGATAAGTCGAAACTAAGTCTTGTATAATTCCAACTTATATAATTATAAAAAAATTCCCCAATATTCCAAAAATATTTATAAATTCTCTAATAATTCCCAGTTTTCCACTTCTGTACCTACCCTGTGATAGCTATGGCGAACATAGATTTTGTGGTTGCCTGTGGTTTATAGCAAACTAATATTTCATTTTACTATGTATCACAATTTATTAACCTTTTCTAAGAAAATGTATTATGAATTTATTTATTGGTAGTTCAAATATGTTTGAATAGAATAATATTGTACAGATTATAAGATATTAATTTATTCAAATCATCTCATATGCAGTCCATTTCATTAAATTAATATGTACTTTTTCGTTTCATTTCTTTACGTCATATTTATTATGTAGATAAGAGTTACATTATTAATTTGTATTGAGAAATGTTTAGGGAAAATGTAAAAAAAAAAATAGAAATTATTTTTTTACAAATGTTGAAATGTCGATGTAATTTTGTAGAATAAATGTTTTTCAAAACTATAAATTTGTTTTTATTCAACACTCTCAAAGTCATAGTACCACTGGCTCTGGGCAGTTGAGACTCTTGTGCAGTATAAAAGAAAAATAATAACACCTGAAATTGTGGAGAATAGATAATATTATGTAGTCCATAAAGTTCTAAAAAATACACAAAAAAGTTTATAATGAAAATTTATTCATATATTATCTTATTTTTAATTTACAATAATTATTATTATAGATAACATTTTATTGCAGTGTGGTTTGTAAAAAAAAAGATAATTTCACACTTTCTAATAAAACTGCAGTTAAGTTCATCTAAATCAAATATTGATTTAAATTAATGCAATATTGCTGTATGCATAAACATACTTCTTACATTTTTATCAATCAAAATAACAATAACAAAAATGATACTTCTAGTTCCATTAACTATGCATAAATACAAAAATAAAGAAACATTTTTTATTCTTATTCAATTTTGATATTGGATAAAGTTAGAAGAAATGACTATAACTAATTTGTCACTATTGTTTTAGTGTCATATGTTGGGAAGGTGCAGATTGACTATAATACCCTAAGAGTGATAGGTCGATCCCTGATGCACTGCTGGTTCAACTGTTTAACAGCGCGTTGGGCATCAAAAGGAGTTCTGAAGGAAACGCGGGCGTCTCCCGTTGGATGTCCATTGTCATTGAACCTCCTGATGACGTCCGATTGAGCAACGGTGAAACCGTTGAAGAATTCCAAGATCTCGTCAATGCCAGATCTGAAAGGAACATTTTCGAGAGATACGACGCAACCTGGGTTACCAAAGTTGTCAGGACCGACGGGATTATCGTTTTGATTCATATTTGGCGGCGGACCATTGTTGAACCTTCCGCCCCTTCCTCCTGAGAAGTCGCCTCTTCCGGAGAAGTCCCGTCCACGCATCCCTCTTCCCCGGCCTCGAGGGATGAACCCACCTCTACCGCCGCGGAATCCTCGCATCGGCGGGCCAAAGTGGTTGTTCGTATTCTCTTGTGGGATTCCTAATGCCTCGTCCACAACTGATTTGGGTACCAGATCCACTGTCACCGTGTGGGTGTCTATTACTGTTCCATTTTTAGTGACTGCTTCTGCAGCTTCTTCAGGCTCCAGGAATTCGCAGAAGCAATCCCCGGACGGCTCGCCTTGCAGCGTGAGCATCAGGTGGATCTTCACCGGTACGAGTCCGATGGGTGAGAAAAAGTCAATAATATC
The DNA here is from genome assembly GCA_936435175.1 of Glyphotaelius pellucidus. Lineage (NCBI taxonomy): Eukaryota > Metazoa > Arthropoda > Insecta > Trichoptera > Limnephilidae > Glyphotaelius > Glyphotaelius pellucidus. The sequence goes on from OW386556.1 coordinate 20,492,408, forward strand.
TGTGTCGGAGAAATGTAGGGGTAGACCTTTGAGAATTACGCAGTCTAATCTAACCTCGTTGAACCTTCCGTTATTACGGTCAAAGTTATTGTTGTGTGGCATCGCGCCCATGGGAGGGCCCATATCCATTCCTCTTGGCATCATCGGTGGTCGGCCTTCTCTGTCTCCACCGGGAGCGTAGTGATTGGGGTTGTTGTTCCTCCACTGGAACCGTGGATGGATGGCCGGGACGCCCGGATTGGGGAAAGCACCACCGTTATTGAATGGCACATTATTCTCTACCCTAGGGTTATCAGATCTCCTCTGACGAGGGTCCCTGGATTGGACAACCGGAGGTTCCTCCTCAACTGGCTCGGGCTCCATTTCGGCATCATTACTATCCTGGATATTCTGCAAGGCTTCTATCTCTGTTTTGGCTTCCTGATAGGCCACTTCAGAGCATGGGGACACCCGGATGGTTTTATGGCCGATAAGATGTTTGGATTTATTGTTCAAGGCTGCTTTAGCATCATCAGCATTAACAAACTGGACGTACGCGATGTACTGTTTGCGAAAATCTTTGGTAGCAGTCAAAAGAATGGAAAGCAAGGAATAATCTGAAAACATCTTCATGATGTCGTGTTCTTTGGCAAATGGCGGTAAGTCTTCCAAGAATAATACTTTGAACGGAGAGTCGAGTTTATCCTCTTGTTCCACAATAACTAGACTCTTCTGGGACTCTGTATCTTCTTCGCCAGAGTCTATAGAACCCTGGCTCCCTCCGGGCTGGTAATTATCCACACCGCTTTCAAACTCCTCCTCGTCCATATGTTTAATGGTGATGAATTCTCCCTTAAGGGATTTTCCGCTCTTTCGTAGGGCGTCGATTTTGGATTCCGGTTTGATGAATTTAACAAACGCAGTTCCGGTACGTCTTCCGCTATCGTCATTGATCATTTTTAGCCCGTGACCGGATATATACTGTCCGACGAAGAATCTTCTGATGTCCCCATAGCCAGTGTGGGTAGGCAGGTTGGTGATCTTGACGCAAACCCCTTTGTTGACGAATCCGCGCTTCCTGTGATCTTGCTGGAAAGACTGATGCTCATCTTCAAAATTATTTTGAGGGGGAGGTCTGAGGCTATTATTGTTCTTTTGAAAGTTCATGTCATTATAGGTGTTGAGTCGTTGTCTGGGATCTTGTGTGTTGGGCGGAGGACTGTGGTTCTGGATGGTCTCGGGATTTTGGAAAGCGTTGGGATTCCGTCTCTCTGACAAGTCTTGCAGACGATGCATGTCTTCAGTCTTATTCCCTTTGTTGGGGACTTGGGTGAACATATTGATGAGTGGGCTGTTGGTGGGAGGAACGGGGAACTTGGGAGGTATGTGGTTGGGCATCTGCATGCGAGGGTTCATGTTTTGTTGATTCTGCGGCCATCCCATCTGCGGATTGATGTTCATCGCTTGGTTAATGAAGGGCGGTCTCTGAGAGAGCATATTGGGCATGTTCATGATGGGGGCGGCACCCACTCCAAACTGCCTACGAGGATCATTGTGTGTCAAGATGGGGCCTGGCCCTGGAGGCCGGATTCCAAGTATCGGCTGCTGGAACATCTGTTTTGGTACTTGCTGCAATGGAATGTTTGCTTTAGGCAGCTCCACAGAGATGTCCACCTTCTTTTCTTCATTTCTGAATGAGCTCCTCGATTCGCTCTTTTCTTTGCTGCGCTCCCTATCGCGACTGCGCTCTTTTCTGGTATCTCTTTTCCTTTCTCTCCTCTCCCTGCTGCGGCTGCGTTCTCTACGTCTGCGTTCCCTATCCCGAGACCTGTCCCTGGAGCGAGACCTATCTCTCTTATCCTTCTTATCCCTTCCCCTGTCTTTCTTATTTCTATCCCTCGATGAGGACCTAGATCTCTGCTTCCGATCGCTTCCCTTACTAACCCTCTTGGAATCCTTGATTTCTATGGGCTGGGGTTCTATTTTGGGAGGTTCGACGACAATAGGAGCAGGCAGAACCGGAGCTGGTAAGCCCATGTGCTTGAAGTTCTGGGCCAGGAGACCAGAGAGGGAGGTGGGTAGAGGTGTGTGGGTGGTGGTGGGCTGTGCGGGGAGTGCAGGTTGCGAGGCCAGCTGCATGTAGGAGACAGCCTGACGGGCCGTCTCTATGACCTTATGCATCTCGGAGCGGGAGCTCAGCAGCAGCTTGACCTGAACTTCCTTGATCCTTCCTCCTCCGGTATTCATGGCCTGGCGAGCATCCTCATCAGTACTGCAAATTGAACACATCCTAACTTAGTTTTACCTTCATGGTAACGAATGGCGTCGAACAATTATGTTTTTCATACAGAACACAATTCTTAACAACAAAACAGATTTCACCATTATTAGATTAATATTGTGTTACTTGATCTTATGTTTTGTTATCTCGCACCTTGGTTGGATAGGGTTCTAACTTCACCTTACAATGGTAAGGCGAAGTTAGAACTCTATCCAACCAAGGTGACAATCTACAAATAAATTGTGATATTATAAACTCTCCAAACCAATGATTTCCTTAAAATTGTCGAAGTAAAATTGTAGAAGTCGAAAACAAATTCCTTTTCAGTAAAGTAAATAAATGCTGGTGCCATAAACAAAAGACTTGACCTAATAAAGGTTCAAGTGCATACGCTACCCAAGCGTCACGTATGCGCAGGATAGTTCCATGCCAACTCAGAATCAAGTCAACTCAACACCTCTTTGAAAAGTCATTAAAAGCTTTGAAAAAAAAAATTAAAATAGCCCGTAACCTACTTAACCTATTTTTTATACCAGTGGTCGCCCAATTATGGTCGAAATTCGACCATAATTGTAATGTTTTTTTATTGATTTAATGTATTTTTTATGCATAATTTTAAAAAAAAATTAGCTTTCTGCACTCCTTTTCCAATCCCGCACAATTTTCGTAAAAAGGGGTACAAAGTTTTTGCTTCACGTATTTATATTGAATATTTTTTTTCATCACTTTTAATGACTTTTCAAAGGAGGTTCTGAGTTGATTTCATTCTGAGTTATCCGGTCACCGCGGAGGACTACCAACCCTTCTTTTAGACTAATCTTCAAAATCGCCAAATGTACTAATTTCGGTTGTCTGTGATGTATATTAGTTATCCTTGCGTGAAATCTGGTTCACAAATTTGCTTTGAATTTAAGTGTCATTTTCAAAATTGGAATCAGTTGTAAAGTGAAGAATTCAGACAAGTATGTAAGATACAAGTAGGTACCTACCTATGACACAATATTTAATTATTTAAAAAATTCAGGCTATCCCGTGATTTTTCATGGGTCTGCGCTAGTTATTGATGTATAAACATATCCAAATAACATTTCAATACTAGAACTCATTTAGATGGCACATAAAAGCCACTAACACATTCAAATCCTATATTATCATAACAACTCGAGTAAAGGCTACCCAAATTCAGTTAGGCGATTTTTTTAAAATTAAAATGAATGATCTCTCAGCGGCAGTACCATCATAAGTTTCACTTCTCAACAAAAAAAAGTGAATTATTATGAATTGATTTGTGTACTACACACCAAAAAACATGACTGGCTCAATTGGTCAGCAATCGTCCCAACAAATGAGTTTCAGGAAAAGTCGCATGCCCCCCCGCCCACGCCTTTCTCTGTTGCACATATGTTTTTAAGAATCTTTCTGTTTCCTTAAATTCAGTACCTACGCAAGAATGGAATGCACTATGTTCAGGCCGGTCTAAAAGATTGGCATGTACTATACTTCACTAGTTAAAACATTCACCTATACATTTTTTTTATTTGAGTAATGCTTAGTTCACACTTAGCTATATATCTGCGAGCAGATATCTGTTGATTCCCGAGCGCTTATCTTTTGTCCTTTCACACGAGGTTATCAAATATTTCTTCCTGTGGTAGGAGAGGGGGTCAGTCGAATTAGGGAGCGGCAACGGAACGCATATTTTTTGGACTGAAATCTGTCATCCACGGGTCTAGGCAGCTCCGTAATTACAATGACCCCCACTCCTGTTTTAGTCGGAGAAGGGGAGAGTTATCTTCTGGGATACCGCGTCTGGAGCGGTTACGTCTGAGATGTGTATTGTCTATGATTGATTTGCGCTTAAAAACGCTTAGATGTGAACGGTCTGAAGGGATTGTATGGAGAGCGTTATTTGACGGGCTATGATTTTTTATATTTGATAGCGTAATGTGAACCAGCTTTAACAGATGAATCGCTTTATTACGTTTTCAATGAAAGGTACTCCAGGCGTTCATTTACAGTTCCGTAAGGTTGTTCGGCTGCAGCGAGTGGAGATCGCCTTGATGATGGCTTACCTCGACGCTTTTCCTTTAATATTTTCAATTTGCTCTTACGGTTTGTAGAGCAAGAAATATCATATTATTCATATCAGAGGAGTGATTCTCTATCTTTTGTGGGAACGTTATCGAGATAACGGACGTGATCTCCTGTCAGATTTTTACAAATTTACTGTAACCTATTTTAGTTTAGCTCGTTTTAAACATGAATTCCTGCAAGTACACATGATTATTTATTCATAATGTACGTTGTACACAGAAAAAGCAAATAAATCACAATCTGATATCACGTCCGTTATCTCGATAACGATCCCACAAAAGATAGAGAATTGCTCTTCTGATGGGCACTTTTGACATCTTGGCCTCAATCTTGGATATTTCAAAATGCTTCATTAATTTTAACACTAGTGACACTAATTTTAGCACTAGTATTTTCATTTCAAATTCACTTTAACTTGATCTGAGTTTGAGGTTGAATCTTGTATTTTAATTGAACACGTTTTAAAAAGGAAAATATTTAAACAGGATACCTACCATCTTAGAATACGCCTAAACGCAAATAGAACCATATGCAACCAGCTAGGGCATAAGAATTCGTTGCCTAAGGTTCTAATTACATTTTCCTGATGCAATAATTCCAAGCTAAGGCCACGTCCTATTTAAAAATGTTTAATTAAAATAAAATACTTTACACAAGATTGAACTTCAAAATCAAAAATTGTCAAATAGATTACGAAAATTCATCTTTGCAAACTTTGATACTTCAGAACGTAGTAAGGCAAAGTTAGAACCCTATCCAACCAAAGTGACGATTGTGCCTCGTAACAATGATCAGCTGTCAGATACAAACAAAATAGAGAGTGTAAGTTACGTTAGAACCTTGTAAAATAAACGATTATTTAAAATGCTTGATGTTAGAACTTTGTCATACAAATCGATGCCTAGTTTGTATTTGTCCAACAGACCATTAGAAAATTTTACAGAAGGAGAAGGTTTTCTTTCATTATTTCAATGAAACATTATGATTGTGTTTAAGATAAAGCTATTTCCGTAAAGTTAAAGGTTTCATTAGTTTAAATAATTCTTAGTTAAGTGATTAACTATCATTTTTTATACTTTAATTTTAACTGTGGAAATTTAACAAAAACTAAAATGGTTGTTGGACAAATAAGAGCTGAGGCGACGAAATATCTACGAAAATACAACACAGATGAAAATTATTTTGTGTATAGAAATGAGTAAAAATGCTTTGGCATTCAAAGGTAATTTTTTAAAAAAATGTCGGTTAGAAACCATTCCATGCGGTGATTGGGAAATTTCAAAAATCTCCACTTTTTTGATGTTCATTACCATCTTGGATATTTCAGATTCAATTGAATCATACTTTCGACTTCCTACTTTAAATTTGTTTTTCCAAATTGACCCACTGCAGGCAGACTTCACAGCAGTTGGGTTGCGAGCGGCCGTGCCCCGTATACAGACATCACAATGATTGTCTTGCGAACACATGCATATTTGTAGTAAATAATAAAGCGTTTTCTTGGTACCTAGTTAGTGTTTCAAAGTTTACAAAAAAGCACCTGAGCCTCTTTCTAGCCGTTAAAATGGCCACCATCATTATGGAAGGTGCATTTCTAAAGGTGCCGTCTAAATGCGGCTACACTCACAAAACAAAATGCTTTGTTGTCTCATCGAACAGATTGAGAAACCTTTGAAAAGCTCATGGTGTTATTTCATATGCCAGAAGATAATTAATGTTGAAAAAACGTTTCCAATTTTATCAAACTAGCTACCTTCCAAATTGGGTGTCATTCTCTGAACAGAAAATCACTAGAATTGTGATCTATACCTACCGACTTACATAACTGACCTTTTCATTCCCAGGCCCCAGATAGGTTATTAAAGTTAATTATTAGTTCAAGAATTTCAATGAAACAGTTGACCAATTTCAAGTAAGGAAAAAATGACCACACATATGGACATATCAGACATGCCTGTAGCACACTTCTCTTGGTTGACAAAGGGGATAAAACCTTTAGTAACGGGACAACATTAACAACTAATTTCAAAATTAACCATTGTGCTAAAATGATTTATCCTGCTAAGAAAACTAAATAATGCAACAGAAGGCAGATTACAACTAAAAAACCATTAATTTTTTCTCAAATAGAAACAATTTATAAGTTCAGAATGATTGTGAAAAATTTTCAAAAAATTATGGAAAAAAAAATTTTATCAGAAATTTGCAGTTTTTTTTCCTTCTTTGATCTGTTTTATGGTTTTTCTTAAGTTTTCAGCCTTTTGGACTGCACGCCACCGCCTGTGGTTGTTGAAGCCATCCTCTCTGCTTACCTCTACTAGAATGTTGAGTATAATAATAATAGTATTTTAATAGTATAGAGCCATTTTTGCGAAGTACCATCTCAAGGCGCTGTACAATTTTTTTTTCAAAGCCCTATCCCACTACTAACTACAAAGTACTTACAGCCTAAAGCAAACAGATTGCATCAGTCAATTGAACTAAAAAACTACACTTATATATATAGGGGAAGGTTGCGATGATTGGACTACTTTTTATGTGTATGGACTACTTAACTTTCCATACACACATTTATTTTTTATGTTGAAATCAACAACTATCATTTCCCTCTGTGGCATAAAATGCATGTACGGTTCAGCACTTAGCTGGACCCCCTGGTATTGGTTTTAGGAACTAATCATCACATGGTAAAACAGATTTCTAACCCAGTTGGTTACTTTTACTTGACAGTTGTGTTTTTGTTTTTCATATTAGTATTACCACTTTTATAAATACAATGGGATTATCTTTCTCTTTGCCCATAATTCAGCCAACAAACTAAGAAGTGTCTTAGACACCCACCAACCGAGCCATGTAATTAATAATCCGCACAGCGTTACAAAAAAGTGCAAGTCATGTAAAAAAAGAACTTTGTAAATAAATGTCAAATACTTATTTTGAACTGAAGTGGTTTTCATTAAATGAGACCTTATAAATTAAATAATTTGTCTTGTAATTCTGAGTCAAATATTTCCCTTTTCCTAAGATAAGTTACCACCTGACTTCACCAGAGTTTCAAATTTTCTCTTTTTCAAAATCTTCCACTTGTAAATGGCTAGGTATTTCTGTAGCTCACTACGGAAGGACATTGTTGTCAGCTGAGTAAAGTTTTTATCATCTGCACACAGTGTTGCAAAAGATATATTTATTATCATTTTTTATGGATGAGAATATCTTTAAAACACAACATAATTATCATTTTGGTAGGAAAGTTTATTTCATCACAATGAAATATGTACATAATTTAATAATATACAATAATATATTAAATTTCATAATAAAATAAGATATCACTTTAACTAGAGTTAGTTGTAAACATAAAAGTCAAATACCAATATAATTCAAATTTTACGCTAAACAAGGGACAGAAAATGATTCAAGTATGAGAATGGAATGTTTTAAATAAATTGTGTTATTAGTGAAACATTTAACATTTCTTAGGCTGGGAATACACGGACTGCTACAAGCAGTAAGTTAATATCAATAGCTGCAAACAATGACTGCTTAGTTCTCACAGAAAGAAACATTACAAAAGATATAGCAGTCCATTTATTGTGATTAGCAACTACTTGAAGCAGTCCATGTGTTCCCTACCTTGGGAATCAACAATTCCTGACAGTTTTAAAAGAATAATTGATAGTAAAATTGTTTATCTTCAAACCTCAAGGTTCATCAGATATTTTTAATATTTGGCATTAAAATATTTAATAAAAAAAAAAACTCTATCTGACACATAGCTTTACATGAAAGCAAAGGCTTATCTTTTCCAATTGAATTTTTAATTAGATTAAGGGGGTATTTCACCATCCTCCTCTTAGCTTATCCACACACATAATGAATATTAATAAATAAAAAAATAAATACTTGCAACTGGTAAAAAATTCAGCTAACTTATCCTAAATGTAGACATTATTCATAGGTTCATGTTCCGAATAGTAAACACAGACTTTTAAAATAAATAAATCCTGTATAAATAATCTAAAATGTACGTCATCGTTTGAATAATCTATGAGGAGGTTGGTGAAATACCCCCTAAAAATGCATACAACGATATGTAGACATGTCATTGGAATTTTTTTATTAAAGACAAGTAGATGTTCATGTAGTGTTATACATTACACCTATGAATGCAAATTCTCTCTCTTCTGCATAAACATACAATGTCATCATACTTCAGAGACGCTATTACCTCTTTTTCTGTTAGACGTACGTTCTGTTTATAAGAAATCGGTAGCTACCAGAAGCGTAAAGCTATCGGTAATATGTCTGTGCAGATTCCTGTTAAGGTGTGCCAGTTTTTGACCCAAAAAAAGTTTAAAAATAATTCCAAAATTTATTTTTAACTTTTATGAACAATTGGCACTTTTTTCACTCATCTTTTCTTGGGAAAAAAACCCAGCTTCAGTCTCTGAGGAATGCACACCCTTACTACTAGGGATGAAAATTATATGCGTTCAAACTACCCCTCAGCATGATTGGAATTGAAATAACTTTATCAATAATAATCTCATATTATTATACACCCTAAATGAAATGTGATGTTATACCTGAAGGCTATGAAAGCATCTCCCTGCTCTCCTCCCACAATGTGTACGCCCCCCTCCGGGATGGACAGGCCCCGGAAGAAGTTCCGGATGTCCATCGCGTTGGCGGACCATGGCAGGTTCTGCAGCCGGATTATGACACTCATAACGGCGGCTGATGATGTGTCTGCTCTTCTTCTTCAGTCCTACAACGAAGGAAAATGTCTTTCGATATTGCGATTCGCACAGCATTCAATTTGAACAGTAACCAACTCTTTAGGAAAAGGAATTGGGAGTTTTAGAGAGATAAATTAAACTAGTTTAATTGATTATTTGGTGTTTATTGTTTGATATTGTTACATAGTATAAAAAATATAATATAAGTTCATTATGTAGAGCATCATTTGCTTCCTAATATCTGCATACAATTAATTTACTTTGAATGATACTTTCCGAAAAACAGAGGTTCATGATATGACACATAATGTCACATTGTCAAGTGTTTTGTTAAGTCAATGACAATCAGAAATCAAGCCGTATTAATACCCTTGCATCTGTGTGGTTGAATTTCAGAACCCGACTTTGATTGCATGTCTGACACCACACCTTACTCGCCGCGCCACAAATAACATCTGTGTTCGTGAGGATTTATAGAATTAAAGTATCTTTCCGGATATATGGCAATACATAACGAGATGTGAATAATAGTATCACGCGGCTACATGCTATATATTACATATAACGTCATTGCGTGTCTCGGTTACTTTGTCTCGGTGACTAGCTGTCACTGGATCACAGTGGATCCGAGGAACTGGCTATTTTTGGAACCAGTTCCTGTCAGATCTATAAAATGGTCACCAACACACAAAATGGGCAAAGCCGAACTAAAAGCCACCCGCAGGTCCTAGCAGCAAAAACCTGCGGAGTGGGTTTTTAACTGCTAGTGAAAAATTATTGTCTTAGTAGTGTAGTCGTATTCGACAGGCTACATACTACAACACAAAATTCGAAATTGTGTCATTTCGCGTCCCCAACTAAAAATAAAAATATTGGTTGTATCACATCATCTTTAAAGTGACATCAATAGACACATCCATTAACGTGTTAATAATAATGCACTTAATATTAATAATCTGCATCATCAGGTCTCAATCATTGTCCATGATTTGGATTAATCTAGGTCCTTTGTTGTTAAGTGAATTGTGCTGAAAAATCTTTACTCAAATATATCATACTCATATTTTAACTGTATCATACTTCGACTAAGGACTACCAACATTTTCTTCATTTTTAATGCATATTTTTATTGGCTGCTATCTTTATGATTGCAAGATTCAACTCAAACTAAATGCTACTGATAATGTTGGTAGTTCTTAGTCGAAGTATGAGACAGTTAAAATATGTCCAGATAGGGTCACATTAACTCATCCACCCCGGCAAGGCAAAGGTCCTGGCTTCGATTCCTAGATGTGGCAGTACCTTATCCGATTTTTCTGTTTCAGATTTTCCATAAATTAAATAATAAAATTGTCTTCATTTATTAAGTATAACAATTTGAGGTTTTACTAATTAAGTTAAATATAAAAGAAATATAGTGTTGTTTTGATATTTTGCTAATGTTGCTTAGAGTAAGTAGTATTATAATATATGTATGTGCATGTGCGTGCGTATGTGTGTGCGTATATTTGTTTGTTTGTCAGTCTTTCACATGGCAACGAAGCGACCAATCGATGTGATCTTTCGTATATGTATAATTGGAAGACTGGGAAGTGATGTAGGCAACTTTTCATCCCAAAAAACCATTCCGTACCCGGAATGGGAAAATTCTTTGTGCAGTAATTTCTCCCTAATACCAGGCGAACGAGGTCGCGGGTAAAAGATAGTTCTATACTATAATTAATTTGTAATAACTATGTATCAATGTGGTTGTATGCATTACTTCGGTTCAATATTTTTACGTGCATAAATTTCTTTGATATATCTCACTGTACATCGAAATAGTTTTCTGAAATTGTCTTGAAATTCCACTATCTTAACATATCTCTTTTCTCAAACGATATTACGTTGCGTTCAAATATACTTACACATAATTTATGTGAGCTACTTACTAAAGATTAATAAATAAATAGATTAAATTGTAATAGAGGACCTGAAGATTTTGATTTTTCTCATTATTAATTAGGCAAAGCAGGAACAAAACTGGAATCAATTGCTTTTTGGAAGCAACAACAAAAATTGGATTGCTCTAAATTAATTCCATTTACTTGAATGGCTTTTATTACTATTTAACATAATACAAGGTTTAATGCAAGGACTAATTTCCATATACTAGAAATAAACTATGTACTATCAATGTAATGCATACTTTGACACCATTTTAATTTGAAGCATGCTGTGCCAAATTCCGATATAAATTGGAATAGAATGTTCATTTTCATATCTATGTATTCGATTGTGAGAAAAATAAGTAATTAATTCTGCGCTCAATGCTAAGGAATACCTAAGTTGTTAGATAAATTACAGTTACACCATTTAGTTAAACTCTCGGTGTGCCGAAGCTAAATTTTCAACCAACTACCAGCTGATTCTATTTCCGTAATAACTTAATTGTTTAATGCAAAATTCTTTTGTTTTTGTAAACTTTACCTACTTACTTAGATAATGTTGTGTTTATGAATTAAATATAAAAAATAGTATTCAATCTACCATAAATAGTTTCCCCACGCTAGCTCAGGGAAATGATTTTTTTTGAGTGTGCCAATTGGATACGGCAGCACTTGAGAGGTTAAGATATATAATATGGAAATTCAAGAATTATGAATCTCATTGTGAATCTCTTTCAAATGGACCATAACCTCCACAATTGAAAGAGATATGTTAAGGTGGATAACAATGAGATTAATAATTAATTTATTTCCATATTATAACTTTTAACCTCTCAATTGCTGCCGTATCCAATTGGCACAATCAACAAAATTCATTTCTCTTGACCTATTTTGGGGAAACTATTAGTATCTGTCGTAGACAACCAGAAAAATTGACTTTGGCGCTTTTATTACAAAGGCATAGAATTAAGAGGTCTACATTTTCAGAGCGATTCTTATTTAGGTGAAAGTTTCAGCTTCGCATGATAAGGTTTTCACTGCGATACTCTATTAGCAGCTTTTTCACATAGCAGCGATTCAATTAGAACATGTTCAATACTGGATACTATAATTGCGCGGGTTCACGTGACCTCTTTGCAGATATGCAGCACTAGTAACACCTCTTTGGACATCTCGAATCTATCTGTGTGACACAGGCTTAACTGACTGCTCTTTATGCTCTTTCTGCCTAGAAATGTCGTTCATAAGTTTTAAATACTCAATATCAGCAATAAAATATCCGTTTTTACCCTCAGACCAAACATCAAACTTGTGATGGTCCCACCCCGCTGAAAGGTTTTTTCACCCTTTCCTTTTCTCTCTTCGTCGTTGAGATCTCCGATCGGAAGGTTCAGCTACGCTGTTTTCCTGATCTCGTTTTCCCAACCCCTGTGATGCGAACACAGTAAAGCAAGGTTGTTCAGGGAAATCTTACAATAAACCCTTTACTTCACGTTGTGATTGATTTTTGTTTCGAAGCCTCCAGATTATTTGGAGTAGGAATTTAATGTATTTACTATTTCTCGTGGTAACTTTCGACTCTTTAAAAGGCGTGGAAGAATTTTTTCTGTTGTTTTCTCAAACGCATGAAGGATACGCCCTGTCTAACTGCCCTACACTACCGATGCCTATGGCCCTAACTGTATACTCCCTGTAGAGTCCCCGTTCCCCGCTATAGTGATCCCCCTTGCACCTAGTCTATTAAGGCTGGGTTAGCTATCCTCTGGTCCTATTTTGCGCTAGTAAAATTTAACTGCACGTCTAAAGGTCAGTTAGTAAATCACGAAGAAGGAACCTAGCTCGCGTAACGGTCGATCCTGTGGACAATTAAATGGCAATACAAGTTCATTATTTACTTAAATTTAAATGTACGTACCTAGAGGTGCCTCTCTATGGCCGGATAGGCTGCTCCCGCGTCTCCCAATCTGAAATACCTATCCTATGCATAACTGTTAGAAATATTGTTATTGTTAGTAGCACCAATTTACGACAGAACTAGGGGATTTTAAGGAAGTGATAAAAGGAAAGGAAGGAGAAATTCTTTGCAAACTAGTATTGGCTCCTCCGCTAACCAAGTTGACCGAGTGGGCAGTTCTCCGGACACAACTATCCCGCCAATGCATGTCTGAGCTATACCCCGGTATCTGGCGGATCTCTTGGACGATCACCCTGACATACCCGGACTCACTCATGCCAGAGGAAGAACAGCAGGCTTTCAAACCGTTCCCAGTCAACTCCAATACGCATTACGCCTCCGGATTACTACTTTACTGGCTCTAAAAGGGGTATTTCCATTTCGTCCCTTGTCATGACTCTATCCGCGGGCAAGTGGCGCGAAGCTGTGAGGCAGACCATTAAAGCCGACCGTCTTCGTCTTTCCACCTCCAATAGTTGACATAAGGCGCACTTTGTGGGCCTTACGTTTACTTTTGGGTTGACACAGATGAGAGAATGCAACAACGTTACAGAATTTTCCCGCAAGATGCCTTGTTAGCGGTCTCCTCCACTCAACCCTACAGGCTTCCCGTGATGTCTAAGGTCAAACGCCTCCGTCAGCGAATCGTGTCCATGACATACAATTCGGCATCCCTGGTACATAACCTTTCGCGCCCGTTCGCTCGACACGATCCCGCGAAAGGGAATGACCTCCGACATAGCGCGTGACCCGCCCAGTCTGTGGCTGGTACCTCCCCTCCTCGTAACATGGTAATGAGGGAAAACCCTTACCATTCCGACATACGTATTCCACTTACGTATAGTCTCAGTATCGTCGTACACATTCCTCAAACGTGAAAATTTAATTCACGCAATACAACAGGTAGAAATTTCGCAGATAAACAGGTTGATATAATGTTATACATGCATAGAATCGTGAATCTGGTTCTCACGCCCTCCTCCTGTCGAAGTCTGCGCCAAACTGTCAGCCAACGCCTGCAATTGGGTAAGTTGTACTGCCAAAATTTCATCAATTCGATTGGGTGTACTATCGTAGTCTTATTGCCTCTGCGTTCCTAGGTACTTGTAAGAACCATTTTTTGCTGCTGTTCCGTTCCTAGCATCCAGCTGTTAGGCGACGGTTTGGGTGGCTGGACCCGAGTGATAACGGTGAAGAGAAAAAAAAACCCCTGACCGACACGCACACTTAAAGTAAACAATAGTTCAATTGACTGCTTCGTTCTTGCGGTCAGCATGTCCTGTAATTTAAATTATGGAGTTGTAATTCGACTTACCGAGAGTGATTGATAACTGTACCCTTTATCCTAGCGGGAATACACGCTCGTTGTGATTTTGGACCTGCACCTGTTATAACCTGTGGGAAAACAAAGAAACCCTTTCCACCTCCCTACGACCATTCCCCCCCCCCCTGTTATGTAATGTCCTGAAATCTATACTCTGTTCGATCATCTGTAGTTATCATTTTTTTGTTATAGCTTCCGTCAAGCGGTATATTTATTATTAAAGCCCAAATTAATCTACGTAAAGTTTATACGATTTTTCCTGTAAAGTGAATTCCGTTATGGTTTGATTACTCCTTTCACCTCCCTAATAATGAGTCATCTCTTTATTTATTTTATTTATTTATAGTTGATTAATTTGATTATTACACGTAGAAAAGAAGAACACGTGATTTTATCCACTATCGTTTAACAATTTATCACCGCTATTATTGCAAACACAACTTATCACTGAATTTACGTTTTTTTTGCAGCTATTTGTCTATTATTAAGTTAGTTTTACCTCTTCATATTTCCGCAAATCGGATAAAGTATAATATTAATTTATTTACTAAGCGATTATAACACTGAATTTAATCCGATAAACTAACTTTATTTTTAATTACGGTAACTTCAACTATGTGCTTTTTCATTATTACGTGGCGATGCCATAATTCACGAACTTGTATTATTTTTATAATTCACCAACTTCTGATTGATGGATCGAACTTCCTTCTAACAAAACTTACAACTATCTCTTTTCACTTAGGTTAATTCACTCTTTTTGCTAGAGGTTTAGAACCAAAAAACCTCCGGACTTAACCGTATTCTTCCGCCGAATTCCACTGACTGATCTTCACTCACTGCCCTGTTATCAAAAAAAACTGCTTATTTAAAACGAAAATCTCCCATCAATCAAAATAAGTTCATGCAATTTTGAGTCGTATTTACCCGCTCGCCACCCACTACTCTCGCTTCCCGTCCGTTCCTCCCTTTTGCGTTTGTCCCCGTCACAACCCTTGAAATCGCAGTCCCAACCATCTCGGTCTAGCAAAATAAAACAGGGGTGGACCACGCGCTCGACTCAAACTTGTCATAGGACATTTTCTCCCACTCAAAATAAATGTATTACATCGCACTACCCCTGCATGCATTTTGGAATAATCTATTATTATTATCATTATTTTATAACCTAACGCGAAGGAATTTTATTCTACGCATTATTCTACGAACAATATGTATTCTCCCTTGTTTTTCCGTATTTGTGAGTGTTTAGGCCTTATACTCTGACAAACTCTCTCTTTAAACAAATAGCAACGCCCGTAAGGCTTTTCCCAGTATTAAACTCACATTTTTATTGATTTCGATTTTCATTTATGGCCATTTATCACCACCATGGCCTAATCTGTCCCTGTTATTTGCATCTCTACTAAGTAACCTCCCACATCTCATCGTCTCGTTCTCCCGAAAAAAGCTAATAACTGTCAAAATGTTTTATTGATCTCTTCAAAAATCACACTCGAATTTGTAAATAAATTTAGAATTAGACAGGCCGTTAAATTTTATGCATTTGGCTAATTACTTTTTCCACTATTTTGTACGTAACCTAGAGTGGTGATTTCGGCTTAATGACCTCTTCTAAGAGCCAAAATCGTGTTACCTGTCAATCTCTTAGAACGACACTTATGCACAAGAGATTGTAAACCTTCCCCATGTCGCTCCTAATAACTGAAACGCAAAAGTTCATAATTAACCCAAAATCTACTTCCTGAACGATCTTTTTCAAAATCTCAATAGAGTCTCGGTCCCGAATTTCAACAGTTATCAATTTCTTATTTTTGGTCATCATGAAGTGAGTTATGATCAAATTCATAAGGGTCTGCATTCCATACCATGGACTTCGTGAGAACTCTCGCTCCTTCAACCAGATAAACGCCTTTAGCTCCGCCTCTCTCTCGCTATTCGTTGTGTTCAAAATAATTGTTAATTTATCATTTCCAATTTGTCCAACGTTTTACATCTCCGATAGTCTAGCACCTCCCACGCGATAATTAACCCGTATTTTATTACAGACTCCTTCAATTTCGTTTTCAAACACACCCAACAGAGGTCAGTAATATGATCGAATTTAAATATTTAAAAAAAAAATTTCCTCGTCTACTTGTTCAAACAACACTGAACCATCACAGCCTCCCTATATAAATTTTTTCCAGCGTCAAAACACGCCGTGTTTAGTCGATGGAAAAATTTGTAAACATAGGTTTTAAGGTTTTCCTTCTTCACCTTCTTTTCAAAATGTTTTGTTCCCTCTATAATTCCCCTCCCTACGACATCTTCTCCTCTCCTCTCTCAAACAACAATTCAAAATCCACACAAATCTTCTAATATTTCCCCCCCCCTCGATGATCCACTGTACTTATTTTCCCTCCCCCTTTTTTTTTTTTTTTTTTCGAACTCGTTTACTATATGTTTTCCCCAATTCGGCCCCGTCCTGGTTCCTTATCAAGTGTCTTAATCTCTGTTTCTTTGTACTCACGAACTACTATATATCTTCACTCGTCCCAAAAAACTGACAGCCGCCCGTTAACAACCGTTATTACCTATGGCATTTTGTTGGTCCATGCGCCACCATATTTCGGCCTTGGGTGTTTGGCTGATTTCTGTTATAAGGTAGAGGACGAATATCTTAAGAGGCGACCGGGTGACGTTTCTCTTTTAAAACCGAACTGTAGTTGCTTATCATTTAAACTTGTAAATACGTTTTCACTTATTTTAAATTAAGGACACTTGTCAATAACACTGCACTTGCACTTTAAGTTAACGACCCCGAGGTGCACAAATGTATTTTAATTTTTTCGAAGAAAACTCCTTCATTAAGGTTTTTTCTTTGCGATGGCATTATTTCTTTTTATTTACCTATTGTTATTATTTTATTATATATATACTCTTATATATACTCTTTTAATTTTATTTTTTTATTTTTATTTTATTTATTTTTTTTTTTTTTTTATACTTAAGTCCTGATGAGGCGAACATCGTCCACAAAACGTGCTAAGTGTGTATCAAATAACAGCGATATTTGGTATATAAAGGTATTTGTGTTTTAATAAAATAAATGTATTTTACTAAACGAGTTTGTCCGAAATCGTTAAAATTGCCCGCTCCGGACACCATTAATAAATGCCCTGTACGCAACTTAGACAATGTATCCTTTCAATACCGAAACGTATTAACATAAAGCGCATTCTGAAAAAAAATACATTCTAACTCTGCCAGTAGTAAAATCGGAGATGCACAAATCTCAATATTTCGCCACTCATAATCCCGACGTGTCTCCCCTTAATGTAGGTCGAACCATTACGGATTCCATCCTGTACACACTATTGAAAAAAGGTCCCAAATTCCGATGCCGACCTTTTTTTTTGTCGTCTTTTTGTCATTCGAGATGAATGATGAATGCGTTTTTATTTGTTTGTTTAAATAACTTTCGCCAACTGAAGGTCTCCCCTAAAACGAGACAAACCTTATCGTAAATTTAACAAATACTGAGGTTTGATGGCACCATGGAATGTCCTTTTTAACTGATAAGGAAGGCCGACTGTCAACCTTAAAATTCAAACCTTTAAGTAGGTACGTAATTATTTTTCGTTTTTTTTTCTCTTTTAACCTCGCACAAAATTTGAATTTAAATTTTTCAGATACGCTTTGTCTGTAACATGGTTTATCTGATCAATATGTATAAATACAACAATTCTCTGCGCAATTTTTTTTCTTTCCAAACTATTCACTAATCTTTTCGTATCAATAATTGAATATTAAAAATCTATTGATATTTTAATTTTACCATTATAGAACCAATTTCTTCTCCTCACCTTGTAAAACCTTTTATACGTTATATAAGTCCGATAAGTCGATTATACGACACGTTATATAAGTTCAATGCACGTTATATTGGTACGTTATATAATTTCGATAAGTCGGAGGTTGATTAAAATTTTTCCTACCTTCCCCGTCTCTATCTGATTTTATTGTCTTCACGCCTAATGTCACTAGTAACGCCACGGTTTACGTAACTAAAGTTTATTCTATATGTTTTTATTCCACAGATTCTGTTTCTTTAAACGATTCAGTTAAGACTATAATTTCGTTTAAAACCCTGTAACATTATTTTGAAATCACTGTTTTTTTTTTTCTTTATACGCGTATTATTTTTTTTTGTTCATTTCGTAACGGCTCGATCTGCTTCTACGTAACTATCATCCTCTATCAACCAAAAATCTAAAGCTATACCTTATCGTCATAAATTTTTTTCCTCGACGAATATATCCGACTTAGCAGTTGTACTCGAGTACCAGTCATAAATCTCCGTTTTTACGGTTCGTTTACCTTTTTTTTTTGCTTGCATCTTTTCTACCCTCGCCTGCAATGGCCTACATCTTAGTCTGCCGAGGTCAAAATTCCTTAATAATATTTTGTTCTTGGTGTAATAAATTATACTAATGGTTTGTTTACATTTTTTTCTTCATTTCTAAATACAAGCTGTCTTCCGTTAGTATATCATATTTCAGTTTTAAATTTCTTGTTTTATCCTGTGCTAGAAAAGTACCGCTATCGTTTTGTAATTTCTGTTTATTCTTCGTTTCATATTATTTTATCAATGTCTTGTAATGGATTATTATTATTAGTATTTTTTTTATTTTGTTTATTAAGCTAACCGCGTTTGAAGTGACGTAACATAAAACTGCTCTATACAATTATAATAACATTATTTTTTTCTATTTTCGCAAGTTTTATTCCCACGAAAAGTATCCATCAATACGTTCAAAACACGTCGAAATCCTTCCAACTTGTACTACCTTTTACTCCTGGCTCGCGGCAACAGTTGTGATGGTCCCAACCCGCTGAAAGGTTTTTTCACCCTTTCCTTTTCTCTCTTCGTCGTTGAGATCTCCGATCGGAAGGTTCAGCTACGCTGTTTTCCTGATCTCGTTTTCCCAACCCCTGTGATGCGAACACAGTAAAGCAAGGTTGTTCAGGGAAATCTTACAATAAACCCTTTACTTCACGTTGTGATTGATTTTTGTTTCGAAGCCTCCAGATTATTTGGAGTAGGAATTTAATGTATTTACTATTTCTCGTGGTAACTTTCGACTCTTTAAAAGGCGTGGAAGAATTTTTTCTGTTGTTTTCTCAAACGCATGAAGGATACGCCCTGTCTAACTGCCCTACACTACCGATGCCTATGGCCCTAACTGTATACTCCCTGTAGAGTCCCCGTTCCCCGCTATAGTGATCCCCCTTGCACCTAGTCTATTAAGGCTGGGTTAGCTATCCTCTGGTCCTATTTTGCGCTAGTAAAATTTAACTGCACGTCTAAAGGTCAGTTAGTAAATCACGAAGAAGGAACCTAGCTCGCGTAACGGTCGATCCTGTGGACAATTAAATGGCAATACAAGTTCATTATTTACTTAAATTTAAATGTACGTACCTAGAGGTGCCTCTCTATGGCCGGATAGGCTGCTCCCGCGTCTCCCAATCTGAAATACCTATCCTATGCATAACTGTTAGAAATATTGTTATTGTTAGTAGCACCAATTTACGACAGAACTAGGGGATTTTAAGGAAGTGATAAAAGGAAAGGAAGGAGAAATTCTTTGCAAACTAGTATTGGCTCCTCCGCTAACCAAGTTGACCGAGTGGGCAGTTCTCCGGACACAACTATCCCGCCAATGCATGTCTGAGCTATACCCCGGTATCTGGCGGATCTCTTGGACGATCACCCTGACATACCCGGACTCACTCATGCCAGAGGAAGAACAGCAGGCTTTCAAACCGTTCCCAGTCAACTCCAATACGCATTACGCCTCCGGATTACTACTTTACTGGCTCTAAAAGGGGTATTTCCATTTCGTCCCTTGTCATGACTCTATCCGCGGGCAAGTGGCGCGAAGCTGTGAGGCAGACCATTAAAGCCGACCGTCTTCGTCTTTCCACCTCCAATAGTTGACATAAGGCGCACTTTGTGGGCCTTACGTTTACTTTTGGGTTGACACAGATGAGAGAATGCAACAACGTTACAGAATTTTCCCGCAAGATGCCTTGTTAGCGGTCTCCTCCACTCAACCCTACAGGCTTCCCGTGATGTCTAAGGTCAAACGCCTCCGTCAGCGAATCGTGTCCATGACATACAATTCGGCATCCCTGGTACATAACCTTTCGCGCCCGTTCGCTCGACACGATCCCGCGAAAGGGAATGACCTCCGACATAGCGCGTGACCCGCCCAGTCTGTGGCTGGTACCTCCCCTCCTCGTAACATGGTAATGAGGGAAAACCCTTACCATTCCGACATACGTATTCCACTTACGTATAGTCTCAGTATCGTCGTACACATTCCTCAAACGTGAAAATTTAATTCACGCAATACAACAGGTAGAAATTTCGCAGATAAACAGGTTGATATAATGTTATACATGCATAGAATCGTGAATCTGGTTCTCACGCCCTCCTCCTGTCGAAGTCTGCGCCAAACTGTCAGCCAACGCCTGCAATTGGGTAAGTTGTACTGCCAAAATTTCATCAATTCGATTGGGTGTACTATCGTAGTCTTATTGCCTCTGCGTTCCTAGGTACTTGTAAGAACCATTTTTTGCTGCTGTTCCGTTCCTAGCATCCAGCTGTTAGGCGACGGTTTGGGTGGCTGGACCCGAGTGATAACGGTGAAGAGAAAAAAAAACCCCTGACCGACACGCACACTTAAAGTAAACAATAGTTCAATTGACTGCTTCGTTCTTGCGGTCAGCATGTCCTGTAATTTAAATTATGGAGTTGTAATTCGACTTACCGAGAGTGATTGATAACTGTACCCTTTATCCTAGCGGGAATACACGCTCGTTGTGATTTTGGACCTGCACCTGTTATAACCTGTGGGAAAACAAAGAAACCCTTTCCACCTCCCTACGACCATTCCCCCCCCCCCTGTTATGTAATGTCCTGAAATCTATACTCTGTTCGATCATCTGTAGTTATCATTTTTTTGTTATAGCTTCCGTCAAGCGGTATATTTATTATTAAAGCCCAAATTAATCTACGTAAAGTTTATACGATTTTTCCTGTAAAGTGAATTCCGTTATGGTTTGATTACTCCTTTCACCTCCCTAATAATGAGTCATCTCTTTATTTATTTTATTTATTTATAGTTGATTAATTTGATTATTACACGTAGAAAAGAAGAACACGTGATTTTATCCACTATCGTTTAACAATTTATCACCGCTATTATTGCAAACACAACTTATCACTGAATTTACGTTTTTTTTGCAGCTATTTGTCTATTATTAAGTTAGTTTTACCTCTTCATATTTCCGCAAATCGGATAAAGTATAATATTAATTTATTTACTAAGCGATTATAACACTGAATTTAATCCGATAAACTAACTTTATTTTTAATTACGGTAACTTCAACTATGTGCTTTTTCATTATTACGTGGCGATGCCATAATTCACGAACTTGTATTATTTTTATAATTCACCAACTTCTGATTGATGGATCGAACTTCCTTCTAACAAAACTTACAACTATCTCTTTTCACTTAGGTTAATTCACTCTTTTTGCTAGAGGTTTAGAACCAAAAAACCTCCGGACTTAACCGTATTCTTCCGCCGAATTCCACTGACTGATCTTCACTCACTGCCCTGTTATCAAAAAAAACTGCTTATTTAAAACGAAAATCTCCCATCAATCAAAATAAGTTCATGCAATTTTGAGTCGTATTTACCCGCTCGCCACCCACTACTCTCGCTTCCCGTCCGTTCCTCCCTTTTGCGTTTGTCCCCGTCACAACCCTTGAAATCGCAGTCCCAACCATCTCGGTCTAGCAAAATAAAACAGGGGTGGACCACGCGCTCGACTCAAACTTGTCATAGGACATTTTCTCCCACTCAAAATAAATGTATTACATCGCACTACCCCTGCATGCATTTTGGAATAATCTATTATTATTATCATTATTTTATAACCTAACGCGAAGGAATTTTATTCTACGCATTATTCTACGAACAATATGTATTCTCCCTTGTTTTTCCGTATTTGTGAGTGTTTAGGCCTTATACTCTGACAAACTCTCTCTTTAAACAAATAGCAACGCCCGTAAGGCTTTTCCCAGTATTAAACTCACATTTTTATTGATTTCGATTTTCATTTATGGCCATTTATCACCACCATGGCCTAATCTGTCCCTGTTATTTGCATCTCTACTAAGTAACCTCCCACATCTCATCGTCTCGTTCTCCCGAAAAAAGCTAATAACTGTCAAAATGTTTTATTGATCTCTTCAAAAATCACACTCGAATTTGTAAATAAATTTAGAATTAGACAGGCCGTTAAATTTTATGCATTTGGCTAATTACTTTTTCCACTATTTTGTACGTAACCTAGAGTGGTGATTTCGGCTTAATGACCTCTTCTAAGAGCCAAAATCGTGTTACCTGTCAATCTCTTAGAACGACACTTATGCACAAGAGATTGTAAACCTTCCCCATGTCGCTCCTAATAACTGAAACGCAAAAGTTCATAATTAACCCAAAATCTACTTCCTGAACGATCTTTTTCAAAATCTCAATAGAGTCTCGGTCCCGAATTTCAACAGTTATCAATTTCTTATTTTTGGTCATCATGAAGTGAGTTATGATCAAATTCATAAGGGTCTGCATTCCATACCATGGACTTCGTGAGAACTCTCGCTCCTTCAACCAGATAAACGCCTTTAGCTCCGCCTCTCTCTCGCTATTCGTTGTGTTCAAAATAATTGTTAATTTATCATTTCCAATTTGTCCAACGTTTTACATCTCCGATAGTCTAGCACCTCCCACGCGATAATTAACCCGTATTTTATTACAGACTCCTTCAATTTCGTTTTCAAACACACCCAACAGAGGTCAGTAATATGATCGAATTTAAATATTTAAAAAAAAAATTTCCTCGTCTACTTGTTCAAACAACACTGAACCATCACAGACTGATGTACGTCATGTAACAAAAAATCCCTAATCTTACAAATACATCAATTCGTGACTCATTATTCGGCAATGCATTGCAAAATAAAGGAAAAATCTCATTTGTTTTATTAGAAAATTTGATCTCCCAGAACTACCTAGATTGTTTAATTAAATACTGCAAGTAGAACACATTAATCATGGTCAAGTTTCATTAGAAGCCAAGAAAAATAAGGTTTCATGTTTGTAAAAATATATATTATAAATATTCTTTTCACAAACTTTTGTACAAATTTGCTTTTATTGCATGTGGCAAAAACCCAATCGCTGCCAAACATGTATTAACTAAACTAACTTAAATACCTCAATAAATTAATAATCTTAATTAACATAAGCTTGGCGACAATTGGGTTACGCTTGAGTTTTGCGCCATCTATGTAAAGATATCATGAGACGAATTTGAAAGCATGTTATCGTTCGTGGCAGCGAAGACTTGAAATTATGACTCACCTACAGATGCTCATGGTTGCCTAAGGGTTAAGTTTTTTTGGACTGGCCAGAAACTTTTTTAACTAAAGTCATTTCAAGCAAAGTTTGTGATTAGATCTGAATAGTCAGGTACTAACCAACCTTCCTATTCCCTCCACTCCTACTTCTTCCCCCAGTCGCACAACATACCCCAACTGATGCAACAGTTGGGACACTTGTGCAGTATTTTCCTAATAAAATTTATACAGGGTGATAACGGAAGTGTCCGATATACTTTAACCAGTGATTCCAGAAGTTATTTGGAGTAAAAAATGCAAATGAAATTTTGGTCTCCGGTGACGAAGGTTTTTTTGTTTTCAAAAACAAACTAAACAAATTCTTTCACATGCTGCACTGTTCACTTAGCCGAATAACCACCACCCAACCCCAACATTCCAATACTTACTGATTTTTTTTATCATTAAAAATGTCACTTGAGACCAGAATTTTATTCACATTTCCAAGTCCCTAAGAGCAACGTCTGACGTGCGATTTTGTAGTTTTGCAGTAGAGCTGTAAAAAGTTTAATTTTTACTGTTTTTGAGATCAAGAAATGTAGTGTTGTTTTGATATGTTGCGTTTCATTTCATTCAAAATTCCGAAAATAACTTTAAATCAGAAGAAATTTAAAATACACCAACAAAAAGATTTTCAATTTTTAGCAGATCCGAAATTATTCTTCGGGACCATCGATTTGTACTCCAAATGATGTCAGGAATCACTGGTTAAAGTAAGTCATCTTTTTTCAGCAATGCACAGACTTGACGGCATGATGAATTGCGATATTTTGTCGATTATGGGCACAATGGAATAATTCCCAATTATACGTAAAAATACAACAGCATAGCCAATAAAAATATGCATTAAGAAAATGAAAATTTGGTCTCTTAATAATGTTGGTAGTTCTTAGTCGTGTGATTACATATGACCGAAGGGGATAGGGTCCCACTAACTAGGTGGTGGAGCAGTGTCCCGGCAAGGCTAAAGTCCTGCCGGGGGGCACTGCTATGCGACCGTATCTTTTTCTAATTTTTCTTTTGAGAGTGGCTAATATTGTCTTCAATGGTTAGAAATAATTCCCTTCTGCATATTCAGCATTTTTACAGAATGTAAAATAATATTCCCCAGTTAAGAGAAAAGAACAACGCTATCACATGGGGGGGCGAGGATTTTAACAATCTCCCAGCATCAGGTAAGTGAAAATGCAGCTTTCCAGATCCAGAATCCTGTCTTATGTCAGCCAACCGTACGACCATCCGAGAAGAAACCTATTTTTAAGGTTATCTGATCTGTAGTCACCTTCAGCATTGAAAGTTTGGGTTACTAAAGGTATAATGTATTCAACGTGTAAATAATGAAGGACTAATAATTTGTATGTAACAAAGGCATAATGTATCCAACTTATAAAGAACGAAGGTCTGTATAATTTGTATATACCAAAGGCATAATGTATTCAATTTACAAAGAACGAAGGACTATATAATTTGTATATATCAAAGACATAATGTAACCAAATTGTTAAGAACGAAGGGCTATGTAATTTGTATATACCAAAGGCATAATGTATTCAACTTGTAAAGAACGAAGGACTATGTAATTTGTATATACCAAAGGCATAATGTATCTAACTTGAAAAGAACAAAGGACTATGTAATTTGTAAAAATCGTAGGTAGTAGAAATGTAAGCATAAAAAGTCACTACTTTGATTTGAGCAGAAAGAGCGAGTCGACAATAGAACATTTGTAGTACAGAGGGGTCTTACTTGATAAAAGTCAGCAGTCATCAATTCTTATAAATCATGTGCGTGTGTGTGTAAGTGTATTATAATATTTAAGTATTCTTTATTGCATACAAATTCAACGACTTTGAAAGCAGCAGAGCCATTCAAAATTATGCCTTCGATGTAGGAGAATGTGGTAGAAATAAAAGTGGGGCGCTATAATACTATTACACTGTCGTGACAAAATCTGCTTTACACATATTTTTTTTTATAAGAGAATATTAGATTTTACCACAATTGGCAATTGCTGGCTGTCTAAAATTTGCACTCGGTAATGTTCTTTTACAAATAAATCTTTTGTAGTAGAAAAATAACCTATAAGAATCGAGTAATAACTTTTACATTTGAAAAGATATTCTAAATTCATAAATAATTCTTTCAGACTCCACTTAAAAAATTCTATGACACATTATTTACCATTTCTGAAAAATATACAAATTTCTCAGCCCATGTACTATAAAACCATAATTGTTGTAAGTATTTAACATTCACATACAAACCAACAAATAGACGTACTATGAACCTGGGTGGAATAACCTACAAACAAGAGTTTTAAGAATATCGCTATTGCTTTTTTGGGGCCAGCTTCAACTTGAACCAAAATTAATATTCTAGCTCCGTGAAAGTTCTATTTAAGTTTGGTGGCCCGTAATAAAATAATAACAGAACCTTCGCAGATCTTGAATAAACTCTGAAATTTTATGAATTTCAGTAAAACAATTGGCCAACTGCTAAGCCGAAAATAAGGCTCAATACTGATCAAATGCAGTACGCTCTTTCCAACACACGAGCATCGCTTAATCTAAGGAAGCCAGCCGGACACATGGATTAAGCTCGACTGAGCAAAACAAGGTTATAAAAAATGTCAACAGAGTGGCGCCAACACCACAAGGCGTTGGCGCCACTGTGCGATGACGGCAAAGGTCAAGCTGACACTTTATTTTTAACATATTTTATGTTTGTAAAAATATAAAATGCCAGTTTATGGATAACAGTTTTTAAAAGAAATTATGTTTGTTAATAATAAATACAATAATTAACTCTTTAAATATTAATTTAACATCGAAAGTTTTTACTTTGATGCCATTTTATTGTCTATGAAAGTGGGCCACTTAAGATAATCAACGATAAAATATTTGGGAACATGAATTGAGGGTTACCTTTAAATTACTTACAAATCGCTTAGCTGATTGCAGACTCAGATTGGTCGATCGAAAAGTTTCAAAATCAAAACAATTTTAAAATCTAATCATATTGTTATCGAAAAAATTCTACATTTGCACGATCTTATTATTGCCTTTGGACATCTTGGTCGTTCTTCCATCTCTATGTCAAAAAATAATTATCTCTAATAAAAACAACAATGGTGTTGAAAATAAGAAAAAAAGACAAACTGTAGCAAGTGTACTTCTAAAAATCTGTGAAGTAAACTTTTTTTTTTTTTTTTACATTTTAATACCGCACAAGAGTCCCAACTGTTCTCGTCTGGAGCCAGTGAGACTATGGCATCCCCAATTGGGGTATGTTGTGAGGCTGAAGGTAGTGGGGAGGGGAAGGAGATAGGGGAGAGGAAGGTGGGGAAGTACCTGGCTATTCAGATCTGGTCACTAAACACGGCTAAAACCATTTCAAGCAACGTTTCAATTCTGAATGGTGGTCTTACACCAGGGCGATACTGATAGTACCTTCCACTCTGGAACGTGCCGCAAATATACTATATATTATTTTTAAATGAATAAATCGTGAAATAACACAAATTAATCAAATAAAAATTATTTGCGCACGCCGGGTTCGAACCCGCAACCTTCGGATTGTGAAGCAAGTTAGACTAAAGAAACAATTTATGATGACCTGCATGACCTTACCAGAGCCAGGTGGTAAGAAAGTAAAATAGCAGTCCTGGCAGTAACATAGAAGGGTTTTTTTGGCGCCACATGGATGTAATAAAAACTGAGGTGATGTGATATTCTTGCAGACAAGTTAAATCATTTAGAAAATTTTCGTGCAAAGAAAGCCAAGCCATACTAAATATGCATAGACAAAATTTCCCAATTGGACATGAAAGAGGATGGAACGCAACATAACTATCTTGGCTTATTCTTGGGAAATCATGCATCATCTCATACTCTTCTGTAATATGGACAACTGACATGACTAGTACTGGATTCACTTGATCGTGTTACCTTGATCTGTGATGTTACCAACTTATTCAATTCAGTTGCAAATCATTTATTGTCCTGACAATTTTATCCTTCAACTCCACATGCACAAACATCCCTTTCTTAACCTTGTTCAATACACTTACTTACAATCATAATTTGCTCTTAAACGGTTTCACCTGCTTTGAATCTAAGCAACCATTATAATGAGGCAAGACTGGGAAAATTAATTCTTTCAAATGATAATCAAAATGCAGATTCATATTTCCATTGGAAATTTCACATAAACGAGTGCGCAAATTTGATCCAGGGATATTACAGTCCCAGGAATTCAACATCAAACATAAAAAGATATCTGGCCTTTTAGCCAAAAGATTGGAAAAATCAAATCAGAAACTATGGATGAAACAATGTGTGCCACGACTAGTAGACGTTCAGCTTATTTCAGCAAGGTTCCGACTGTTGAAGGGAGTTCCCTCTCCGCACCACATACCTCCCCCCCGATTGGAACACGGCTTCAACTTGATGTCTGCATGGGTCGACTATTCTATTTTATAATACCTCTGTCAAAATTTAAAATTTTCGACATGGATTTTTCAATTTATTATTATATAAAAATCGCCATTTTTTTTGTATTTTATGGAGCTTGATTTATATATTTTTTATTATTCATCAGTTTGTGATGCACCTGTACAGTTGCATCATCCATGGTATAGCTTAAGTGGTGGTAAAAACCTCATGTGCATTCAGTTGTTTCACTAAGAGTTATCACTGCCTGCAACTTTATCACAGGTTCAACAATCCAAACCGTATCAAGTTTTCACAGCATTACAACAACGGCTTTCGTTATACCATGGATTAACAACTGGGCTGAAGCGTAATTGAAATCAAAGATGTCATTCACGTTCAAATAAAATTATCCTGGAAGCAGGAGGAATAAAGGTTGTCTGCACTTCGGGGATTTTGAAAATCTGAAAAACATTGACCTACTTTTAAATGAAACACCGTAAAGTATCGCTTTTCTCTTCATTAGGTCTGTTTCCTAGCCTATTTTTATGTTGTCATTCATTTTTCCTAAATTCACTGATGATTGGTCTAATTTAAACAACTTTCCTTTTAAATTAGAAAGTATAAAATGTTGATTTACTGAAAATCAATTCAATTCTCACTAACTCCAGGAGGATTTTTGTTAACAAAAAAAATATAATAACTCGATTTTGGTAGGATGTTAAGTGTTGGGTAGGACACGATTTCAGAATGAGTTTGTACGAGATATACTGAAATGAGGTGTCCCACCTCAAACGGTGTGAGGTTTGGTGTGATAGTGCTGATATGGAATTATTATGGAATTCTAAGCTCCATTTGTAATAATTACATGCTCTTTTTTAAATGGACTAATTTCTTTGTTAGTTTTGATCTTGCTTACATATATTTTTTTTTATTTTCAAATGGGAACACCTTCTTATGTTTTTGTGCAAACATTTTCGGTTTTTATGATTGGGTGAAGACTTGTGTTTAATTTTTTTTAATAATGTTTTATCTTTATCATGATTAAATTAACATTAATTGTGTTGTAAACTTAAAACTAGTTAAAAATGGAAAACTAAAGATTCAACAATAAATTATTGCAATACATTGCCGTTGCGTGATAATTATTGCAACACGTTGCCGTTGCGTGATATGTTTCTAAGCTTTTATGAGACAAACCTTCTATCATCAGAACACACAAAAATGTAAAAAGTAATGTTTTTAAATTTACAATACATATATATTTTTTTTATCATTACCGGATTATGAAAAACCTGACATTTGAAAATCTCCTACTACCACAGTAAGCTGAAAATGTTGTTTGTGTCGTGGTGGACCTAGCCAGCCGAAGAATTGAACTCACGACGCCTGGGTGAGACCCAAAAGTGGTGTCAACTCGGAGAATGATCAGTAAAAATGAGATCAGTTCTAAAATGTTTTACTGCCCATAGTACTTGGGACGATGCGCTATGTGTTACTGATGAGACTCAATTGTAGTGAGTGTTTTTCCATACTAAACTCAAAAACTCATTTTATGTAGTTAACGTTTTTGTGTTGCATCTCTACACTATTTAAAAAAAAAAAAAAAAAAAATGGTTTTATTATTTTAAAAATGGTTTTATTATTTTTAAAACGGTGAAAAAAAATGTAACCTACTTCTTCGAGGATGAATAACTATAAATATCTGCAATTGGGTAGCCCTCTGCTTGTGTTATTCAATCTTTCTAGCATACAAGCGAAGAACACCGTCTTATTTCTGGATAATATTAAAAATTCATTAAAATGATTTCATTTTATAATAATTAGTAATATTTTCCAGATTGAGTCAAAGAGTAAGGCCATTTGCTCATGGAGAAACCGAAAAAAACCAGTTGGCGACTCGATCGCTATCCACCGGAAAGGAACTTGCGAATTTCATTGGCGGTCCACACACAGGCAACTTGAAGACCAGTTATGAAGTTGGCAAGTTGAAATCATATACTGAAATCTTAAAGTTGAGTTACACCGTGAATTGAGTTGCCAACAAGTTTTCGGTTTCTCCATGAACGGACGGCCTTAATGCTATATGATTTATTTTATTATCGCGATACATTTTTGGGGTATTATGCAGTGTTACTCTACCTCCTTCTTTAGCCTCGTAATTACACATCTGCCCTGAAGAGCTATTCTCTATTTTTTGTTACAAGAACTATTCTCTATTTTGAGAATGAGATCGTTCTCCCGCAAGATGTCCTGTCAGATTTGTGTGATTTTCTACAGCTGTTAAATGAATAAATAATCATGCATACTTGCAGGAATTCGTGTTTAAAATGACCCAAACTAAAATATGTGATAGCTCACAGCTGAAATTTTGACATCGGCCAATAGAAAAAGCAAATAACAGCTGTAGAAAATCACCCAAATCTGACGGGACATCTCGCGGGAGAACGAATTCGTTCTCACCAAAGATAGAGAATAGCTCTTCTGATGATAGACACTGTAATACTGTTCGAAAGTTGACTAAAGAAGGGGTTAGTGCAAGACGGCACAACACCCCAAAAACATATTATGATAATACTTTCAGGTCATGAAAATTTCATATCATTTATATTTTTGTTTTATTTTATTTTAAAGCAAGAATTCTATTTATTATTGGACTATAAAAATTGTTGTGGGAAGAAAGTAAAAGAAAAAGGTGAATCACTACAGAGATAAACTGATGGAATTGTGGGTCGGCACAAGTCCGTGTGTCCAAAGTTAGCTCAATTTTTCCTTACTTCTGCTGGGCCCATCTGGAGCCTAGGAGTCGAAAGGTCTAATGTAAATTGTCATCAGTTTTCTATCAAATCTGTACACAACACAATTCTATGAATTATCTGTCCAGTGGTAGAAATAGTTCAAATTTTATGAAGTGCAAACTATTTGGTTTACTTAGTTAAATTCCGAAGCACGCTCTAAATATGCGAACACAGCCAATGTACCAGCACATTAAATCAGAAACCAAAAATAGTTAATGACATAAATAAATTAATTTGTGAAGTATTATTATTCAAGTTTGGATGGTTATTTTTGGTTATTTGCTTTCTACGAAATTTATTCTGGGGTAGACATTCTCCATAACTTCAATGACTTGGAGAACAATAAATATTTTGTTAAACACAAGGCTGCAGTCTCTGATTGATGTTACTAATGTAACATAAATTATGTTTTCAAATTGTGTGAAATGTTATTGTATTCACTGTATTTCAAATAAATAAAACCTATTCAGATGAATTAAAATCTTTAACCTCTCAAATGCCAGCCAGTATTTCGAAAAACCGAGCGGAAATTACCTTTCTGATTTTTGGTCAAATATCCAAATAAAACAAAGCAATTGTTTTTTTTGTCATTGTTTTCTGTCTACCACATAATGTAAATTATTATTCGTGTATATTGCGTGATAATATTGTAAGAGATTTTTCCAGAATAGCTAAAAGATTAAAAATTCTCCAATTTTGGAAATAATATTGTCAAAAAATATATTCACACAAATACAAACTGATTTTATTATTTCTACACTAATCTGAATACATACTCAACGTGAAAAAAACAATTCAAAGGAGTTTGCAAATAAATAAAGACCTTTATAAGTGCTTGAAAACATAAAACATTGATTTTTTTCACTTTTGACAGTTGGAAAAGTCGAGCTGCTAAGTCATAGACAATTCATTTAAAAATATTCTAGTGTTGCTATATGAATGAAACCATTGGTTATGCCAAGAATGGTATTGGCGCAAGCGATTCTGACCTTGTCCTTCATACAGTTTCTTATAAGGGTTAAAATCGCATTTAAAAAAACAAAAAGCCAAAATTTGGTCCGCACCCGCGGACAGGCCTCCGGCAAACAACAGGTTAAGGGACGTTCTTGACTTACTTTAGCCTGTTATTCCTGACATTATTTGGAGTAAAATATGTAAATGAAATTTTGGTCTGTGGTGATTTTTTTTCCAATTTTTTTTTTTCAAATTCAAACAAAAAAAAAAATCTTCCGGATGTCCACTGAGTAACCGCCTAACCTCTTACTAATTGTCCCACATCTACTATTTTTGTGTTTTTGTAAAAAAAAAAACACATCAAAAATGTCACTGGAAGCCTAAATTTCATTTACATTTTTAATCCAAATAATGTCAGGAATCACTGATTGTCTTCACCTTCACTTCAGGAATCACTGAATTAACAAAATATGTTACAGTTCTAATGGAAAGTTACCAACAATATAAAGGCGAACATATTAATACCGACGGTCCCGAAGAACAATGTCGGATATGTGATTTTGCAGTAGGGCTTTTTAAAGTTACATTTCTGAATTTTTACTGCTTTTGAGATAAAGAAATATAGCATAGAGAAAATATATATATATGTATTTCATCACATTTCATTTAATTCCGAAAATACAGACTTTTAAATCATCAAAAGGAAGTTAAAATAAGCCAACAAGACATTGTTCTTTGGGACCGTCGATACAATCTATTCCATTCATGCAACTCATAAAAGGGCAAATGTACTCATTTAGCGGGCAAACCTCGATAAATTCACTTCTGGCTGCATTGATTTGCATCTTTCTTAATATCTTTCGATCGTGGTCACATCATAGAACAGAACACCAAATGGTAAATATGTGAATCACTCACCCGAAGTCCAAATAAAATTATGTTAAATTCATGTCCACCATCTAGCAAAAATTATTAAAAATTTTAAGCAACGTGCGCAGATTTGTTAAACTTCACGATCAATAAACTGGGTAGGTTAGGATAACTGTGTTTCATCTATCTTTGTATGTATCTTTATACTGACTGCCTGCTCATTGATGTTGAAACTCCAATCTATGTCCAGGGGTTCAGGTAAGATTTAGATGAAATTGAAAAATACTTGGCTTATATTTTATAAATAAACCCTGTTATCAATGCAATTATCACTAATGCTAACTAAAACAGTGTAGGATGCATGTCATCCCGATTCAACCCCAGAGAACCTTTATACGGGGTTATTAGAAAAGAAGAATAATAGTTATTCAAGACATGAAATTGACAAATATACAAAGCATGATACAGCTTCATCAATCCTCAACAATTGAAGTAGGTACCGGTGAGAAGTTGTTAAAATGAAGCAATATTTCGCAGTTGAGAAAATTGTTTCAATTTTGCAGCGCAATGCTAGTCTTGTTTAAGATACGTGTTCCAAACGATATACATTTTAAAGGGTCTTTTCTTTCACTTAAAATGTGCATTTTACAAATATATATTTGTGGTTTTCTGGGGACTATTGATATCATGGATGAGACACTGTGCAGCGATTGAAATATGCAGAAATCAGATTTTAATGTGATAAATAAACATGCCCTAGCTTTGAAAATATGAGTTTTATATTTTTAAAGGTTTTTAACTACCGGTACTAATCCTTTTAGGTATGACTGTTTTATTTAGTTCTACCTCCTACCAAGTATCGTACCAATGCAATAAGTTTATAAAAACTACAAACCAGTTTACGCTTAATTCAACTTTTTGATAAATACATAAATTCTGAAGTATTACATTTCAGATTTTTACGTAAATTCACATTTTCACATCTATTACATAATTTCTTGATTAATAAAAAGATTCTTCCAACTTGATAAGGGGGGCATACATTAATTACGTGAGCTCAGGATGGGGGGGGGTCCAGTAAAATCTCATCAATCTCAAACCGAGGGGGGTTAATAAAAATCTCACGTCAACTTTATAAGAATATATATTATTATAGAGATAATAAAAAAAATTATTAACTTGTTTCTGAAGTGTCCCATCTTGCCCGCTGAAAAAATCTAATGGCTATTATAAAAAACATTTACTTCAAGAGTAAGAAAAAAAGGTAAAAGAAAAAAACGTTCAGTAAAACGTAAAAGAGAGAAAAGAAAAAAAACATGGTAGAGACAATATTGGTTATTTTCTATGCCTGGAATTCCCCGGATTGATGTGCCGAACAACTAGAGTGTAAATCACACGTGAGGGGAGGGGGGGGGGGTCCCACCAAATCTCACCAAGGTGGGGAGGAATCTAAATTGAAAAAAAAAAACAGCTCACGTAATTGATGTATGGCCGCTAACATGTTCACACGTCAAAAACAAGGCATCTTTTAATGGTTGGTAATTCTGATCTCCTTTGGAAAAAGGGGCATCTCGGACCCAACGTAGATATGACAACATTAGCACTTGCATCTAAAGTGGTCCCAGAGAGAAGTTGCGTGATGTCATCTTTCCAATATCTCCCAGTCTTTTTCGTTTTCATACATGACATGTGAGAAGGAGGATTGCGATCTTTGATGACGAACGTACGATCACTTTCTGGAACAGTTGGGTTCGTTGGATCTCAAGCAACCAATGCAGTTAAAAGAGTGAACATCACGCATTTGTAACTATTTTTATATTTATTACAAAGAAATTATTTATTTTTAAGTTAATTATTTATTTTTAAGTTATTATTCATATTTAAGATAATTATTTATATATTTTTTAATTCCCAAGTTGTAGGTAGGTAACCTGTCCGCATTTGTATATTTTCCATTACCATCACAGTAAGCGAAAAATGTTGCTTGTGTCATGATGGAGGACTTAGCAGGCCGAGTAATTGAACTTACGATGCCTAGTTGGGAACCAGATGCGATGCCAACTCAGCCACTGATCGGCCAAACAATGATCACATAGATCCATACTCTCTGGCTTGCCATTGAAGTAAAATCATGTATGGTTTCATAGTGCTTTCACACAAACGAAGTATTGAATTCCGTAAGTCTAAACTTAAACTTTAGGTCGCATTACCCCCGAGCCGTGCAAGCGGGTTCCCCACAGAGCTTCGGGCCATCCCTCTGTAAATGTTATCTCCACTCTAGGGCATTATCTCAACATGGATCTTCACAAACATATGACATCACAATAAGCAGTTATGTTAACTTTGGCGATCAAAATATAGAAACATAGGCGCCCCTGCCACGCCGTGTATCTTTTGTGAATACGTAATCTCCTGTCTACAATAAGCAGTTATGTTAACGTTGGCGATCAAAATTTAGAAACATAGGCGCCCCTGCCACGCCGTGTATCTTTTGTGAATACAGAATCGATTCCATACGTAATCTCCTGTCTAATATGTATGTCTGTAATCCTGTCTGTGGCTTGCAATTGCTTTTTCTACGGACTGATTGATTTTTTTATGACGTCAGCTATCATATTTCATCTAGTAACACGAAACGCTGCAAGTATATCATGGATTTGAGATTAGCGAAGTTTCAATCCAAATACACATGAATTACTTATTATTTTTTGCCCAAATTAAGAACCTAATAACCTATTTTGTGTACGTTAATGGTTGTTTCTTGTAGTAATTGTTGAAAAGAAGTGTAATTCTCATAATCCATGCCTAAAAGTGCGGCGCTTAGTTGAATAATTAATGTACATCGTCCCCAAATGTTCAATTATTCTGTATGTGTATACTGCCTCAACAGCTTTATGTTAAATAGGTTCTTAATTTGGGCGAAGAAAGCAATTCACGCATATTTAGATTTAAATGAGACTTCGCAAATGTCAAATCCATGGTATACAACTTTAAACGTACATTAAATGAATAAATAATCAAACATTTCGTGTTTATTAGTTGAAATATGACAGCTGACATATCTATCCATAAAAAAAGCAATTGCAAGCCATAGACGATCACACAAATTTGACAGGAGATTGTGTGGAAAAAAGATACAGAATCTCTCTTCTGGCCTTGTTTCAATAAAATATTCCCACAAGATTTGCCAAGAGGCTTGATTAGAATATTTGTAATATAAATGTATTATTAGTTCATAACTCTTTGACTGCTTCGAGTTTATTATAGAAATAATTAACATTGGTATATTAGTAACACTTAATTCAATTTTTATACGGTAGATATACGCATACAGAATTAGGTGTAAAAAAAGTCAGTATATAATGAACAGAAAAATGAGAGATAGGTTAAATGTAAGATAACAACGCAACGGTGTGAAATCACTTCAAATCTCTTGATATCTAGAATCAATTCCCATTACACTCTGTGGACAGTGTTATTTAAAAAATAAATATATGTTTATAATAATATCTTTGACATTCAGGCAAGTCACCAACCCACACATGCACAAGTTCCGATATATTTAAATTTGAATATTAGAGATTGCCTATTTGAAAGCTTTTAATATTTTTTTCTGTTATTAAGCAGGAATTCTTAAGTCAAGATACAGCTTTCAAATTTGCAGTCTCAAAAATGTGTGTTGTGACTTAATAACTGAACGGCGACGATATAACATGATATGCATATACACATGACAAAAAAGCGCGAGCTCGAATTATGGGAAAGGAATGAAGCAACTGAAACTGTGGTAAAATTTGGATATTGGTGGCCACGGCTATTACGAATAATTTTTAGAAAAAAACTTTAGATTTGCCTTAATCACTATAAAAGGAAACTTATTGCATCACGGCTGGCGGAAAATAATGCATTTTAATTTTCAATATCGTTAAATAAAATTTC
Organism: Glyphotaelius pellucidus; assembly: GCA_936435175.1. Lineage (NCBI taxonomy): Eukaryota > Metazoa > Arthropoda > Insecta > Trichoptera > Limnephilidae > Glyphotaelius > Glyphotaelius pellucidus. The sequence continues at coordinate 20,529,213 of OW386556.1, forward strand.
ACTTCGCCAATCGATCTACGACAGCCCGCCCGTGTAGCGGGCTTGTGTATGTTATCTTTACTTTAAAAAACAGCCTACGTTTTTAAATGGTTTATTTGGCTACGCAGGGTTTGTGTAGCGGGCTTGTGTATATTATCTTTATTTTAAAAAACATCCCAGGATTTGAATGGTTTGTCTCCATTCCAGTACCTACGCGCTTCCAGTACCTACGCGCTTCCAGTACCTACGCGCTTCCAGTACCTACGCGCTTCCAGTACCTACGCGCCTTATTATTTATCCCGCGAAGTCGACTACAATCGTTTGTGTGAAGTCAAGGATACCAACAACACAACAGTTGACAGAATGGCGAGCGGCAGCGGGCGGGCTGTCGTAGATCGATTCGCGAAGTGAAATTTTATTTAACGATATTGAAAATTAAAATGCATTATTTTCCGCCAGCCGTGATGCAATAAGTTTCCTTTTATAGTGATTAAGGCAGATCTAAAGTTTTTTTCTAAAAATTATTCGTAATAGCCGTGGCCACCAATATCCAAAAATTACCGAAACTGTTTCAGACTTACAGTTGCTTTCGCGTTATTTGTGGTTGCTTCGTTCCTTCTCCGTAATTCGTAGCTCGGCTCGCATTTCTTGTTGTGTTTATACATAGCATAATATTTTAGAACACACAACAGACTTGTAGCAAACGAAAACATTCTGGACCCGCAGTGATGTGGTCATCTCATGTCAGAGCTCTTAACTTTGTATTGAATTATTAAGAATTGAAGCCCCCAAAAATAGTCTACCAATTAGGTGCAACTGTCTTATAGGGAGTTTAAACTTAACAAACTACGTTGTCAATTATCTTGTTGGTATGTCAAACTACCAAAGATGTCTGCATCAGCTAATGTCTTCAGTATTATACGTAGCGATCTCCACTAATATTGAAAAAACACAGTAAAAACGATTTTTCGAATACAAAAGCTCTATCTTAGATATTGAAGAAATAAACACGCAGGTAACATGCCATAATTATTATCGGTTGATAAGGAATTTCTATAAGTTGTTTCCTCGTTTCACGATAGGTTTTAAATTGCGTACTGTAAAATAATGTAATCATCAATTTGGTATCGCATACAAATCGATGCAAGGATGACCTTCAGACACAAACACACAAAACAAATATGTAGTGTACAGGTAAGTACACCGAATAGATTCAGTTTACTATAATTTCGTGGTATATTACTATTGTCGTAATACTTGTAGTAGACACAACTAAAGTAATTCAAATTCACAAGCGCAGTCACGATAATATGGTGGGAAACAAAACACTTTTGACACCATTTATATAAGCTTCAATCAACGCAAAATCTAACGTTAATAAAAAAAGACCATGACAAATCACAAACGATACAAATGAACAAGATAAATACAGCTTCAATGGTACGTTCCACAATTAAATGCGTATTTTTCAGTAAAAAGAAATCACTGGAAAGCGTCCACCGAAGCCGCCATTTTTAATTTACGTAGAAATGACAGGAAAATGAAATCCGTCTCTCGCGGTTCTAGGATAAATTAAGTAGGTGAAAGAAACTATATTATACATACTTGAAAGGGAAAAATAATTCCGACTACTTTCACAAACAATCGAAGTAATTCTCCAGGCAGCAAGCAAATAATTCGCGAAGGCAGCAATGCGGGAACCGAGGACGCCCGACGCAGCTTAAAATTTTTGTCCGGTAGGATTTCCTTTTGAACAACTCACCTTTCACAACTTTCTCATGGATCTGACGATAGAATAAATCCTGGTGGATGTCTCCCCAGCGATCTTGTAATGTTTTAAATGTTTACGATTAAAATGTATTATTGAAAGAAATACGCGTCACCAATCGACCAATACACGTTTGGAAATGAAAGGGAAACAAAATGGCGGGCGTTCAGCGTTTATCAGGCAGACCACAACAATAATATTAATGCGAGCAACCAGTGCTGCCAACGGAGCCAACAGAATTTTTTTCGAGTAGGTACTAATTTCGTAAAATGAGCCACACATGCCTTGAATAATTATCATCCAACCTTTTTTTCATGTTAACTTTGATTGTTGTTTTAATTTTATTTCAAAATTGAATCAATCATGTAAATTATTAAAAATGATTTTTTGTTGTTATTGTTAATATAAGACTCTCAAACAAATCGCCTGAATAAATTACCTATCTAATAATTACAGACATGGCCGTCAATAATTATGAAATCAAATATCTATAATTTGGGCCTAGGTACATTATATTTGTATTTGGTGTTTGGGAGGTATTCCAAATTTCATTTGAAGTTGCGTTGCCGTGTTCAATGATTGCAGCTTAAAACAGCAAGTATTTGCTCCACAAAACCCATTTAAACCGCCACCTAATTATACCCTAATTACGGATTCAAGTGCCCGTGGAAAGTGAAGATAACTATTGACGATTACCACATGCGGTTTTACTGCAAGAAAGATGACACCGTATCATTATAAGATAAACACCAAATGTGAATAATTATTAATTCTTCGACTCGCCTTCAAAGTGTGGGGCGCAATAATGAATGTAGGTTTACTTTAATCAGTTAATGCAAATATTACATAATACAGATCATTGTCACACCACGTCACTCATTGAAACGTTGGGATGGTCTTGAAATGACTTGGGATATGTTTGGTGACCAATCCCGAATACCTAGATACTTCTCAATCTTATCCCTAACCCCCCTTATTCTATCCCATCCGATAATATATTTCGGTTTTGCAATAAATTCCAATAAATGGAATATTTCTGAATGTGTCCGAAAACTAAAAATTATTCCTGAGAGGTGATAAAATATTCGCTTTCAAATTTTATTATTCGCATTAAAAAAATACTTTTGAAGAGAACTACGAATTTTTTTGACGACGGCTAACCTCGAGTAAGATAGAATACCAGAAAAACAGATGGATGATTTATATTCATCTATATAACAACTTCTTCTTCTTTCGTATGGTGGGGGGGTCAGAGGGGGACATCTAAGTCCGCGAGCCAGTCTAGGGCCTCAGGCGTTGCATGGGCGTTGCCCTGTGGACCTCATCGATCCCGCCGGTGAATGAATGGAGCAGGCATTCGTTAACCACATGTTCAGTGGTCTGCACCTCACCGCATTCACACATATCCGACTCTTTAGGCCCTCCGTTCATGGAGATACTTACAAACTACGTGATTGTGACACAACCACAAGTACCCTACAGATATACTACTTTTTAATGCTGGTTTACGGCGTTACCCGAAATATACGGAACTTGATCATTTTTCACGTGCAGCCGTGGAGTTAACACGATGTCAAACGATTTCAAATGGCTTTTTTTCCAACATCAATCTATGCCTTCTCCATTAAATCCTTTCTTACGTATTCTGGTAATGTGTAGTTATATAAACACGCATTTTTCCACTTCCAGAACAAATCTAACATTACTTTCATGTTCCGACGCCATTTCTGTCAAACGTCAAACGAAAGTAGTAGACCCGAATGCTGCAGCGTGTAGCGCGCTACCAGCACCGTTAGTAGCGCGCTACCGACTTCAACCCGACATCCGTCGCGTACCGCCGTGTACGAACATCAGCAAAATTGTATGGCGGGTACCCACGAGCGGTGCGCGTGCTGCGCGCATCAGGCTCGAATAGCTTGTAAGTAGCTCCATGTATACATCATATGGGCACAACGGCTGTGGGAGCACCTTATTCTATTGATGGCGGACCAGAGTTTGCGAGGCAATGAGAACCCAGGCTGTCTCTCAGTGGGGTCTTTTATATAACAACTACATATAACAGAAATCTGTAATAAGGGCTTACAAATGTTGGGGTTTATAACTAGGCTAACTAGAAACTTTAACAATATAAAGTGTATTAAACTATTATATTTTACTTATGTTAGAAGCCAACTTGAGTACAATTCTCCTGTCTGGAATCCTCATTATAATATGCACGTACAAGCTGTTGAAAGAATACAAAACAAATTCTTACGTTTACTAAATTTTAAAATGGATATTCCAGCAAATATGTTAAACTACAACACAATTTTAAACGATATGAATATGCTTAAATTGTCAGACAGAAGAATTTTCACTGACTTGGTATTTTTATATAAAATTCTAAATGATATAGTTGATAGTCCGGTATTACTCGAATTGATAAGCTTCCGAATTCCACTTCGTAATACTAGAAGTCAGGATTTATTTCAGTGCAGAAATTCTGGGACTAACTACCATATGTATTCCTCTTTGCGCAGAATACAAATGGAGGGAAACAATTATACCAAGTCAGTGGACATCTTCAATTTATCTTTGAATAAATATAAAATATTGTTATTGAGGCAGTTCAGTTATGTACAATAAAATGTTTTTTCTATGCTATATATGTAAAAGCCCCGAAAAAGGGCGTTTATTAATAAATAAATATATAACAACTCTTTTATATAACAACTACAACATTGCTTTGACTCGTTCGCCAAGTTTTTCTGATACATCTTACACATTCTTTCAATTTTTCACCATAGAGTGAGAACCGGATTATCTAGTTGTTTAGATCTGCAGCTGTAGGTGAATCTCACCCTAATGATAATCAATCTGCGACAGAAGCCACCAGAAAAAATAATAAATTAGAATTAATTTTCGTGTTAGCGCCTCCGTACATGGAGCTACTTACAAGCTATTCGAGCCTGATGCACGTAGCACGCGCACCGCTCGTGGGTACCCGCCATACAGTTTTGCTGGTGTTCGTACAAGGCGCTACGCGACGGATGTCGGGTTGAAGTCGGTACCAGCACCGTCGGTAGCGCGCTACGCTTTGCAGCATTTGTGTCTACTACTTTCGTTTGACGTTTGACAGAAATGGCGTCTGAACATGAAAGTAATGTTAGATTTGTTCTGGAAGTGGAAAAAATGCGTGTTTATATAACTATACATTACCAGAACACGTAAGAAAGGATTTAGTGGAGAAGGCATAGATTGATGTTGGAAAAAAAGTAATTTGACATCACTTGACATCGTGTTAACTCCACGACCGCACGTGAAAAATGATCGAGTTCAGTATATTTCGGGTAGCGCCGTGTATGGAAACCAGCTTTAAAAAGTAGTATACCTGCAGGGTACTTGTGGTTGTGTCACAATCACCTAGTTTGTAAGTATCTCCATAAACGGAGGGCCTTAGGTATACCTACTATATAAGCTCAAATTTGCCGAACATTACACAGGGCTTGATGGCTTGACAGTTTGAGAATCATTAAAACAATGAATCAATTAATTAATTGAACTATAAAGAGTTCGTTTTGCCAAAAAAAACTACATCAACACATTAGTTTACTCTAGTCGGGACTGGGTAAGACAATAGCCTCATCCAGTCGAATCATCCGCCATTTTTCGTTTTTAGTTGGTCAATTTTCCGCTGTTTTAAAAATGGCGCTAAACTCGGTGTTGTCAGCCGACAAAATTGCTCTGGCCCTACTTATTCAGTCGAGTTTTGTAAATTGCTGGTTTTTCAGCAGTATTTATTCAACTAACAACAAATTGTTGGGTGAGGGTGATGCGGAAGAAGGTGTATATCCGATTCCTTATGAAGCACCTGAAGATAATGAGATTAACGAAGACAATCCACCGGAGCCACCTAGAGAGAGAATTATTATGACGTGGCCAGGTCGGTATATATACACTTTGTTTTAAAATTTTCGTCGTCTATGATTAATAAAATTATTGGTAACCGGGCGATTATTCTATTTTCTTCACATCAACCCCCCTTACTTGTAAATGCGGTATACGCCACGTGATTCCGGTATAGTGATAATTCATAGAACAAAGGATAACACAAAAAATATGGTGTGAGCTTATTTCATGATCCGAAAGTCTGGCCAATCGGGTCTTAAATTTCCAACACAAAAATGTGTTTCGTCATCGTTATGAAATACAAATGCGATGACGATATACGATGTCAGGCAAGTAAAAGAGAGACAAAGCGCGTGATAAATGGGCCAGAACAAAACATAAGTCAGTGGACATTAAAATCCGTGTGGAAGACATTTCTAGTACGTATTATCTAATTATCTTTTATTCAGTGTATTAGTTAACGTTATGCTATGGACTCATGTACATATTTATATAAATGCTTGATGGTTTGGCTCCGTCGAAAATGTTGACTTGGAACCGTGCTCGTCGTTGCGTCCCCACGCTCGAGCAGCTTGTCAAATAACATCAAGACGCCCAGTCAAATCATAAATTTCTGTCGAACAAAAAAGCAACGATAGAGATAGTACACACGTTGCGACATGTTCGAAAGAGCATAAAATCATCGAGTATGGTCGAGCGTGGGTGCTTCGCTAAAACTACGGCACAAAAAGAGTGGAGCGTTGGTATGGAAACGTTTTACACCTTCAGCGTTTTACACCATCTCTTTTTTCAGCCCGATTCCCGTATAGAGACCAAAGACAAAATTTTTCGCTTTTCACAACCGCTATTTTCATCTCTATTTTCATATCTACGATTTCAGTTGGCATCACAGCAAACAACATGGTTCATGTGCTGTTTGCAGTGATACCAACTGAAATCCTGGATATGAAAATAGAGATGAAAATAGCGATCGTGAAAAGCGAAAAATTTTGTCTTTGGTCTCTATACGGGAATCGGGCTAAAAATGAGATGGTGTAAAACGTAGAAAGTTTACATCAACCGCTATTTTCATCTCTATTTTCATATCTACGATTTCAGTTGGCATCACAGCAAACAACATGCTTCATGTGCTGTTTGCAGTGATACCAACTGGAATCCTGGATATGAAAATAGAGATGAAAATAGCGATTGTGAAAAGCGAAAAATTTTGTCTTTGGTACCTTCTGATTTTTCTGTTTCAGATTTTCAATTGAGTTTCGCTAATATTGTCTTCATTAATTAAATATATTTTAATTTTTTATAAGAAAAACTCTCTTTTTATAACTTTTGAAGGTTATTCCCATCAACGTAATATATCATTGAAGAAGAAGATAACATTTATAATCTAAATGAAAATATGAAAGAAAACAAGACACAGAAAAATAGAAAAGAGTCCCAGTCGCGACCAAAACAATGGTTTTGGTCGCGACTGGGACTCGAACCCAGACCTCTCGTCTAACCGGGACGTGCGCGTTATCCAATTTCGCTATTGACATCTTCTGTCAAACCGTCATATTTGTCAATCTCATATTTCAAATAATTAGAATCAACAATATTATCTTCAACTAGTTATTTTTTCCATATTAAAGGCAACTACTCTTTTTATTGGAAACAATCATTCTAAGAATTGGTTTGTAACCTGAATAGCGTCTCGGATAAATGTATCCGAATTTATTCCTATGGAACCATTGACTTTATGAAAGTCTAAATGAATATTCAATTTTTTATAAGAAAAACTCTCTTTTTATAACTTTTGAAGGTTATTCCCATCAACGTAATATATCATTGAAGAAGTCTGGGTTCGAGTCCCAGTTGCGACCATTGTCTTTTTCTATTTTTCTGTGTCTTGTTTTCTTTCATATTTTCATTTAGATTATAAGTGTTATCTTCTTCTTCAATGAAATATATTTTGCTATATACTGCGCCAAGGTGTCCAGTGGACAGCGCGCTCATACGGAAAGAAAGAGGTCTGGGTTCGAGTCCCAGAGGTGCCAATATATTTTTCTGATTTTTTTTGTTTCCAGATTTTCGATTGAGTTTGAGTGTCTTCATTTAATTAAATATTACAGTTTAAGGTTTTACTCATAAAAGTTGAAATAAAAAAATAATAATACTTTTTATTTGTGCCGGATTTCGAATCCGCCTCTGAATTCTAAGCCGAGAACATTTACCGCTTAGCCACGAAAATACGACGCTATATTTATTTTATCTCCATTCATGTCAATCTCGATATCAAAACTTGTATTCTGGTCTATTGTATTATTTGATTTGATGACAATGTTTTCAAATATATTTTTCCTGTAAACAACAGTTTTATTGACGCCATAATATATACGGTGTCCGGAAACAAGTGACGCAAGCAGAAAACTGGTGAATATACTTAACATTTTGAATCGATTTTGTATGTTAACTTTTTTTATTTGAGCTTTCATTTTCGGATAACTCGAGTTCAAAACTGAATTTTTTATGTCAAATTTGAACAAAATCTTTCTCTGCGGGGTTACTATAAGCTGTATATTGACATAAAATGGGTCGAAGCGTTGATCCGAATCTAGATTTTTTTTAAGCGAAAACTTCTTTAGCACTTAATTAATTTTGGAGGCGGTTATGGTTATGAGTCCCGCCGCCCCGGGAACCATTTTTTGGATAACCAACACCTCTGCCGTAGGTCACCCCAAATGGTTCGCTACGTTTGGTGAGGTGAGGTTTGCCCGGATCTTGGTGGCAAATGCGTCTGCCCACCAACTGCGTGGCAGGCCGAATCGGGAGAAACTGGTTGAGAGAGATCTTTTGACGTCTCCAGCAGGATTCTCTCTGAACATTGCCTTGCACCGCAGTGGTGGGAATAGATTCATACGTCCGCCACTCTTGAACACACCCAGATTCCTACCCACCCCTCATACCTTTTTTCTTCCCAGAACTCTTTCTCTTTTCCCAAAAAGACCCTCCACACAGCATTTCCAAATATGACATAGGCTCTAAAGGGAATTATTTTCCTCGGGGCCTCCTGTGTGAAGCTAATGTTGTGATTTGAAACTCAGTGAAAGTGATTTGAAAAATAGTGACACTAAAAAGAGACAAACACGTCATTAGGATTTAGCCAGCGAGAGAAAGAGATAATATAATCGATCTCCTCTTTATGCGGCGCTCCGTAACCTATCGGTCTCCTCTTTGTGCGGCGCTTCGTAGCCTCCCCATTCTTGCTTACTTTATTTTTCTGAAGGTTTCACTTCTACCGCGTGTGAACTGCACACTCTGATTTTTTTTTGATTCCCATGTTGTGTAAATTCACTAGTTTCTGGACACCGTGTACACACTTATAGGTTATAGGTATTCTGGGTACATTAAATGGAAGTAGGTCTCTTCGAATCACCATAATAACCCCATCAAATTCCTGCTTAAAGATGTGACTGGTTCAACAATTCTTGAATTTTAAATACTGAAATTCGCCAGTCGAATTTTCTAACTATTGGTCTAACAGTTATTCAGTTCCCAGTTCGTGTTCCTCCAAAATGTTGATATTTCTTGGTCGTTTTAGTTACTCCGTGGTAGCCTTCTACTTTATAAAGCATTCACCATCATGGCATCCTGCGAACATAGCTAAAGGTTACAATTTTTAATTATATTATAATTGTTTGGTCTGAGAATATGCTTGGTTCCTATCGCTAAGTCATTTTATCCAGTTCCTTTAGAAAATATGTGTCTATATACCTTTCTTCATCCTACCTATTTTCAAAACTTATCCTGTCTTACAATATTACCTGTGCCAAAATTAACTACCTGTGGAACAATATCTCCCAAAAGAAGAATCAGTCGCATGAATCAGTCTGCTGTGCAATGACTAAGTGATCTCTCAGTGCCTTCAATATCGACTGTTCATGATAGTGCAATGATCATCTCCTTATTGATCTCTCAGTTTTTTTTTTAATATCGATTCGCGCGGAGGCTTCTACAGTGTGACCAAGCCAAGCGATCTATCGATAATAACATAACAAGAAAGTGCTCAGGAAGTCAAGTTGAGTCAGATTCCCTTGTCCAGTGAAATCTGAAATTTCCATCAGGATCAAAAATTCCATCGGTTTAATGAAAAATCAGTTTTTCCCCAAATCTAGGGAAATTAGATATTTAGTAATAATGTATGTTTATTATTGTTTCAGGAACGAAGTGGTGCGGGCCTGGCAACATTGCCTTCAACTACCACGACCTGGGCACCTACAATCAGACAGACAAATGCTGCCGGGCGCACGACCTCTGCAGCGACATTATCCCCGCCGGCCACACGGCACATGGACTCAACAATGAAGACTTCTACACCAAGTAATTAGCAAGCGTGTGATATAAGATTCTCCTTCCAGTTGGTGCCTCTTTGCTATAGATCTCAACCCCCGCTGTAATAATTGTCCTGATGAACCAAAAACCTTCACTCCTCAAACAGGCTTTGGTTTCTATGGTTCATCTGAATAATGAATAATAAAATAAACGAAGAACAATTACATAAAGTAACCCCATCAAATGACGTTATATATTACATCTAAACTCGCCATTGTATACAATTAAGAACAAGTAAGAATCACTCTTTTGTTTTCAGTAAATATTTAATTCAAAAGTTATTCATGCAATGCAAAGACGGACATTCAAAGAATGTGTGTGTATGAACGATATGGATGTAGGACCAAGCGGCGTTTTCATTTGCGCCGAAAACTATATTCGACATCACTCAGATGACAAAATACGCTTACTCGCTCACACTAAGACGAATACGGAATGCTGTATGAGACGGCCTATTGTCATAGATTGTCCTTATAGCCTTTAGTCTAATTGTCTTTAGGGTGCGGCAGCATAACTTCCCTTTTTCAAAACTTAATAAAACCCATTGTATGAATTAGAAATTTTTATTTGTTTTTATATAGGCACATACCTTAAGTTACTTAGTTTTTGAAGATCAAATCAGGTAAGTGACGTAGGTGTGATCACAGAACATCCGTTCGAAAAGTAGGCCTCAACGGCAAACGCACGCTCCTCAATGTTCCAACGCATGATGGCGACTAAACTGTGTCGGGACAAAACTTTATATTTCCGCCTCTCGAACGAGATCACTAGCGCTCCGCTACAACATCAACCGGCTGAATGGCACGCATTTTAAAAAAGGAAGTTATGCTGCCGCACCTTGTACTTATTTGTTTGCTATCTCACTTTCTCTAACGGCGCTAAAATCTTCCAGGAACAATCGAAATAAATATATTTTTTATATTAATACATAATTTGCATGCATTTACGAATTCTTATTCCTTGGCTTTTACTAGTGTTTGCCGTGTAATTGAAACGTTTTTTCATCAGATACGAGGTCGTTTTGGCCCTTTTTTAATGCAATTTGCTTATTGGTAGGACACGACATTACGCGACGCGTGGCAGTTAAGTACTAAAACTACAAAATCGAAGAAAAATACAAAGCAATAAGGAACTCAAGTGAAAAATATTATGGCTTTAAAAAAATATGTTCATATAGACCAATATACGCTGATTCTGAATATATAAGTTCTATTACATAATATTTAACGTAGAGTTTTTAAAAAAATATTAAAAAGTCCATTTTAAAACGTGTCGTTAAAACACCCTATTGCTGGATTTGGAAAGTTGTATCAATAGAAATGAAGACGCAAGCCGTTCGGCATTCCGTGTTTTCGGTTTATAGAGAATTGGACAAATAATAGTTTTTGTTTTTATTGAAACATTATTTAGGCCTAAATAATTCAGTATCAAAAATAAAGTATCTCTATTAGTTTATCTATATTATTTAAAATATTCAAAAACTTTAACTGTACAAAAAACGGTCGTATTGCCCAGTAATGTCTATGAAAACGCTCCAATGCTGAAATTCAAAATGGCGGGAGTCGAACAGCTGATTCCAGTTCCCTAGAAGATTCATACTTCGGTTAGTCATGATGACGTCACACTAGATTCGGTGGTTTTCGGGGGATATTGAAAAATTAAAACTTTGACATTTATTATAACTATTAAAACTAACTATAAAAATAAAAATAAATATGCAGTTATTTAAGTTAGAAGGTCATTATTCATAAAAAAAATTAAAAAATTGGACTGGAATTCTCTATTGCCTTGACTTTGGCTTACCTCCTTTGCGATTTCTACCACTCATCTATATATCATATCCAACGTCATTGACTCCGTCCCTTCCGTAATTCAAAAATCATTTTTTATTCACTAACTTGCCTTATTGTTTCAGACTGAATTGCAAATGCGACGAAAAGTTTCACATGTGCCTACACAAGTCGAAAGATGGTCTGGGAGACAATATTGGAATTTTGTACTTCAACATCATAGGAACGCAATGTTTTCGTAATGATTATCCTATCGTGAAGTGCATTAAAAAGAGAGGGTAAGAAAGAGGTATTTTACATTAGTTCCACACAGGAGGCCCTGAGGAAAATAATTTCCCTCGGGGCCTGTGTCAGGTGATGCTATGTAGAATGTAGAGGTTCTTTTTCATCATCATCAAATCACCAAACCTAGCGAACCACTGGGGTAACCTACGGCAGAGGTGTTGATTATCCAATAAGAGGCAGCATTCTCCTAAATTGTTATTATGATGAGATACGTTCACTTATCAAAATGTTACGTAGAGGCTTTTGTGTTTCGTTAAAAAAATTGCAAATATTCAATTTGAAAAAGATCTGTATTATTTTTTTAAAGTTTTATGTATAATGTGGATTGTCTGAGTATTTTCATTGACTTTACAAAAATTGATTCATAGTTTTTATTAGGAAAATTATTGAAAAGTAAAAAAAAATAACATTGAGCAAATTGTATGTTTGGTACACAAGTAATTAATTCACTGAGCGTAGCGACTTCAGACCGATTTCAGAGGAATTATTCCACGGGCTGATACTTCTATTTCTCTTTTGTATTATGTTAACGTAAATACTTGCGTACTGCTTACTAACCCCGTATGCTTGAACATTGGAGGGTCTAGAGTCGTTCAAATAAATGTAGCTTCGTGCAATAAAAAAAAGTCTTGACGTGTGCGGTGAAGGAGGAAACCATATGTTTCCTTATAACGCCGTTGGGAAAGTGGTGGGGTCCCCTCCAATGAGCGTAGCGAAGTCTTTTGAACTCGACTTTGCCATTTTGTCTGACTGTAAGTTTGTTTGTAGGTTGCGTTTCCTTTTCAAGATGGTCATTTTGTTTCCATGGCAGTACAGATTCTTTTTTCAAATTCGAAATTGTCTTGCTTATTTGGGCTTTCTTATTGCCATTTTTTCAATAATATGGTACCTACCTGCCTGAAGAAAGTTTGAAAAAACAATTGTCATTGAGAAAGTGACGTTATTTGGACAAAATGTGTAGTTCCACATTTGAAATTTTTTAAAAGTTACGTAAAATATAGTACCTACTTTCTTTAAAATCTTATTCTGTAGTAAATTTGGTTCTGATTTCTTAAATAAGGACAATCAAAAACATAGAATATCAGGCCTGTTCACAGAACCGCTAGATTATTTATTTGTATCTTTACGAACATCCAATAAATTAGATTACTTTTCTGTGCTATTGTGGAATAAAATAGTGTATTTATTTTTACAGATTATTGAGGCCAAAATGTGTGGAATATGAACTAGACCACAGTAAACCAAAGCTCTACCAATGGTTTGATGTCCCTCCATTTAAATGAATCATCTACGAAATAAACCAAAAATTTGAATTTATTAACGCGCTATAATTTAATTTTCTTCTTTCGTTTTGTGGGGGGTCAGAGGGGGGCATCTAGATCTCTGTGCCAGTCTAGGGCCTCAGGAGTCGCCCTGTGGACCTCATTAACCCCGCCGGGGAATGAATTTTAATTTAATATTATGAATTATCAATTACCAATGGAATTTAACCAATAAAGTATTATGAGAACAAAGATAATTTTTATAAATTTTTCTTAACATTCCAACCAATGCTAATCTACATAATATATATTGTATAGAAATCAAAATATGATTGGGGATATATGAGATGTCTAAGCGTTGCTAAACCATTCACTCGATTGCGATGAAACTTTGGGGATTTGATGTGCGCATGCCCGTGATGTTTTCTGTATATAACAGTGATTTCTGGCATCATGAAATTATGCGTTGCTTATCATTCATCCGATTGCGATGAAACTTTGGAGATTTGATGTGCGCATGCCCGCGATGGTTTCTTATTTAATAGTGATGTCTGGCATCATGAGATCCGTTCATCCGATTGCGATGAAACTTTCGTGAGTTGTTGTGAGCACACCCGCGAAGGTTTCTATATACTAGTATACTAGTGAACTCCAGCATTATGAAATTTGTATTAAAAATTGCAATAGTGGGCCCGCGAGCTGTTTGGAAACTGAATGTACCGGTACTGAATGTACGGAATGCGGGAGGGGGAGGGGAACTCGGAAGGTGGGTTTGCGGGACGGTGGAAGTGGGAGAGGGGAGTGGGGAGAGGGAAGGTGGAGAAGGCGGTGTGGTAACGCATAAGGGGAAGGGGACGCGGGAGAGGAAGGGGTGGCGGAAGGGGAGGCGAAAGGGGAACGGGACGAATGGGTAAGCACACGCAGGGAGAGACAATTTCTTTTGAAAATTTAATTGGATTGTTTGATCAATCGTTGATTGAGTCATCAAGCATAACAGTAACTGTCGTTAAAATTAACCACATCGACCGAAAATCGACAGTTAATTGACAATTTCATGATGACGTCAAATTTGGCGGGAATTCAAACAACAAGGCCTAAGTAATTTATTTTGCAGGTCTTCGAACTCCACAGTACAATCACCTTGATTTAATTGTTTGATTACCTTGAGTTACAAAACTATGAGTGACCAACTATTTTCTTAAAATGATTTGCACTCTAGATCCAGATGATTCTAATCAGAATAATTATATTTGTGGTCATCTGAAATCATTATTAAATAATAATAAAAACATCACAAAACAAAACAAACAAAAATATAGGCAATTCATCTCCAAAAAAACAGCGAAAGCCATAACAGAAGAGCTATTCTCTATCTTTTGTGATATCGAGATCTTGGGCGAGATCTCCTGTCAGATTTGTGTGATTTTGTACGGCTGTTAAATTAGTAAATAATCATGCATACTTGCAGAAATTCGTGTTTAACAGGTTCGCTGCCGCCTATGCACAATATAACTGATCCTGGGTGCCAAATATTATTTTATTTTTTTTAGTTTTTAAATATACTTACAAGAATAATAAATAGTTGCAAAAGTTTTTTTTTTCAGTGGAAATGTAAAAAAATAAAATAAAAAATTCACGACTCCGGTCGGAGCCGGCGGCATCACGGTTGAAAATCACTTAGCAGGTGCCGGCGGTTTCGTCCGTTTAGTCGCCCAACATATGTACAAGGTTGACATTTGTCACATGTCACACTTGTCACATGTCTCATATGTCACATTTGTCACATGGGTCATTTCCTTCGACTCGTTCTTATGTTCAACAGCTCGGCTAGGGAACGATTTGCCGGCCTCTGTGTTTCCTCCTTCCTACAACATGGGTCTCTTCAAGACCAACGTTCATTCCTTCCTATCCTCAAAAAGACCCTCCACACAGCATCCCAATGACATAGGCCCTAAGGGAAATTATTTTCCTCAGGGCCTCTTGTGTGGAGTTAATGTAAAAAAAAGTCGCACTCTTTTTACTCTCTACTTTTTATTTTGTAAAAAAAAAGCAAACAAAAATAGACAAAAAAATTTTTGTCTTTCGTACAAATAATTACTAAAATACAAGTAGCAAATCAAATAAAATAAAATAAAGAAAGCAAATACATCTCATGAATAAAGAAAAAATATTTATAAAATTTGGTGGTACTCATTGAAGCACTCAACGCTCAAACCAGGTTTATCTGTGCAATCAATACAGTGGTCAAATAAAATCCTTCTTCATCTTCCTTTTGTCGTATAATCGGCATCTCTTGCACTTTATCCTTTCAGAAAAAATTAAAAAATACACAAACTTATCGTGTCCTTTTTTTCAATGGCCTTTTACAACAATAACCTATTTTTTTTAAAAACCAATTCTTGTAAAATGTTGGTACAATTGTCAACAACGACGCCAGCTAATAAAACAACCATCCGCTGCGATTGCCGGCAGGAAACTGATGTTTATGCAGACTAGAGATGCGTGAAAAGTAATCATTCGGTACTAAAGTAATCGGTACTCACAAAGTAATCACAGTACCGACTACCGAAAACGAAAAGTAGTCGTTACTCTTGATATGATTACTTTTGATGCGGATACTATTGTTACTATTCGTGCCGCAGGAGGCGCTCCAGTACCGATTACTTTGTTGTTACTATTTGGCCGCTGGAGGCGCTTCACGCCAGTCAGCTGTTCTAGGAATGGTGTGAATAAAATGTGTAAAAAATTATCACCAGATTGTAACAGTGTTTTATTAAATTATCCCAAAGCTAAAATCAAAAAATCAAAACTCGCATGAAAAATTAAGTTTAGAATTTCAAAGGAAGATGACACGTCAATCCAATGTAATTTGTTTGCATAAATTTCACAGATAATGTAAATTAAAAGTTATGTATTTTTCATTTAAACACACACAAAACTCTTCAAAACACTCTTAACCAATATTATACGTAGAATCCCAATAATTCATAACAAGTAATTAAGTACACGTTAAAGAACTACACAAACGTCAAAATGTAACCAGTAACGATTTGTATCCATTATCAAAGTATCTGTCGGTACCCGGAACCGAAAGTAGTCAAATATCTAAAGTAACGGATTGATACTAGTAGCAGATACTACCCGAAAGTAATCACAGTATCCAAAACATTCAGTAACCAAAGTAATCAAAGCATTCAGTAACGGATAGATACTTAAAGTAGATACTACCCGAAAGTAATCACAGTAATCAAAGTAACGATTACATAGTACCGATTACTTTTTGTGAAAGTAACGGATACCGACGGGTAGTAAAAGTACCGATATTGAACACCACTAATGCAGACATACTACTCATGGCTCCGGCCGGAACCGCCGGCACCAAGTGCAAGACACCGAATGGCTCCGACTGGAGTCACCGGCAGCGAACCTGTTAAAACGATCTAAACTAAAATACATAATAGCTCACAGCGGAAATTCTGAAATTGGCCCATAGAAAAGGCAAATAAAAGCCATAGAAAATCACACAAATCTGACAGGAGATCTCGCCTGAGATCTATCTCAATCTCACAAAAGATAGAGAATAGCTCTTCAGGTGAGGAAGGCAAAATAAAAGTGAACACATTTTATTTGTATTTTTTGTATAATTTTAAATCTATTTGTATTAGGTGTTACATTATTACAACATAATGAAACGTTATTTATAAAAATCTTAAAACTAACTAATTTATGTATCAAATAAAGGTAAAATGTTTACGGGAATAAATTGAACACCCTAGCTTCTTTTGTCAGCAAAATTCATAGCATAAAGCGATCACGTTTGCTTACAATACCAGTTTTCAGGAGTTTTTTCCTGACCAACGAACAGCTTACAATGATATTATCGCCAGGAGCAAACGTAATTCCTCTCTCTCTTTCTTTATTTGAACTACAAGTTTCAATATACGACCGGGACTCGAGAGGGTTTATTAAAGTTTGAGCAGCACCCCTCATTATAAGCGAAGTCAATACATCAACCCTGAATAGAAATTTTAACATTTTAGTAAACGATAAGAAGTTTGTTTTTAATAAACCAGTTTTCTACCTGGCCCACTACATCAGCAATTGAAAAACAATATATTTTTTTAACAATAGCTCCACAGTGGAGGCCCTGAAGAAAATAATTCCCCTCAGGGCCTATGTCATCTTTGGGAATGCTTTGTGGAGGGTGTTTTTAGGAAAGCAAGGAGTGATTGTTCTGGGATTTAAAAAGTTATGAGGGGTTGGTAGGAATCTGGAGGGTCAGTGTGTCCAGGAGTGACGGACGAATGATTCCATCCCTCCCACTGGGGTGCAAAATTATGTTCCGAGAGAGCCCTGCTGGAGAAATCAAAAGGTCTCCCTCAACCAGTGTCTCCTGATCTGGCCTCCCACGAAATTGGTGGGCTGACGCATTCGCCGCCAAGACCCGGACGAACCAGGGAACCTCTTCTATGTCACCAAACGTAGCGAACCACTTGGGGTGACCTATTGCAGAGGTAAATAACCAATAAATGGTTCTCGGGGCAGCAGTACCCAAGCCCGCCTTACAAATTGTCTAAACCATCTAGTCTTATTTTTTTTTTTACAACAAAATGAAACATTCGAAGTTGAGGAAATGACGTTGCACAATAGTTGAAGCAGTTATGTTGACCTAGAAATTCCTTAAACAAAAACCTGTGCGATTTTCATACATTTCCAGCCCACTTGTGAGTTTTCGCTGTATCAGAAAAAAACGTTAGTTGAGATTATTATTTAAAATAATATATCCATCAGCGAAGGGGACCTTCCTTCAAATCCTAAAAAAAGTTCTACGGAAGAGTACAGGTGGAAGAAATTCAGATTCTCCCGGGTTCCCTGCAACGCACCCAACATAACACTATTTCATTGTGTTTGTCTCTGTCATTGTGTATAATTTGTGACCTAAAACTTAAACTATATTGCCTAAAGAATATAATAATACTGTATATTATAGTAATATCCTCAGATATTTCACATTGCTCTAAAATTAATCTAAAAAGAGTTCGCCGTTGGGATTAGAGTTCATGGTTTGGAATTCCGATTCGATGACAGCGGCTTTGAATGCGAGTTCATCATTATCCAATGGTATTTATTATGGTAAGTATTTTGATTCCCCAAATCATTTACTATCGTTGAGAAGTGATAGTATTGGATCGTTTTCTCTGTCTAGTCCTGAGTAGAAAGATACGGTGAGAGGATCTGAAAATAAAAGAAAAATTATGATTATTAATCATGGTGACAAAGACGGTTTCAAACACAGAAAAAATAACATTGTAAGAAGTGTAATCTACATAAAATATCGACTTGTAAGAGAGTTAATCTAGTGTCGATTTATGTACGACCTTCTAGGCTCCAGATTGGCCAATGAAATTAGTTACCAATTCAATAAATGATTTCTACATTTGAGAATGTTTGCTATAAAACGCAAAATGCGTGCCCAACACGTTTAAGTTTGACAGGAACGGGATAGAGTTAAGACTACTGGGAGAATTGATGATTCTCAACAGGATGGAAAAGCCGGAGATAGCTTAGAAAAACGTGTCACAATCAAGTGAGAAAAATGTTTGTCAGTTAAAATGGACGGATTTAATGTCTTACCAGCGCATAGACCACCATAAGGACAGTTGTTATATCCTTTAGTATACATCCTCGCTCCTGGATACAGTCCAGTTGGTCCATAATTGCAAACATAATACTCAAACTCCTTTCCTGAAACTACCGTGTGGTCTGGTTGGAACGAATATCCCTTCTGGATGTAAGGATTCAACTTCTTGGTCCTTGCAATCTTGTCCTTTAACCGCTGATCATGATACAATACCCTGGAATGGATATTTGACAAAATCTCGTGCTTTTGTTCCAGCTCTCTGTACAATTGGTATTTATTTTCGTAACTAAGATAGGGAGAATCCAATTGTTTCATTTGGTCCAAATAGTTTTTGTAAAATTTAAGTTGCTTCTTATGGATGTCAGAAGTTTGTTGAACAGGTTTTGGCGTCTGTGGTTCTTCTGAATAGTAGTATTGTCGATTGTTTGCTGTCGTGGGTTGTTGTGTGTAGTAGTTTTGTTGATATCTATCACTGTTTTGGTAGCCTTTCTCTTGTCCAAATTGGTTTCTGCTGTTTGATTGGTAGTTGCCGATTCTTCTGGCTTGTCTGATGTTTTCTTCTTGGGCCTCTCGGAAGTGCTCGTCCAACTGTGGGGTGGATTCTCCAGCATGGCTTGTATCTCTTTTGTAATAGCGTTTTGGTCTTTGAGGGTAAGTTCTTTTGCCACATCCGATACGGCGAGTGTTTCCCCAAACCATTTGCGCGTAGTGTCCAGTCACTTCATCAAAACTAGAAACAAAACAAAAACGTATTATAACAAATACGTAATTAAAGAATTCAGTTAACACTAGATGACTTGTACGCAAGAAAGACGAAATATTTGATTTTAAGGTATAGCTAGGTAACATAGAAATTGAAGCTGCCATTCAAAAGTCTGACGAGCTCTTAAAGGACAATTTATTTTTGCAAAGATTAGATTTTACATTATCAATCATTTCGTGAAGCGGTCAAGTGTATGTCAAGCCATCAAAACAACAGAATTTGATACTTACATAAAGTTGTCGACATTAGCAGCATCCATAAACTCCACCTCACTGTACCAGGATAGAAGAGCTTGTTCCCAGGGGACCCCTCCCTCAGACAGGAACACATTCTGGCCAACTGAGAAGCGAGCTACAAAAGCAAATAAAAAAATGTCAACACTCTGCAAGTTCTACATAGTAAATCCAAAGACTCTGTGTTAATGCGCTTACGATCCAATCTGCAGGCATCATGGCCAAAATCACACTGGTCTGCCCAGGCCTGTGCAGTGCGGGCTAGCTCATCGTCCCATGTCTGCAACAAAATAAATGTGTTCATAAAGGATAAAACAAGTAAAACGTTATAGATAATGGATGAAAATGTATACACTTCAAACGAGATCTCCAAACTCCAAATTATCAGCAAGATAATAAAAACCTAGTCCTAAATCAACTTTTTCCCGCAATACGAACAATTATATTCTAAAATCAAGTAGACTCTCTACACAGATTTAAAAATGGATCAAATTATACGCCAAGCAGTCAAAGGATGAAATCATACGCCAAAAACAAAAGTCAAGCTGTTAGAGATAAAGGTTTCTCCTGAGGTTTCAATATACTATCAGGAATCCCACAAGGATAACATTTCGTTATCTCGTTTATTTTGTATATAAATGATATAGACAGATAACAAAAAGATATAGACAGATGGTTTAAAAACTCTGAATTCGAAATATGTACGCTACTGTATGATTCCAAAATAAAAAAATGCACTTATGATTAAATCATTGCGATTTCGATAGATCGTACCGTATCAAGCGTATCGAAATGATTATCTGTAGGTACAACAATAATTGCTATTCTGTTAAAGAATTCAAGAAGGCACACTTGTACCAGATTGCAATCATGCAATTCTGGCAATGACAAGATTGATATAGGGTGTATTTATGACCATATTATAGAAGTGTATTCGTCTTACCAAGTACTGCATGTCAGTAGCGGCGGGCTGGGGGCCAGGATAGCCCCTGGTCTCACTCCCAAGGGCCACCAGAGCACGGAGGCTGTTGTGCGTGTCCAGAATCACCTTCTTCTCGGACTCCGACAGTGAGCCCCCCACTGAGGTGTAACCGCACTTGCTGCCGAGACCCTGAACAAGAAAAACATGACATTTAAAATCGGATTGATCCTTAATGCTTCATACACGGACGGACTCCCCGAGAGGACTCCCCGGACTATTGACCAGCCTCAGATTGCTGATGGCTGCAGACGTTTGGAAGCAGTTTGAACTCTTGGGCAGCATTGTAAAAACTTTATTCATTCAAACCATTATCGAGATAGATTTGTTCAAAATGGGCAAGTCCACCATTCCAAAAGACAGTTTTTTAATATTTGCTTTTTACTTTAAACAAATATTTAACCTTTCTTGAACTAACTATCAATTTATTACAATATGATATGCAAATCGTTAATTCCTACATTTTTTAGAATATTCATTTTGTCAAAAAAAGGCTGGTTTCCATTCATATTGGTGTTGAATAAAGATAAATAAAAAATAATCAGGTACTAAATTTAATGTAACAAGATAGGTATCTATGTTAACAGACTAGTCATTCCTATGATATATGTTGCGAATGTTATGATTATGGACGTTTTATCATTGATTATATATGATTAGCTACATTAAAAAACCATCTTTGGCTCCCCGCCAAGCTTGGAAACCGGATTCTGATTTCTTGGTTTTTTTACATTATTTAGGTACTAAATCAAAGTTAATAAATTTTATATGTGCACACGAAGGTGATATTTCTTTAATTGCGATATGATTGGCGGTAGTCAAAAACCTTTAGATAACCCAAGCTGCTGTATTGCTGGCGATATCGTTCTGTCCGCTAACATGATTCTATCGGGAAGAAATTCTTCCGTCTCGATCCCACATTATAATATTCACGTACAAGCTATTAAAAGAATACAAAATAAATTCTTACGCTTTCTAAATTTTAAAATGGTTATTCCACATAGATATCTAAATTGATAGACTTAGATAGACCTACCCCAAGATGAAATCTGGGTATCATTTCGACCAGCTGGAGATATACCATAGGAACATAGTTTGGCAACAGGAGGGCTCGAGAATGTTTTGAATAAACTATGACATTAGTCGTACGATGATCATCAAAGAGCGCACATTGAAATAATCAAAACCCTACGTAGAAAAGTTAAGTTCGCTGAAGTAAGGCAAGGGCTTGCAGCGCAGTCCATTGTGGGACTTTTCTGCGCAGAATCAAATGTTCATAAAAACCGTAACGCCTTCATACATGCGCTTTTAGTATTCTCACGTTTACGGGACGGCGACGATACAAAAAGGATTTTTTTTATTTATTTTTATATTAACTCCACACAGGAGGCCTTGAGGGAAATGATTTCCCTCGGGGCCTATGTCATCTTTGCAGATGCTGTGTGGAGGGTGCTGTTGAGGAGAGGAAGGAGTGAACGGAAGGATGGTTACACATGTTTCATCTATTGTATCTCCATTATTTAATGTGTAAGAAAGAGAGAGAGCTGCAGCATTATTGTGTTAAGGAACGTATGTTTATTGCCTATTTGTATAACGTTGTAAACGTGGGAATATTAAAAGCACCTATTTTGGTTGGATAGCTACGATAAAAATCTGTGAGTTGGATAAATTACAACACATTTGTAAAAGTATCTAACTAAATAGTCTAACAAAATATTCAATTTTGAAAACTAGCCCGAACTTTTCTCACCCGATTCTGGAATTGTAGTTTTTTTACGCAGCCAGCAATTTACTCACCATTGTAAAAAGGACTAGTAATATTCGTAAACAGATTTTATTTTCGCGGACTAAGTGGTGATTTTCTCTAAGTAATCATTTATTAACAAATCAGAAATAGATAACAGAAATGTATACGGTCACGCACCCTCTTTCCACTGTTCCTGATCGGCTCGACTATCAATTTGAATGTCTATGGTACTCCTGCAATTTTGTTGAACTACATAACACTCTTTTAATTGTGACACGAAAATGCTTAAATTTTCGGAAGGAGGGTTTTCACATGTTTGTTATTTCTATATAAACTGCTACTGTGCTTTTGTGAGACCAAAATTGCTTGCTTTCGGACTCCACTATGAAATACGAGTACTAGAAGGCTGGATTTATTTCAGTGTAGAAATTCTGAGACTAACGGCCGTTCGTTTTAATCATTAAATTCTAATGGAGGCAAATAATTATGCCTACTCAGTTAACATCTTTAATTTATCCCTAAACAAATACAAAAAATTGTTAATAAGGTAGTTCAGTTATGTATAATACTGAATAATTTTTACTAGTCCTGTAAAAGGCCCCTAAAAGGAGCGTCAAATAAATTCTTAATTAAACCCATTTTAAACAGAATTTCGCTATAAGTAGAGAGTTGTGTGTAATTACCTAATTAATTTAAAGGGGTATTTAAAACGAACGTTCATTAATATTTTGAACGGCCAGGTTTTCTTGTTTCACTGAATAAATTATACAACGGTGCGGTACTCACGAGGTCTACCACGGACGATTGATAAAACCCTACATCAATACGATATTGATTAAATTCGATACCTATGGTCAGTTATCAATATTTGGAGCACGGTTAACGATTGTTAACAGATATAAATTAAGATGAAGACATACTAAATAACGCAAAATCATATGTTTTTGTTTTGAAAATTTGATCGCTTAGAAGAATTATAGATGTTTCAATTAAATACAGCGTGTAGAACATATCTTGGCCCTTAAAAATATCAGTCATTTTTTTAATAAGTCTTTTAATAAGCCTAGAAAAAAATAAAGTATTAGGGCTATAAAAAATACTTTCAAGTGCAAACTCTCCTACTTATAAACCCTTTTCGGATATGGTTTTATAGTATAATGTGGCAAATTCAGTTTCTTTTATGATAATCGTAAACAAATATATATTTACGCCAGAACTTCACAAAATAAAATAAAATATGCATTTTCATGTTGTTATTTCACAATACGGCCGGCAATCGGCGAATTTGGATTTTCAAAGTGAATTCTATACCGTCCACCGAAGAACTACTGACTAACCCCACCCATTATCTGTCATTCCGCCCTCGGCCGGAGCGAGGAATAGACGTGTAGGCTCCGCGTCGCCTGTTTCCGTGAAATTAATTCTAAATTTCCGTTTTATTACAATAAACAATGCGTAAAAAAGGAGTTAATATCGTTTTCAGGCCTTTACGAAATCAACCTGTAATAAAAAATTCTCAAACACCTTTTTCAACCTTTCCAAAAGCTGTTTCTCAAGTAATTTTAATATCCTCCCATAAAGGGACGTGAATTCCGATTTCAATTTTTTCCTGAACTATTGGATCGCCTTAAATAAAATAAAAGAAATTAGTATTTTCGATTGCATAATGTTGATCAAAAGACCCGTAGACTTTACTAAGGCCCTCCGTTCATGGAGATACTTACAAACTACGTGATTGTGACACAACCACAAGTACCCTGCAGATGTACTACTTTTTAAAGCTGGTTTCCGTACACGGCGCTACCCGAATTATACTGAACTTGATCATTTTTCACGTGCAGCCGTGGAGTTAACACGATGTCGAACGATGTCAAATGACTTTTTTTCCAACATTAATCTATGCCTTCTTCACTAAATACTTTCTTGCGTATTCTGGTAATGTAAAGTTATGTAAACACGCATTTTTTTTCACTTCCAGAACAAATCTAACATTACTTTCATGTTCAGACGCCATTTCTGTCAAACGTCAAACGAAAGTAGTAGACACGAATGCTGCAATGCGTAGCGCGCTACCAGCACCGTCGTTAGCGCGCTACCGACTTCCACCTGACATCCGTCGCGTAGCGCCGTGTACGAACACCAGCAAAATTGTATGGCGGGTACCCACGAGCGGTGTGCGTGCTACGCGCATCAGGCTCGAATAGCTTGTAAGTAGCTCCATGTACGGAGGCGCTAAGGCCCTCCGTTCATGGAGATACTTACAAACTACGTGATTGTGACACAACCACAAGTACCCTGCAGATGTACTACTTTTTAAAGCTGGTTTCCGTACACGGCACTACCCGAATTATACTGAACTTGATCATTTTTCACGTGCAGCCGTGGAGTTAACACGATGTCGAACGATGTCAAATGACTTTTTTTCCAACATTAATCTATGCCTTCTTCACTAAATCCTTTCTTGCGTATTCTGGTAATGTAAAGTTATGTAAACACGCATTTTTATTCACTTCCAGAACAAATCTAACATTACTTTCATGTTCAGACGCCATTTCTGTCAAACGTCAAACGAAAGTAGCAGACACGAATGCTACAACGCGTAGCGCGCTACCAGCACCGTCGTTAGCGCGCTACCGACTTCAACCTGACATCCGTCGCGCAGCGCCGTGTACGAACACCAGCAAAATTGTATGGCGGGTACCCACGAGCGGTGTGCGTGCTACGCGCATCAGGCTCGAATAGTTTGTAAGTAGCTCAATGTACGGAGGCGCTAAGTCTTCCTAAAATATCATTTGAATGACCTTGAAAGGCCTGACATTCGACTTGGTCAGCAACAGCGTTAATCTAGGTTATTTTAATGATCCTGGAGTGATTTTTCTAGTTTCCTCAACCTACTTCGCACACCTGACACAAAAGTTGATATTCGACTCTTGGTCTAGTTTATTTATTTGTATTTACGTGAATGGTGGGTAACATTTACATAATGTAAAGGTCCGCTGTTCCGATAAAAAAGAACTCGTAAATTATTTCTTTCATCCATCGAGCAACAATATCTATTATATCGACGCTTTCAACCAATAAACATTAACTTTGTTTTACAGCCTTTTTTCGCCGTGTCTGGTTCATATTGAGAGAGAAAACAGCATTTGATAATCGATAACTTAACTGATAACAGCTTCAAAGCGTGTCGCCAATGTCATCATTATTATGGCGTTTTTGGCTTTTCGCCGATGACAATAAGATTCTTAAGATAATTAATTCCCATCTTGATTGTTTACTTTTTCAGCTTGATATTGATTAATTTAATGATTGGTGTAAAATTAACTGCATGGAACTAAATGTTGATAAATGCAAAATTTTACCCTTTTACAGAACCAAAAAACTATTCAGTTTGATTATAAACTAAATAATGTCTTTCTCTCCACTGTTACATCTATCAAGGACTTTGGGGTCACTCTAGACTGCAAACTTTCTTTCCGTGATCACATTAATAACATCGTAAACAAATTACAACTACTCGGCTTCATTCATAGAATTACCGCTGAATTTAAACATATAAGTACACTTAAAACTCTTTGCTGTTCGCTGGTTCGTCCTCACCTTAAATATGCTAGTGTAATTTGGTCTCCTTTCTATGCTGTCCACATTTGTCACATCGAATCCGTACAACATCGCTTCCCACGAGGAATTGCTTGGAGATTAGGACTTAAAAGAGGCGAGTACTCGTGTGATGAAATTGAACAAACCTTAAACATTTCTTCTTTGAAAAACGTAGAAAGGACTCTGATCTAATTTGCATATTCAAAATTATCACAGTATTACTGACATTCAACTAATTATGGATATCATTCTCCTTTATTCAGAATGTCGAGACTTGTTAACGCAAGTCAAAGCATTGAATTTTTTAGTGTTAGCCTAAATGACTTTTGGCAGTCGATACGAAATGTGTAATTTTAAAGTCTTGTAAATCCATCTTCAAGCTTTGAGTTGTAGTCTTCTATATGTTCTTTATATTATAATTTGTCAATGCTCTTTATTTATATGTACTTTCTTTTCATTGTCATCTCTTCTTTTTATATTTGTATTATTGTTATATTATTAATGAACTATTTGTCCGTAAATAGATAAATAAATTATCTCAATTGTTTTTATTAGTTTGAAAAGGAGATTAATATTGTATATCAGGAGTTTTTCACACCGAATTATAATGCGAATAGGAGGAGCACTAGAATAGGGCATACGGATTTCTAATTCAAGCTTTACTCTATGAATACCGAGTCCTAACCCAAATCAGAGAAAAATATTATCACAGGCAAGTAATCAGCAGTGAAATTATAAATCTTGAAATCCACACAGTAGGCCCTTTGAGAAGCATTTATGGCGACGCTGCGTGGTGTGTCTTTTTGAGGAAAGGACGGAGTCTTGATGGGTCTAGAGATGGGTCTTGAAGATAGCCGTGTTGTAGGAGGAAGGGAACGCAGAGGCCAGTAAATCATTCCACAGCCGAGCTGTTGAACTCATGAAACAACCCATTCTCATCATCGACAAAAATTTCAACTGTGTGCAAAATTGGGCACGTGTTTTTAGGGATCCCTTATGCAAATTCCTCGGAGCTACATTCCCAGTCGATGCATTGTCTAAACATTGCAATCCGTTTGTTAAGATAGGAGAATTTATCAAACGGACCGCCGTTTCTGCATTCGAATCAAGGATTTATTTTCAGGTATTTTGGGGCTTCAGACCAGCGTGGACTGTCAAATTCAACCATGGGACGCACTTGCAATTTGCAGTACCCGCGGGCCCTGTACAATACGCCCAGCTTCTGAGAGGCTAACTTGACTCGGGCTTCGATGGAGCCCCCGTGCCTGGTCACTTAGAATTACATCAAGCATATTAATGGAAAGATTGTTGTGAAGATTGCTTCTTGCCACCTGACTCAACAAGTTTCCGACTTCATGCATACGCTTGCTTTACACATATTTTTTCTGACACTCCTTTCTACGTGACCTTCAAAGCGTCTTTTTAATTAGATACGCTAACATCAATAATAATTATGAAATAACACGAATAATCAAATCAATTCAATAATAAACTTGAAAATAATGATGCGGCATTACTAAATACAAATTTGCGTGTAAAAATGTTAAACAGACTCAAAAAGGAACAAGATACACAGAAAGTGGACGATTCACCGACAGATGGCTGCATTAACCTTTTCAATGTGCAAATTTTCAAAAAGCATAAAACAAAAGCTTTGTAAATATAAAATTAAACGTATCTCTGCAGCGGTCAAACTGTGTATTAGGAAAATTTCCCTAGATCTAGAGGAAAAAATATTTCAGGGAAAATCACTACTCTCTAAATCTAGGGAAATTTTGAAACTTAGCTCTTAGCGAAACTTTTTTTTACATATTACAATATTACTTGGATTGCTAGTAAACTAAAATAATGGTTATTTTAAATAATGTTTTTCTGATTTTTAACACTGGCAACACAAAAGAGTAAAATATTGTTAGGTACCTTTTTTTATTTTTATTTTTTTATTTTTTATTAGTATCTATAGCAAAATTTGTACATAATGTATTTATAAATTGTATTATATTAAGGTATTATAAAGTTACCTACTTCTAACTTTTTTTTTACTTTGTACAATATGACAGTAGTATATTTTCGGGATTGCCAGTTGTAAATTTTCATGTTACTGTAAATGTTAAGCAAACCTTTATTTTGGTGTCCTTATTTCAAGTCAAGTAATACATTTAATAAAACGAACATCAAAAAAATAACTGGGCAGATGATGCCACGTGTGATCGATTAACCGATTTGAGAGAAAAAACATTTCTTAACTTGAAAACATCAATTTACGTTAGACCTCCTAGGCCCCAGAAGAGTGATGAAATTAAATGCCTCTCTATTCAAGAAAGATTTACGAAAATGTATGATCATTTTCACATGCAGTAAGGTGAAATTTTGCTTACTTTGGGTACACCGACACGTCCAGAAAACTAGACTATTGATTTATCTTTTAGATGACAAAGATTTAAAAATAAATAAAACCCATGTTTAGAAATCATTTAAATTATTTTTATTCTATATTTGAAATATGGACTTAAATTGTTTTGTAAAAATTCACGTGTGACCATGGCCATTAGGCGCTATTTTGTTTTTATTGACAGTTGAAAACTTTCCGTTGAATGCTGATTCTGAGTCCGTTTCAGCTTTTGAACAACTTGTGTTCAGTAGAAGAGGACAACTGTCACGTTGTTAAGCTTTTCAGTTTGTTACAATTTGAAAGAAAGCTGAAGCGCGCCTAGAATCGGCGTTTAACGGGAACCTTTCAAATGTCAAAAAAAGAAAATGGAATGGCCATTAGATAACAGGTTATATTTGAGTTGATTTGCGAAACAACTGGACCTTTATTCTTGACAAGTAATATGAGATTTCGTAATTTTTCAAAGGTCTGCGCTTTTCCATCTTCAAGAAAACATTACTAACTATACAACTAAATTTACTATCATAATTATAAAATCCTCCCATATAAAATCAAATCCGAAAAAAATTATAAAGTTTTTAAATCCCAAATCAAAAAACTACTAGACCAACCCAACAATAATTATAAGTTTTAATCTCATAGAACAAATGTTTACTTATCTTATGATTACATGTACCCACTAGTAGAAATTGATAAAGTGCAAATTATAATATGTCCTTCTACTACGCAATTAATTTTTAATATCCTTATAAACAAAAAAAAAAAAAAACAAAAAAATCAGAACATATCCTCTAAAAATATTTCATCAGCCTTCGAACTCAACTTGTACTTATTTGTATGCACCCAAATTGTAACAACTAATTATGATGTACCTACTTTACAATATTTTCAGCTCTCTCATTTCAAATATCAATGTTTTTAAACCAACTCTATGTACTTACCACCTATAATCAAATGCAAAAATAATACTTTTATTTCTGCTACATATCTATACCTGTTTTATCTATATTGTATGTCAAATTTTAACTCCTATTCTATTCTTGTTCATTATATAGACCGGTTATCATGTTAAGGTCTATTTATTTTTTTCTTTGTAATTTAATTACTTAAAATAATATAATTTATGTACCTATTTTTTTACAATGGCACTACTCCAAAATTCAAACACGAGAAATTCTTTCTCTATTGAGTTGGGTAGCTTGTTAACAAGAAATTAATATATTGTAATTGGTTTTAAGAACCATATTGTTTACCCTTAAATCTGTTATATGTATGCATTCTAAATAAAAAAAATAAAAAATAAATAAAAAAAATTACTTTATTGTGACAGTAATACAGTCGAGACCATCGGGTTAGTATGTGAATAGAATTACCATCTAATTAGTGAAGGATTCAGTTGAAATTTGTGTCGGCATTTGAAAACCTACAATTTTAATCACAAATCAGTAAAGCCGTGTCATAATGTTGATAAACTTGATTTGCACTTAAAACTTCAATAAAAAATACTGGTTGGTGAAAAAGTCATTGACATATTATTTTTAACACTTTTATGACTTTCTTCGAAGCCAAAATTCTGAAAAAATCTATCTTATAGTGTGGATTCCAGGTGTGGGGTGCTGTGTGAAGTGTGGAGGGACTTTTTAACGACAGGAACGAGATTACAACAGCCGATTTGTTGGGCTCGGGCTCAAATCAAAAAAACTACTGCATTTCGGGCATGCACCGGGACCATCATGATGAAGCTATACGTGAAATCCTATTTAGATACTATTTAGATTAATCTTTAGGACGAATCGGTTTACTCGGTTTAATTGAATCTTTTACTAGCTTTTCTATGTATTGGAATTACAATAAAATTATTATTTACATAACAAAACATATAAGCGTAAACCACTAAAAAAAATGTTTTTGCATGACTATGAAGTAATATAAGAAACAATTTTTAAAAAATACTCCTTTATGGCTCAGACTATTTTTGAGGTGTTGTATGTTCTTACTTTTTTTTCATCTTTTAAATTATGCACAAAATAAATAAAAACCACTTTTTCGCTTACCTGCCTCGTGAAAATAAGACGCTCGATTTTAAATTTTGAAGGCATGAGAATCGAAATATTTCTAGCGTTTATATTCCTCTTGAAATAGGGATACCTACGAAACGAATAAACTGTTTTTTACTGCAGAGTCCAAGAGTTTTTTTTTCCATTACAATACTAAAGTTTACACAATTTATTCTTGTTGACTGGATTAATTAGAACGAGAAACTATTTTACATTGTTGGCCATCGAAAGTGTTTTCCGTATATTTTTTTAATGATTTCCGGAAATCCGTTGGATGACAGCTTGCAACTAGGTTTTTAAATTAAATAAATCGTCCCAAGTAAAAACCCTCATGAAACTGCAGAAATTCTCGAAATCGGTAACATTTTATTTTCGTGTGGGTATTATTTTATTTTCGTGTATTATTTTATTCCGTGTTAGGTATAGGTAGGTAATACATTTTCGTGTGGATATTATTTTATTTTCGTGTTGTACTACATTTTCGAGATAATTTTATTTCTCGTTTTGAGCGAGAACCGAAGATATTTATAATAATAGTAATAATAATAATAAGTTTTATTCCAGGATGTGGGGAGGATAGTGCAATCCCACACGTCCCATATGATTGTACATATTTATATAATATATTTTAAAAGAACAGATTTTTTTTTTTAAACATAGAATAGGAAAAAAACAAAATAAAAATATATATATATAAAAATTAAATATATAAAAATAAATAAGTAATCAATTCTTTTCTTCAAGCTCGGGCCCAGCGCTCACTCAGGAGTGGGGTTTGGTGCTGGAACGCTGCGGTCACCACTGCATTGTCGGAAGCCATTAGCCGCATCCTGGCTCCAGTGACCCGATGTCTCTTTAGACCGGCGAATCCGTGCAGTCCTAGTTCAGTGAACATTGTCGATGCACTGCTATATCTTCTGAATCCAAATATAACTCTACATGCATCATTATATTGGATCCGGAGTCGTTCCATCGAGGTGGTTCGGTATTTACACCATGTTTCGCATGTATATAGATTAGTGCAAAATGCATTGAACAATGTTTTTTTTACATGGTTACTGCATTGGAAAAATCTTCGGGCAATCATATTGGACAATACACTGATACTTCTCCTCTGTCGTTCAATATCATCATCATCCGAGAGGTCTTCAGTGATGATGTGACCCAAGTATTTTACACTCGTTGATATAGTTATGTTTTCCTCATTGAGTTGTACGGGGAGCATCTTCTCGAGAGTTTTTTCATGGTGGAATGCGATTAGTTCCGTCTTCTTGGACTCCTCCATATTTGTATTGTCTTATCAGAACTTCCGCTTACCTAGTTCCGTTGCCTGTTACACCTTTATTTTTTCCGTTCATTTTAAGATTTTGTAAAGATGTATAGAAAAACAATGTTATTCGTGACAAACGAAATTAGTTCTATCCCGGTGACACTCCCAGTAAACGCAGTACGGTGGGCTAGTCCGTACTCCTAGCCGATAATGTACTTTCGATCGGGAGTAAGGCAAGGAGGTAATATGTCCCTCTTTTCAATGTATGAATAATCAAATCCTCTGGGTACCAGGGACACTGTGATATCAATAACTTTACAATTGTTTCAGGAAAACTCAACGTAAGAAAAAAAAAATCAAAAGTATCCCATAATCTAACCTATTTATTATTGCTTTTAAAGAAATTTTCTTTTCTTTTAATGATATTTCCAAAAAGGATGAAGTTGCATGTTGTTGAGTTGTCCGGTCACCCTTTACAATATCGGATCGACAGGTATAACTATCGGCAATTTTATATCGTTTTCCCAAGCACGGCCGCACTGTTGATAGCCAGACCGATATTGAAACGGAATAAAAAATAAGAAATCGAAAAAAGAACGACTCCGGATATATTCTAATAACGCCTGCAAAATTATATTTGGATACAGCAGCGCGTCGACAATATTTACGCAACTAGCACTGAATGGATTCGCCGACCTGATGAGACACTGAGTCACTAGAGCCAGGAAGGGGCTAATGGCATCCGACAACACGGTGGTGACCGCAGCCTTCCAGCGCCAAGCGCCAATCCTGAGTGAGCGCTGGGCCCGAGCTCACTCAAGACCACGCCCTGCATAATTGATTATTAATTTATTTTTCTTCTATTTTACTTGTTTCTTTTCTTAAAATTGGCTAAATCACGTATTACCCTATATATATGTGGGACACGTGGGATTTCACTAACTTCCTTTGATATTGCAGGATGCCATGTATTCACCGTTATATAGATATCTACGCAAACAATCTCACATATTTCAAAAAACAAATTATCAAATTTCTACCATGTTAGTTATGTAGCTGCTTTATTGTCATACCCTTTCTTACTTTCTTTCCTTTTTCTTTTTCTCTGCAGGTTATGTATTATATTTGACACTACTATGTTTTATATGTCATTTTGATTATCATTATTTCTGTTATCACTACAAGCATTTCCGCCTAGTAACAACTAATCATTGATTACTCATGCTGTGAACATTTCTATTGGAGTGTTAATATCTATGTACATCCCAACGGCAATAAGGAACTCCAGTGAAAAATATTATGGCTTTAAAAAAATATGTTCATATAGACCAATAAACGCTGATTCTGAATATATAAGTTTTATTAAATAATATTAAACGCAGAGTTTTAAAAAAAATATTAAAAAGTCAATTTTAAAACGTGTCATCAAAACACTCTGTCAAGTTGGTATTGCTGGATTTTGGCGGCGTGACGTCACCGCGCCGCGTCACCTGGGTCAAAGTTGTATAGAAATGTAAGACGCAAGCCGTTCGACATTCCGTGTTATTGGTATAAACCTCTATAAAGAGATTTGGACATATAATAGTTTTTGTTTTTATTGAAACATTATTTAGGCCTAAATAATTCAGTATCCAAAATAAAGTATCTCTATTAGTTTATCTATATTATTTAAAATATTCAAAAACTCTAACTGTACAAAAAACGACCGTAATGCCCAGTAAAACGCTCCAATGCTGAAATTCAAAATGGCGGGAGTCGAACAGCTGATTCCAGTTCCATACAAAATTCATACTTCGGTTGATCATGATGACGTCACACTAGATTCAGTGGTTTTCGGGGGATCTTGAAAATTTAAAACTTTGAAATTTATTTTAACTATTAAAACTAACTATAAAAATAAATATAAATATGCAGTTATTTAAGTTAGAAGGTCATTATTCATAAAAAAATTTTAAAAAATTGGACTGGAGTTCTCTATTCTATTATTCTAATGATTGGTAACACTCTGTAAATGTTTCAAACAATAAATAATTATT
Source organism: Glyphotaelius pellucidus (assembly GCA_936435175.1). Classification (NCBI taxonomy): domain Eukaryota; kingdom Metazoa; phylum Arthropoda; class Insecta; order Trichoptera; family Limnephilidae; genus Glyphotaelius; species Glyphotaelius pellucidus. The sequence continues at coordinate 20,563,271 of OW386556.1, forward strand.
AATAAATAAATAATTATAGTTACGTGTATATTTTCCTGGCCCACCGTATATTTTTACATCATTAGCACATTACATAATGTATGCAAATGTTCGAATAATAATTCCTCGTGTATACATAACACGGCGATACTATAATTGAATTCAAACCTTAACTTAATATATATTATATTGATCGCACAAGTAAATGATTATCCAGTTCTATTAAAGGTCAGGTTTTTTGACCAAAACTAAAAATTAGCGGTCAATGACTCGATGATTTTGGATTTCCAGAGTTCATCAATCAATCTGTTTCAATATCACGAATTTAATATGAGCTGAGTTTTAGCTATCACGAAATTCTTGTAATAATAGTGTTTATCACGTAGTAATCTAGATAGGATCAACATAGGAATTCCCAACAAAAATAATATATAATATATTTTGCTTACAAATACGATTGTACTAGCATAAAATCGTTACTTAATGCCGTGATAATTAAGAAGGGCCTTACTAAGAAACTCATTTTAAATTTGCACATCTGATAAACAACCATTAATGTAACGTAAATGTATGTGTAAATGTAAATGTATATAATAATCAATGTAGTAATCATTCAAAGCGTTTATTTATAAGGGGGGAAGTTTTTAAATATATTTCTATTAGCACAGACCTGCGAAAAATCACGGGATATTGAAATTATTGGATTCGTCGTCTTTGAAGTCTTTCAATATCGAATGTTAGTAAACTTGTAAAATCTGACATCTGTTTCATAAAAATCTAGTAATGCTCATGAAAAGGATAGCTATTCAAAGAATATGTATATGAACGGACTGCCAATGTATGTTCACTGGATCTAGTTCAGAGAAACCATACGCCTTGTCTCGTAACATATCTTCACTATATTAACTCGTATGTATGTATATCTGTCATTCATTTGAACAAAATAAATACACATTTCGAATAAAGAATTATTCATCTAAAATAATGTTGGTACCTGCTTTATCGCTGGAATGTCCATAATAAGTAGTACCAAATTTGATTTGAAAGTTCATTGAACTCGAATAATTTTAAGCATGACGTAGGAATATTTCACTTTACTAACTTTCTTACCCGTACAACAACAACCGAAATGTGCATGTTTAATTTATAATTAACAAATCGTATTTGTAGATAATATGTGAAGCGTTAACCCTTTGCAGTCCTTGATTATAACTGCTTTACCTAAAATTAACATTAGTTTCCTAAATCAAATTTGATCGGAAGGCTTTTCTACTGATGTATTCATTATTCTAAGTCAAAAAACCTAACCTAACTTTTGTTTGTTTTGTTTTTTTCAAATGAGAGATTTATTTAATTATTAACTAACTGGGGTACCCGGCTTCGCTCAGGGAGTTGATATGAGATTGAACTGACGTCCGAATCCATGATGAATCTTGCACCAAACTCACCCATACAAAAACGGCAACGAATGGTCAGAACATTCCACAACATTCGCGAGTGTTCTGGAATGATCCGCAATGATCTGGGATGTTTCCGAACGTTCCAGACTATTCCCAAACATTCCAGAATGTTCCGAGATGTTCTGGAATGAAGTGGAATGCTCTCGAATACTCTCGAATGTTCTGGACTGTTCTAGAAATTTCTAGAAGGCAAAACTTCCAGCCCTTATATTTTCAAAAGCAAGCCCTTTAGGTAAAATCGGAAACTATCTTCATGGATGGGGGATAGAGGGCTACCACACCATATAACTCCCTTGATCGTACCGGGACTCGTTTCTGAGTTTCAGCGGCACACACATTGTACACTGTCTTTTAAAATATATTATATTGATTATGATCTAGAGTCCAGGCTGCCGAAATGAGGTACTTGAGAGGAGTGGCAGGGGTTACGAAATGGGATCATATAAGAACCACGACGATCCGAGACGATCTAAACATTGAACCACTGCTACTCTTCATAGAAAAATCGCAACTGAGGTGGCTTGGGCATGTACTAAGAATGCCTGATGACCGAATTCCGAGGAAGATACTAAGTGCGATTCCAGAGGGTAGACGTCCAGTTGGCCGCCCCAGACACAGCTGGGTGAGGCAACTCCAGAAATTGTGTGAGGAGAAGGTGGGACTGCCATGGACGGAGGCCGAACAGTCAGCTCAAGACAGGGACGTATGGAGGAACCTTGTTAATGCAATGGGTCTCCGACCCGAATAGGATAAAGAGACGAAGATGATGATGATGATTATGAAATATTAAAAAACAAAAGATATTCTGGATGTATGTAATTCTTGTGATATTATTAAGAAAACTAAGATTCAATCTAGAATCAAATCCATAAGTAAAATAAGAAGTATTTTTATTAAAATCGATTTGATGCATTCGTGTTATGTACGAATGCATTTTTTGATATCTAAAATTTTTTTTTTTTTTTTAAATTCATTAATTGTAAATTTTCAAATCTCAGTATGAGTTGCCCTGGGGTTCAACAATTTGTCGCTACCACACTGCATCGTTAGTATTCTTGATTATTGGATAGTAACGGTAAAATTTATCGGTCCACCATTCTTGTTTCTTGAAATATTTTAATAAATACGGTTAGATTCTATTTTTAAAAATAAAGCAGAGAATCTGCTTGTACGATTAGGCAGCAAAACTCTGCAATGGTCAGCTCTGGCGTAATGAAATTTGCTCAGCTTTGACCTTTTGAATTTGTAGATCAATGCAATTATTTTTGTCTCTCAAGATCATTTAAGGATACATTTCAATTTGGGAAGCTGATATGGGTACCGCAGCCCGGGAACCATTTATTAGATAACCAACATCTCTGCAATAGGTCATCCCAAGTGATACGCTACGTTTGGTGATTTCTGGGGTGCTCAGGTTTAAGGGGTGAGGTTTGTAGTTTGTACGGGTCTTTGTGGTGGATGCATCTGTCTACCAGCTGCATGGCAGGCCGGATCGGGAGATACTGGTTGAGAGAGACCTTTTGACCTCTCCAGCAGGACTCTATCGGAATATCGCCTTGCATCGCAGTGGGAGGGATGGATTTATTCATCCGTAACTCCTGGAGACACTGAACACCAGATCCCTACCCATCCCTCATACTTTCTTCTTCACAGAACTTCATCTCCTTCCTTTCCTCAAAACACCCTCCACGCAGAAACTCCAAAGATGAAATAGGCCTTGGGAGAAATTATTTTCTGTATGGAGCTAATTTAAAAATAAAATATCAATTGTTCAATATTTTAAATGAGCAGTAAACTCTTTGAAAAATTAATATAGGACACAATGTTCTTTGTTCCATTTTTTTTTAAATTGAAGAATTCAGTTTAGGCGTACAGACTCAACAGCTTTCAGAAGTAACAAAAATGATATTATCATAGATGGTAATATTTACAACAGCTCTCAACGAAAATCTGAAAATAGAATATACTGAAAATAAAGAGGTCGCAACTAGGACTCGAACCCCGATACTCTACTCTTACCGCGAACAACACTGAACTACCGAGTTCTGATTAAATTAAATCGATTTTCAATTATGAATTAAGAATGTCATCATCAACTATTTTTCAATATTATTTGTGTCTTTTTCTATTTTTATATTTTACATTGGGTTTTATTAATTTCTAGCTTTTAGGGGGAAATTAGGGAGAAATTACTGTAGCACTGCACTTATCAATTATCCCCCCCCCTCCCCCCACCCGCATTCCATGCATTCAGTTTTCAAACAGCTCGCGTGTCACGTAAATTTCATAATGCCAGAGCTCACCAGTAGTAAAAAAGAATTATCCGATTTGGTACAGTCGTTCGGAAGTTATGCGCGTACAAATGTTTCGGAGATTAATTTTTATTTATATAGAAAGATAGATATTTTATTAACTACGATTTCCCGCAAATATATCAACATCGTTTCCACGGCAACGATTTGTTTTCTGACGTTAGCAATAACTCGCTTTTATTAGCGACAGAAAACGTATAATAAATATAATATATTAGTATTGATAACTTCATAACGCCAGAGCTTACCATTATATACAGCCGTTATTAGTCGCATATAATGTAGCTTTCTATTGGCGAAAGAATTTTTAAAATAGGTTTATTGGTTTACGCGTGAAAGCATAACAAACAAACGTACTTTGAAAAGTAGAACTTCAATTGCCAAATAAAAAATAAAAAAATCGATTTTTTTTTTCAAAATCTTCTGCTATACCGTGTTGTAAAGTAAGTGGTATGTGGGGGACACAACACCTCCTTGAAAATTCATTAAAAGCTATGAAAAAATATTTTTAAATTAGCCGATAGCCCTAACCCAACGTAACCTATTTAACCAATTTTTTATAAATATTTTTTTATCACTCTAAATTACTTATCTGGGATGGTTCTGAGTTGGTTTCATTCCGAGTTGTCCGGTCACCGTGGGGGACATAGGGGTTAAAACCGAGGGCCTAAATAAGACACAAATAAATACTGTTTTTTCTCCCTTCACCACAAAGGCCATAGTCGATCTTTCATATTTATAAAAATACCAATAATGATCAAAATATCTACTCTAGACTTAATAAGCGACGCAAGTAATAAATTTACTAATAAAAAACCTGGTATTTAAAGGATAGCTGTTTAAACTTCTCAATTATTTATAGACGATGTAAAAAAACGATTATGTAAAAGACGTTCGCCGTAAAAAACAAAATAAAAGCGAAAACATCAGTTTTTTGCTGACAACAACTGTCAATAAAAACGAACATAATTAGTCTACTTTTTCAAATCCTTCTTTATTCAAATTGGTGGGCACTTTTTTCATCGAAATATAAATGTTGTCAGTTGATGATCTTTTACTAACACTACGGGTACTGGTCACACAAATGCCTAAAACATTGACCAAACTGAACATAAAAAGCTTTATTTGTTTTTTATATGAATACCACAAGAGTCTCAACTGTTCCCGTCTGGAGCCAGTGAGACTATGGCACCCCCAATTGGGGTATTATTAATTGGGGGTAAAAGATAAAATAACTGAAATCTTCAATAGCTTGGTTGTATTATGAGGTACAAAAATATAAGATTAAACATTTAATAATCTAAGGAAGATTGAAGAAAGGCCTTTTAACCTCTCAAGCCTCGGAAGGACATTTTGACCATAAACATCATTTGCCATTTTAGCCAGATATGGCCGAGGAGTCCTTTATTACGGTATTTTTATATGTTTTTCTATGATGTATCGTAGGATGCGTGACAAGTATGCAGGGACGAGTACAGTTGCGCGGCGTTGATCGACTATAGCCCTGATAACAGATTACCTCCGATAGGAGACAGCACCAGAAGGAGTAACGTTGCAACGTTTGTTAGCAATATGGACTCACAGGTAGAGGCCTGAAAAATTCGCGATTCAACATTTTTACAGGTATCTTAAAATTAAATATTAATATTAGACATTCTAAATATTTTTTTGAATAAAGCTTGAAAAATGCTATGGAAAACCGTTTCTTCATTTTTCCATTAAAAAAAACCGCGTAGGTACTGTCACTTTTTTGTAGCGAAATACAAAAAAGTTAACAAATCATTTCTGTTGCTCAAAAAAGGGCTAATCTGGCTAAAAATAACGCCAATTTAGATGAAAAATAGCTCGGTTTTTTAGTTTTTGTTTATCAGCGGGACAGAAGACGTTGTGACAAAAATGGCCACAAAAAAATCCATAATTGGACACTTTATTTGGTCAGAAGACATAAATTGAAGTTTCACAGATGAGATGGGATAAGACGAATTGTTTACACATTTTTGTCAAGTTATTTGTTTATGTGACTACCGCACAAGAGTCCTTAAAAAATTTTGTGACTATGGCAGCCTCTATTTTATATTTGATCAAAACTGTGAGACTGAAAAAAGTTAAGAAGAAAAAAGAAAGCTGAGAAGTACCTGGCTTCTCAGATTTCGACATAGCAACGCCATCCCTCACCATGGAGATACTGAGAGTAACTTCCCTCAGATTATGTTCAAATCTCGCTGCCAGAAAGCTTATAAATAATAAAAAGGAAGCTGCAGGAATTGATAAATTCATTTAGATAATTAAAAATAGTGAACTTACTCTGTAAATGCATCTTGTATGGTTGCTGCACAAGGCGCAGTAATCTGTGTACTGTGTTACAACTTGACCCCATAAAAACACTGCCAAAACAAATAATACTTTGATATTCTTCATAGTTGAAACCTGGCCGAATAAACCGTGCCCGCAAACACCGCCGCCACACATTTTAAAAATGGTTTTAAAAAGTTCTTATTTATCTATGAATAAGTTGATTTTAAAAATGTACTGATGTATGGAACTCCAGTCTTTTTTGTGTTTTATCTGCGTATTCTAATTTTGAAATTGGAGGGAAAATTGAACGCGGTCGTGTCGGCCTTCTGTCAAAACTTTCCGAGGAAGTTCTCTACAGAAACGAATGGCGGACACCTACTCGCGGCAAAAACTTTGAGCGAATAACTTGAAATCCACAATGCTTGCGACTTTTATAAAACTTGTTAGGCATCGCCCATTAGTCACCAGTGTGTATATTGAATACATTGTGCCGAACAGACTATAATGAACAGCTGAACAAAATATTATTCATTTTTCTTACTTTTTTATGTGTATTTATCTTGTATCTTCGCGCCGGTTGATTAAATATTTATTTATCGAGATTCTTGGAGTATCTCAGACCACCTCGAGGATTGGGGCATTGTTGAAGCTTGAGTAAATCTGGCTTCCGAATATGCGAGGGATTCTTCGTTAAATTTTTATTAAAATACTAAATAGTATCTTAAAAACGAACCAATTAAATAATCTATAATATATAATTCTGGAGCTTAACCCCTTAGTCTAATTTGTTCGCTTTTAGGAACGACTCATATAAATAGAAATTGTTGTCTCTCTTACTATCGTGGTGAGAAATATGATATTAACGGCGTTAGAAAGAGAAAACACCGCGCTTTATATTCAAATCTAAAACTTAACCATTTTTTTAATTTTCAGTAATTTTGGTTAGAAAAACGTAAAGTGAGCCATTTTTAAAACATTTTTGTTTGCATTAAAAATTTTATATTTTTAAATTATAAATTTTTTCTTATTAAAAAAATTGAAAGCGTATTTTATCACCTACCAAAAACAGTTTTTAGTTTTCAAACATGTTCAGGAATCATCAATTTATTTGGATTTTATTGCAAAGCGGAAATATTTTAACCTTCTGAAAAATTATGTCCAGGGCCTGAGGGGTTAAAATTACGTCAAATTTCTGAATCGCCCGGAGATGAAGATTGTTTATGGATTTCTTGGCGTAAAAAACGCTGAATCAAAATTTTGACTTCTACATCAGAGGCTACAATTTTCATTAATCTAGAGCACTTTACAGAGGTGTTCATCGTATTGAAATGAGGGAGGTTCAAGGGTACTTTCTGTTACCTAAATCGAATTATCGAAGCTGACACACGCACTTCTAGCATTAATCTCCAGAATTATATTCTACAGAAGAGAGTCTGTGGCGGTGTGGCTTTGTATATATCCTAGGCCGATCAAGAAGAGGTAGGTCAAAATGCGCCTAGCCACATCATGATATGGCATCGCATCGTGAAATGGCGGCAGATCGTGATGTGCCTGAGGCGCATCTTGACCTGCGACACAAACTTGCTGTTTTATTACGATATTGATGAAATTTTGCACACTTTGACGGCCGGCATGGTGAAGCGGTAAGGCTTTCGACTCACAATCCGAAGGTCGCGGGATTGAATCCCGGCGTGGCAAATAAATTTTATTTAATTAATTTATGTTATTTCTCAAATAAATCATTTAAAAATTATATATAATATATTCGTGGCACGTTCCAGAGTGGAAGATACTCTCAGTATCGCCGTGGTGTAAGACCACCATTCAGAATTGAAACGTTGCTTGAAATTGCTTCAGCCGTGTTTCGTGACCAGATCTGAATAGCCAGATTCTTCCCTACCTTCTTCTCCCCCATATCCTCCCCCCCCCCCCCCCCCCACTACCTTCAGCCTCACAAATGCCCTTATTGGGGATGCCGTAGTCTCACTGGCTCCAGACGGGACCAGTTGGGACTCTTGTGCGGTATTCATATTAAAAAAAGAAACACTTAAACTTCAAAACAAGAGGAAGGTCTGAATGACATTAAAGCAGTTTTTTTGATACTTTGTACAATTTACGTTTAAATTTAGAGGAAAATTACTGTCTACTTTTGCTTATTTTAAAAATCTGTGTGAAGCCTGTGCAACGCCGGGGACTTCAGCTAGTTCTGATTATAAATAAAAATAACCCGCAAAGTAACGTGTTGGATTAGAATTGAGAGAGGGAGAATTAAATCAAGCTATGAGGGTGATCGAAGAGTGGTATGTATTTACAGATTTTTTATTTTTTTTTATTTGGACGCTGTTCACGGTTACCGACTGCCGAGAGTCGATGGGACTACGGCATCCGCAATTTGAGTGTTTTGTGAGCTGAAGGGAGTAAGAGACGGGAAGAGAAGGTTGGAATGTGTTAGTTAAGCTACTGTGGTCGCATATTATTTGGGAGGCGGGGACGGGTACCGCCGCCCCGGGAACCATCTATTAAATAACCAACATCTCTGCCATAGGTCAACCCAAGTGGTTCGCGACGTTTGGTAACTTAGCAGAGGTGCCCGGATTCATGGGGTGAGGTGACGTTTATCCGGGTCTTGGTGGTAGTTGCGCCAGATCGGATGTAGTTGGAGCGATGGATTCATATATCCGTCACTCCTGGAAACACTGACCCTCGAATTCCTACCCAACCCATATACCCACTTTTTCCTTCCCAGAAATGAAAATCCACATAAAATAAAATCGTCTTATCAAAAATCATGAGCAGCCACTGAAGACAAAGATGGGATGCACTTAAGCTGTTATGAGGTGTCACATAAAAAATAAAATATAAGGAAACCCTCTAAGAAAATAATACTGGAAAAGGAAGGACAGTGCTAAATATTATGTTCTTTGTGCAGTGTTCAAGGAATCTAATTAGGACTCCCATTATTATAATATCATGAGGAAAAGGCAAAGGTTTGTTTATTACCATGCGTTGATGTATTTTCGTAAGAACAACTTGTTATTCCAAAGGGTCGAATTTTGTCATAATTGTTTTGTTGCTCTTTGGATTGTTTATGTTTTTTTTTTAACAAACCTCACGTAAGGGCCTAAGTCATCTTTGGGGAAGCTATGTGTTGATATTTTTAAGGATGGGAAGGAGGGGAAGTTCTGTGAAAGAAAGTGGTATGAGGGTTGGGTAAGAATTCGGGGGTCAGTGGGGCTAGTAGTGACGGACGTATGAACCCTTCCCTCCCATTGCGGTGTAAGCCGATGAAGTCTTGGTGGAGGAGGCAAAAGGTCTCCATCAACTAGCCCCTCCTGTCCGGCGCGCCACGCAGTTGGCATCCGTAGACGCATCCGACGGTGGACCTAGACAAACCTCAACCCGTGAACCTGGGAACATTTTCTAGATCACCAAACGCAGTGAACTACTCGGGATGACCTATGGCAGATGTGTTGGTTCCCAGGGAGGCGGTACACATAAACACCTCCCAGATTGATTTTTCAAAGTTTTTTTTCAAACAATTTTGTAAATAATATAATTTTTAAAAATTAAAATTTAAAATATAATTTTCATGCATTTTACTCAATTGAGAAACCAGTTGTAAATTTACTCATTAAACTAATTCATTACGTATTTAACAATAAACATATTATTAATTGCAACAAGAAATACTCCATATAGTTATATATTTTTAAAAAATAATAATAATATTTGTATGTTTTTTACAATAAGTGTACATTTATGTTATAAAAAAAGTATTTAGTGTTGTAAAAATAATATATCCTCGCCATAACGAGATAAGACTCTTGTGTTTGGTGTGGGGATTCAAGCTCAATTTTATGAAATTATGGAAGTGAATAATAAAATATTGCTAATAAAGCCAAAACGATAAGTAGGAAAAACTCGATAGAATTAAAAGTCAATAATAGATTTCAAGATTAAAAGAAATAATAAAAATATTTCGGCTTCTGGCATTATACCTAGCTCTCTCATTCAAAATTCAGGCTTATTAGATTTGTCAAAGAATTTATACATAAAAATGCAAAAATCAGTCATTTTAAATACATGTAGGATTACGAAAGATTTTTTAAATATTTATATTGAGGGATCAGTAGGATTTATCGGTCCAGTTAGGAGTTCTATCGAGCCGAACCCTCTGATATGAAAATATCTGGAGTCGGTGAATTATTTTCCCATTTGGTCTCTGGTAGGTTGACGTGTTGTTCTTGTATTTAATATACTTATGTAGTGCAATTGCATAGCGTGGATTGACTAGATGATCATTTGTGGAAAAGTGTGTGGAAGGGTTAAGTTTTTCCTGTGGGGAAGATTTAACCCGGACATAAAGTCATAAGGAATGTTTTAAAGATGTATATGAACTCTGATATTAGTTTCAGGTAATTTTTCAATTTGACGGGAAGTTGTTAAAAAAGTTATACGATCTTGACCTGCGACACAAACTTGCTGTTTTATTACGATATTGATGAAATTTTGCACACTTTGACGGCCGGCATGGTGAAGCGGTAAGGCTTTCGACTCACAATCCGAAGGTCGCGGGATTGAATCCCGGCGTGGCAAATAAATTTTATTTAATTAATTTATGTTATTTCTCAAATAAATCATTTAAAAATAATATATAATAAATATCTGGAGTCGGTGAATTATTTTCCCATTTGGTCTCTGGTAGGTTGACGTGTTGTTCTTGTATTTAATATACTTATGTAGTGCAATTGCATAGCGTGGATTGACTAGATGATCATTTGTGGAAAAGTGTGTGGAAGGGTTAAATTTTTCCTGTGGGGAAGATTTAACCCGGACATAAAGTCATAAGGAATGTTTTAAAGATGTATATGAACTCTGATATTAGTTTCAGGTAATTTTTCAATTTGACGGGAAGTTGTTAAAAAAGTCATATGACATATTGTTATAGTTTATGTAGATTAGTTTAGTCTTTATTTTTTGATTTGTGTTCATACTCGATTTCGACTTTGTTTTTGAGAAATCATTTTCATCTGCTCGTAAAGATTGATGTTTTGAATGCAGGCTCACGAAATTGCATCATGAAATTGTGATGAAAAGAATTTAAAAAAAAAAAAATGTGTATATTTACAAAATTAGCGTGCATATTAATAAATTTTCCTACCCGGTTGTTGTTTTAAACTGAAACTTCAAAGAATCAATTCGCGTTTATTTTAGTAATTCCTTAGCAAGTTAGTGTAATGTTTTTAATTATTTTAATGTTGGTATTATGTTTTTTTTATTATTATTTATAAATATGGAAAACAATGCACAAAAAAGAAAAAAAGGAGTAAGGTAACATAATATTTAATGTCACATCCGAAAACCAAAATATTTGTACAAGTTTCTACAATGCAAATGTTATTTTCAACTTAAAAATCAATATTAACACAAATTTTCTTATCATTTTAAATTTTGAGAATTCCGTAGAAGAATCCTATGCAAATATTTTTGTTTGATTAAATGCGCAATATGGTTATACAAATTAAAAACCCATCGCAAATAAGGTCAAAATTTCATCGACCTCAGTCAATATTTTTAACGCAAAAAAATATAATTTATTACAGTCCGGATCGGATTTGAGATCTTTAAATGGTTAAGTACCTGCATTGCTTTTTTAAATTTAATCCGACAAAGGGCATAGAAAAATGGCAGACAATGGTAAATTATGATAGATGCATCTTGCATCTTTGATAGGATTTAATATTTTAAAGCAGTGATTAACAACCTGTAGCCCACGTAATATTCATTTTCATATACCTCATATACATATTTTTAACTTTTTTTATTTCTGTGCGCATTTTTATAATTTGTCGATATGAAAAACGAAATATCTATTTCATCTCTGTATACAACTAAATAGGTAAAATACCCATTATTAACTTAACCCATAAGCTTCCGGTCGCATATGTTGTCGTTTTTCTCATTACATGTTTATTAAAATTTAATTACTAAAGCGAATGGTGGAAATATACGACAACGACAACGACAACGACAACGACAACGACAACGACAACGACAACGACAACGACAACGACAACGACAACGACAACGACAACGACAACGACAACGACAACGACAACGACAACGACAACGACAACGACAACGACAACGACAACGACAACGACAACGACAACGACAACGAAACCGACAACGACAACGACAACGACAACGACAACGACAACGACAACGACAACGACAACGACAACGACAACGACAACGACAATGGACCACTTTTAAAATTCTCCTCAAAAATGAGTAGATAATAACACTTTTTTGTTTAGGAAAATACACCGGTCGCAATTATGCTGGAGAATTAATTCGGCAGCTTTCAGGTTAAATACACGGCGTAGTGAAAGATGACACGAATTTAGTTTGAAGTGTTTGTTAGTTTTCTACGAGAAATTTGAAAAAAATACATGTTTGTATTTTTAAAATTATTATTGCCTCTAATGTATTTAAATAAGTTTTCAAGTGTTTGCTTTTAGATTTTCTATTGACGTCATCAATATATATCGCACCATGAGTACTTTGGTGTAATAAGTCAAGTATAATGAATAAATTAATAAAAAATCATGCATACTTGCAGGAATTCGTGTTTAAAACGACCCAAACTAAAATACGCAACAGCTCACAGCTGAAATTTTGACATCGGCCGATAGAAAAAGCAAATAACAGCCGTAGAAAATCACACAAATCTGACAGGACATCTCGCGGGAGAACGATCTCGTTCTCACAAAAGATAAAGAATAGCTCTTCAGATCTGAATAGCAAGATATTATTCAACCTTCATCTTCCCCATCTCCCTCCCTTCCACATAACGTACCCTAATTTGGGATGCAACTGTCTCACAGAGCAGTTGAGACACTTGTGCGGTATTAACATTTTTTTTAAAGTGTAAATATTTTATCTCACCATATAAGTCCCAACCTTTCTCACAACCGGTGACCGAAAGCTATATGAAAGGATAATGGCTAAGTATTTTGAAATTTTGACATCGGCCGATAGAGACATCTCGCGGGAGAACGATCTCGTTCTCACAAAAGATAAAGAATAGCTCTTCAGATCTGAATAGCAAGATATTATTCAATCTTCATCTTCCCCATCTCCTTCCCTTCCACATAACGTACCCTAATTTGGGATGCAACTGTCTCACAGAGCAGTTGAGACACTTGTGCGGTATTAACATTTTTTTTAAAGTGTCAATATTTTATCTCACCATATAAGTCCCAACCTTTCTCACAACCGGTGACCGAAAGCTATATGAAAGGATAATGGCTAAGTATTTTGAAATTTTGACATCGGCCGATAGAGACATCTCGCGGGAGAACGATCTCGTTCTCACAAAAGATAAAGAATAGCTCTTCAGATCTGAATAGCAAGATATTATTCAATCTTCATCTTCCCCATCTCCTTCCCTTCCACATAACGTACCCTAATTTGGGATGCAACTGTCTCACAGAACAGTTGAGACACTTGTGCGGTATTAACATTTTTTTTAAAGTGTCAATATTTTATCTCACCATATAAGTCCCAACCTTTCTCACAACCGGTGACTTAAGGCCTCTTAAAATCTAAGGATAATGGCTAAGTATTTTTAAGGTAACATTTTATTGTTTGCTTTTTCGTATCAAGTTCATTTAAATCCAACTCGTGCATGTTTGGGAGAAAATATTGCAATAACAAGGGCTTAAATTCTCTTTAATGCTGTAATAAATCTCAATAAAACCTTTCAGGGCTTCTTTAGGTATTATTGGGCAATGCCCTTTTTCTGTTGGCAGTCTTGTTGATCGTGTTGTTGCTGATTACTTTGTGCAGTGATTGGATATTAATGTTTTTGTATTTGGTGGTTTGCTGAACATTTTACAGCTGTTTTAAGAAACATCGCCGAATATATTATTATAATACAAAATCCAAAGCCAGAAATTCATTATTAAAGCTCTTTTTTCATAACCTCCAAATGGTAATCCAAAATCCACAACACATAAACAACACACTCCATAACCATAAGCCACAATTTATAAATAGATAACCTGGAGCTCTAGCATGGTGAAATCGATAATTTTAGTCGGATCGATAGGCACGGTTTCACCGTTGACAGCCGAACCAATATTGATAGGGAATAAAGAAGAAATCGATATTACTTAGATATAAAATCACGTGCACAGCGCATTCTATTATGTTGTTCTACATATTCTGTGTTTACGCCGAGTTATGTCGTAAATATATGTCCTCCTGAAAATAACAACGGGTATGGGTACCGCTACCTGAAAATCATTCATTGGATATCCTACAGCTTTGACATAGGTCACCCCAAAGGTTTCGCTACGTTTGGTGGTTAATTTGTGTTATTTCACAATTTATTCATTAAAAATAATTTATAGTATATTTGCGGCACGTTCCAGAGTGGAAGATACTATCAGTATCGCCCTGGTGTAAGACCACCATTCAGAATTGAAACGTTGCTTGAAATGGTTTCAGTCGAGTTTAGTGACCAGATCTGGTAGCCAGGTACTTCCCCACCTTCCTCTTCCCTATCTCCTTCCCCTCCCCACTACCCTCAGCCTCACAACATACCCCAATTGGGGATGCCATAGTCTCACTGGCTCCAGACGGGAGCAATTGGAACTCTTGTGCGGTATTTCATATAAAAAAAAAATTAAAAATGCAAAGTTTTAAGATTATGAGGAAAGCAATATTCGAAAGCTCACCATAATTCAGATGTTATTTACACATAACTGTGTTTTACATTTAAATGGGAGGCATAACAGTCCGGTGCATTAGTATGACATTTTTAAATGTTCTACTAGTGATTCAGAAAATATAATCATTTTGTTTCATTAACTACAAGTTTTTCTGCATTATAATTGATTTTGTGTTTTTTTATGAGTAATCTGGGTATTTATTGTACCAGATAAAGAGTATACTTTTACATATAACTGCATACTCAACTCATTTTTCGGAGATGTCTGACTAATCAACTGGACGGTTGACATAAGTGTATTTTTTCAAAGTGAAAACATCTTTGGACCGTTATGATTTGCAATTCGATGAACCTAAAAAGCTACGCTAAAAAGAGACAAACGCACACATCAATAGGATTTAGCCTGCGAGACAATGAGATAGAATAATCGGTGTTCTCTTTGTGCGTTGCTTCGCAGCCTCCCCACTCTTGTCTACTTTAGTTTTCTGGGCTTCACTTATACCTCACAAGAGACCCAGCTGCTCCCGTTTGGAGCCAGTTCAGGCATCCCCAATTGGGGTATGTTGTTAGGCCGAAGGTAGTGGGGAACGGATGGAGGTGGGGATGTACCTGGCTATTCAGATCTGGGCACCAAACACGGCTAAAGCCATTTAAAGTATTACTTCTGAATTGTAGTTACGATGGGTCGGAGTGTAAAATTAATAATTAATAAATAAACTTTTGGGATTGAAAATTGGTCGCTACGCCACTGAACCCACCATGCTAAAATGTACGATCAATAAAATTCTGGTCCTTCAAATAATTATTTATGCAAAGAAGTAAATTTTTATATGCAAGTGTGATATCGTGTATTACCGGCTGTAAATCCTCGGTAAATCTTCGCCACAAGCCCACATTACATGGGACGTTATTTCGGAGTGCGAAGGAGTATTTGGGACCCGTAGTTACTTACAGGGACTTGGGGATATTATCAGTATCTTGCATCTTTCTCCTAAATTCCAGAGTTTATTAGCATTCCAAAGGGAAGTTGTGAAGTAATTCGATCCCAAATCCAGATATTAATTTAAAAACAGGATTATCAAATTTATTTATGGTTTTCTTTAAGTACACAGCATTTTTAAAATATTTTTATGTAAAATTTATATTGCTGTCGTTAATTTTCAAGTCCTGCGATGTTTTTTTTTTTATTATTTTTACGAGTGAGAGTTGCTTTTTTTACATTAGCTCCACACAGGAGGCCCTGAGGAAAATAATTCCCCTCAGAGCCTATGTCATGACAGCGCGATTTAAAACTTTTGCCTCCGATTGCTCGTGATTTTCGGAGAACATTTTGAATATTTTCCGCCCACATTAAAAAATCATACCTCCGAATTTTAATTTTTTTTTTTTATATGAGTACCGCACAAGAGTCCCAACTGCTCCCGTCTGGAGCCAGTGAGACTATGGCATCCCCAATTGGGGCATGTTGTGAGGCTGAAGGTAGTAAGGAGGGGGAGGAGATGGGGAAGATGAACGTGGGAAGTACCTGGCTGTTCAGGTCTGGTCACCAAACACGGCTAAAGCCATTTCAAGCAACGTTTCAATTTCTGAACGGTGGTCTTACACCAGGGCGATACTGGTAGTATCTTCCACTCTGGAACGTGCCGCAAATATACTATATATTATTTTAAATGAATAAATTGTGAAATAACACGAATTAATCAAATAAAATTTATTTGCCACGCCGGGATTCGATCCCGCGACCTTCGGAATGCGAGTCAAGAGCCTTACCGCTGCACTACGCCGGCCGTCATGGAGACATACAAACTGATTAATGTTCTATATAGCCAATTTTGTTGTAAAACTTTCATTATTCAGATGAATAGCAATTTTACAGAGAGATTTATTCTAGTTCTAAGCTCTAGCCGCCATACTCATAATCGCAGAATAAGATAATACCATGGTAATACGAACGGGTTAGGTGTAAATTTTTAAGACAATTTCACATAACCCGTTCGTACTACTCTCATAATCTTATTCTGCGATTATGAGTAAAGCGGTAGGGCTTTAAATTGGATAATGATTAGCAAGAAATGAATTCGAGATTTTAATAAACAATAAAGAGAAAGTGACAGCACAACCACAGACAAATGAGAACTTAGACAAATTGCGTTGAAATATTTAGAAGAAAGGTGACACAGACGTTAAAGTTAGGGGTAAAAGAGTCTACACACGGAAATTAGGAAAAAAATGATAAAATGTGAAATGCTAAGTACTAAATCATTTTAAATATTGGATATAGGACAACGCAACACTCAACATTGACAGTTAACCGAAACTTATTTGGTACTATGGAGGCCGGTCTAAAAGTTATCAATCAGAATATCTCTTACCAATTGTTGACGGTGATCGCAATATTGATAACTGGCCATAGATGACGGATTTGGTCAATATCGTATTGATATGGGGTTTTATCGATCGTCCATGCTAGGTAGGTACCCTGGTCGCTCGCGGGCTCAATAGGTCACAATTTCTGCAGACCCTAAATATACTACATATTATTTTTAATGAATAATTTGTAAAAAAAAACGATTAATTTATTCAAATTTACGAGCACACGCTGGGATTTTAACCACTTGACTTCCGGATTCGTATCAAACGATAGTAGCCATTCAACCATGAACTCGGGGCTTTCGCTATTAGTGCGTGTTATCTAACGCACCAATTACAGACTTGTCGTTGTGTATTGCTTGGAGCACCATGTTTTCAATATTGTATATATACCCCGCTCGAAAAGAAGAAGATGGATAGATATGTAATTATGAATGTTGGACAGAGCGCGCTAATATTTTAAAAGATAAAATTGAAGCGAAAATTGTGAAAATGCTTAATTAAACATGACTAGTTTTAGCAAAAATCTCGTGGAAGGCATCTTTAAAGAAACATTATTAATTTTTTCACAAATATAACTTGTAAAATAATAGAAATAGACTTGTTTTTAATAATTTTCGGAGCATACTTTGCAATTTTTTTTCTATTGAGGGAATTTCATATAATTTGCGTTTCGGCGTGGAACGTATCTAGATATTATCCTCAAAAATAACATTAATTTTTTTAAGAAATTCAAAACCTCAAATGTTTAAGGGAGATGTGTAAGAAATCGGTCGAAATTCAGATAGCGGCGGCTTAACTAACTAACCATCACGCCGTTTCCCCGCAGGGAAAGGCAGAGAAGACAGACCCCCAAACAACTCGGTCATGGCACACACTCCTTGCCTCGTCCACATTCATACACGTCTCATGCATGCTCTTCTATTATTCTGACTCTTGACAAGGCCCGACTCAAGTATCTGATTCGTGCATTGTCTTCCTCAGGCGTCCCCGACTTCTGCCATTCATATTTGCATCGTCTCCATACACTCCTTTGCTCGTGCATTCGCTCTACATGCTTAAACCAGCTGAAGATCTTTCTTAATCTTACTCATTATGCTTACATTAACCTTGGATTCTTCGCGGTTCCCCACGTTTCTCATGTGAGCGTCCCTTTCTTAATCTAAAGCCGAGTCTTAAGCCCTAGAAATATAATGAATACAAATCTTTGAACCTATGACGTTTGTCACGTTTATTTGACGCGGTCTACGTTTAAACACGCACGATGAGACTAGTTTTTTTATTGCTTCGTGAGATATCGTGCCATTTTACACAACGCAACTCTGGGTAACAAATGCCATCAATTAAGCAGGTGGTGTCTAATATCTGCGTTGTACAGGTTACCTAAAGCACGAAGCTAGAACTTGTATTGTATATTATCTGACCTGTGACCTCACTTTGGGAAGTGTTAATACCTATATTTATGGGTACATATACTAAATTCCAAAGTATAGATCCTGCAGAGACTGTTTAAAATTTAACGTAAAACCTTAGCCCCTCAGGCTTCGGGGCCTATGTTGTTCGTAGTTCAAAATATTTCCGCTCTGCAATAACATCCAAATAAACGGAATAGTTCTGAACGCACTCGAAAACTAAAAAGTGTTTTAGAAAGGTGATAAAATACGCTTTCAAATTTAAGAATTCGAAATAAACATATATTTTTTGAAATGTGTAAATTTTCTTTTCAAACAAAAAAAAGTTTTAAAAATGGCTCACATATTTTATTAAGCAAATCTATATATACATAAAAATGAAAATATTTTTGTTTCTGTCTATGTATGTATGTATGCTATGCGTTGCTAAACCATAGTGAGTACTATACAAAAGTGAGTTCTGGCATCACGAAATTATGCGTTGCTTACAATTCATTTTGATTTTATACATATAATTATGAAAAAATGTTGGAGTAGTATCAAAATCCAGAGAGGAAATTGGGGAATACAAAACATGGGAAATGGACAAAACATATCCCAGTTTCTACTTAAGGCGCCGCATCCTCTCTCGAAAAGAAGAAGATGGAGAGATATGTAATTACGAATGTTGGAGAGAGCGCGCTAATATTTAAAACTATAAAATTGAAGCGAAAATTGTGAAAATGTTATATTTTTTTATATAACACGACTCGTTAAGAATAGAGCAAAAATCTCGTGGCGGTTGTCTAAAACAACATTTAAAGAAACACTGTGAATTTTTTCATATATATAACTTGTTAAATAATGGAGTCAGACGTGAAAATAAAAATTTTCGAGGGAATTTCATATAATTTGCGTTTCGGCGTGAGGAATGTATAGATATTATCTTCAAAAATAACATATATTTTTTTTTAAACTTAAAACTTCAAATGTTCAATGGAGATATGCAAGAAATCGGTAGAAATCGGGATAGCGGCGGCTTAATAATGGGACAAAAGAGCAGCTTTCATAAAGTTAGGAAGTAAAGTTTATTAAACTATTGCAACAATATGTAATCAGCTTTTTCGCTGTGTCTACGTAATATAATACTGGATTTTCTACTTTTCTTATTTGAATACTTATTTGTCAAATCTACATTTTATTATATACTTACTACGAAAATAAAATAGAAGGAAAGATCTTGTTTCTTGTTAGTTACCAGATAACGCATATTTTTTTCAGCCTTTTTGTTCATTGCTTACCAACTGAAAAATATTGTTTAAATTAAATTATTTTTTTAAGTCAGATTAATGCTTAATCCCTATTTTCGATTAATCTTTATTACGAATTCCACAAAGACGAGAGTCTCAACTGCTCCCGTCTGGAGCCAGTGAGACCACGGCATCCCCAATGTTGTGAGGCTGAAAGTAGTGGGTAGAGGAAGGAGGTGGGGAAGAGGAAGGTGGAGAAGTATCTGGCTATTCAGATCTGGTCACCAAACACGGGGCTAAAGCCATTTCAAGCAACCTTTCAATTCTGAATGGTGGTCTTGGCGACCCTGAGCGTCTTCCACTTTGGAACGTGCTGCAAATATACTATATATTATTTTTAATTAATCAATTGTGAAATAACACAAATTAATTAAATTAAAAGTATTCGTGCACGCCGGGTTCTAACCCGCAACCTGAGCAACTAAAAATGAGCCGTGATCCGGCTTGGTAGCTGCTTCAGTGCGATCTTTGCATCCATTTACGATCGACGCTCCCCTGTTGAATCCCGCCGCCCGCAATTATTTGCTTTCTCAACTAAGAAGGAGTACACCCTGTTGAAGCTCATAAGATCGCAATTTTTACCCCAGACATCAGTAAGTCTATCACACAATGATTTTGAGGAAAAAATGTTGTATGCAAATTGTAAACTCGTTCGGTTCCAAAAATGCTGAAAAGCAAAACCGTACGGAAAGCCCTCGGATCTCTTTGAACCATTTTTTCCCACTAATGTGAACCTTTTTTAGGTTGAAACATGGATTCAAGACCTAATCCCAGAAAAAAGGCAATAAATGACACGATTTGTATATTTCTCTTCACCTGAAGCAACGTTTAGTAGGATAACATTTGGAGATCGACTAGGAAACGGAGGGAAAATTGGTAGCATATTTGGCGTAGCGTATTCGGCATTGTAGCATATTCGGCATTATTCTGCGATAAGGGAGTCAAGGACCTAGTGCCACGGCTCACCAACTGCATTCTTGGACAACCCTTGTATTGATAGCGCAATTTTGTGTTATTTCAATTCAAATTAAAGCTTAAAATATTGATTTAGGGATGATTTCATTTGCTCGTTATAGTCAAAATATAGTTGCTGAACTGTCTGTAAGTGACATTGAAAATGTCGATGGTCAGTGCAGAATCGAGTCGCTCTGTTTATTCATGCATTCTGATAGGCAGGGGTCCTCGCTTTCAGCATAAAAAAGTGATTGGATCATATTTCAACATAAGCGGAATGAGTTTAGTAACTTAAAAAATTTTTACCTCAAAATGTTTTTCGGCGGGCTTCTAAGGTTTTGAAGTCGAGCATTCCTATTAAAGAAAAAGGATGGCTGCAGGAATGGTATGTATATTCTCTCTTATACACGTGTAAACCACGCTTAAATCTTTTTTGTAATTTTTATATTTCTTCTGGTTTTGTTCAGAAGGGACCCAAATAATGGAGCTATATTCCAGGATGCTGCGGACAAGTGCTTCATACGAGTATGTTCTTCGAATTGCAATTCCATTAGATAACGATCTCGCTTTACGAAGAACAAATGCAAGCATTTTGGCAAGGCAGACAATGTCAGGTACGTGGGATTTGAAAAAGAGATTTGTTTCGAAAATCACGCAAAGATCCCGAATCTCATTTTTGCGTATTAATATATTTTTATTAATGTGGTCGGGGAATAGGAATGTATCTATCGATCTTGTAAATATGACGACACTGTATTTCTTGATGCTGAAGGGTAAGTTGTTAAGCTCCGATCATGATCATGCATAAGAATGCAATGGATATGAATTTTAATCAATGTGACTTTTATCTATGCAAGACCACATTTTTATTTATAATTAAAGATTCAGAGATTTTTATTTATTTATTTATTTATTTGACGCCCAGAGGGCTTTTACATGATTTGTAGTGTAATTTTAATTTGACAGATACATACTTTGAAACTAAGGAAATAATACAAATAAAACTACATTAGATAAAAGTTATACAACAAGTCATACAAACACATAAACATAAACAGAGAAATACAGCTATTTTATTGGTTTACAAGATGTGTTTAGTGATAGTGTTGAAATAATTTTTTTAGATGATCCACAAAACTCGCCAAGTTAATATTGAAAATGTCAACAGCACCCAAGTACCCCATGGTGTGAAGTCGTTGTATCGGAGAGTGGGCAATGTAGTTACGCTTATGAGTGCTGCTATAGAATATTGAATTTTGTCGTGTTGTTACTGTGGGTATTCGTAAGTTAATGAGTTGCAAGAGTTCACAACAGTCGAATTTAGAGTTAAGTATTTTGAATAAAAATGAGATAGCCTCCTAATGCGTAGGAACGATATTGCTTTAAAAAAACTGTAATAAATGAATGTTTCGTTATTTGTTAGATTAGGATGTTTAATATAAAACACTTTATGACTTTGAAAGACAGACTTTATTGACTAGGTGATTACACCGTTCACATTACTTTGAGAGTGACATAGACGATAATTATCTTACAGGTAGTTCACAAGTGATGTGCAAGATAACGTAGTGATGTGACATTTTATAGGTTTTTTCCAGCGATCATACAAGTATATTATGAAAGAATATTAAATAAAGGATGTATGGTAAATTATTGACATTGTAAGAAATTAAACATATTATTTCAATAAATTTGTAGTTACAACCCTATAATATACACAGGAAAATATTTATTTTTTACATTGTTCTATTTAGACATCTATCGTGTGATGAACAATGATAAATCGAGTAATAATTAAAATATTCAATCCTCAAATAAATCAAACAGAAAATACCACTTTTTCACTTTGTTTATTATACTCAATATTGGGTTCTCCTATTTCAACGTCTTCATTATTTGAACCTGTAAACTTAGGTCAACAAAAGTTGTTATTTATTGGAACTGTTAACGACATTTTTTTCTATCTTTGAAGTGCTTCACAGTTGAATAATAATATAAGAAAACCCGAACCCGACTTCGCCCGAGTTGCAGCATGATTAAAAAAACTCTCGTTACATATATTTTGGAAATTATAAAATTATATAATTTTTTTTCCAGAAAAGGTTATCTTAATTTTAAATTTATCCCCAAAAAAATGTCGCTGTTATCCGAGTGTTGATCCCCCGACAGTCCCCCCCCCCCCCCCCCCCTTCGAATATATAATTATTACAAAATTATAATTTTCTGTGCATTATTTGCCACTTTCAAACCTAAATTCGACTTAAAAATATCTATACCTAATAATTAGTTGGTATGGAAATCAAACAATTTTTTTTACAGTGTCGATTTTTTTACTAGTACACACATCAATTGGAAAAGTAGTTTTTTCTTTAATTTATTTTAATGAAAATATGTTGTATACTTTAGTATTTTTTTTTTAGTATGTGTACCGTATTTTCCCTAAATCGTAAAATATTGTATATAAATATACCTGGGGGACAACCGTCGGGGGATCATCTGAAATGGAACCAATTAGTCAAATTTCATCAAATTTCATAGAATTTCAGAAGAAAATTTTACTCCAAATTATCCTACAAAATAATACTCCGTTACAGAGGATACAATTTTTTTTTTATTACATTAACTGAAAAATTACGGACTACTAAGTTAGTAAATTTAGTTAGTTAGTAAATAACGCTTTCTTGAAAATCTGAAAAGTGCAGACCCTTCAAAAATTACCAAATTTCACTTTATTTGTCACAATTATCCCTAAGATGTATAAAATAAGGTTCCATGACAGCTCAGAATCATGCAACATCAACACCCCTTTGCAAAGTCATTAAAAGTTAAAAATTAAAAAAAGCCCATTACCTAACCTAACGTAACTTATTTAATTAACCCCTTTTTTATTGAAGTGAAACTTCTTTGGCAAAGTTGTAATTTATGACTAAAAAGAGACAAATATACATCTATAGGATTTAGTCTGCGAGAGAATAAGATAGTATGAAACCTTACCGCATTGGCCGCTTCGATTATGAGCTCACTTTTCAAGGCTCATCTTCGTTTTTTTTTTTAAATATGTTTATTCAGTTTTAATTTTACAATATTTTATTTTACAAATCTTACGAAACTGATCAATCAGTTTGATTGTAAGAAATCTCTCATTTTTTTCTAATTATTTAATACAGTATACTTTTCAGTTTTACATAGTAAATATAATAACTAAATATAATACTTAATTATTTCTTCAAAATAGGCAAATATTAAAATACTAATTATTACGACAAACTAATTATTATAATGTTTTAATGTTTATGAATTGTGTTGTAGTAAAAATATTTTACACAGTACAAACATACGGTGAGAAAATAAATAGATAGGAACTATTTTATTTGATTTCATGTTCTTCGGAGGTAGAAAGATTTAACTTTTGTTTTGATTTTTGAATAAGATGTCTCATTTTTGATATTTTCAGGTAATGCGTTAAATATTTCCGGAATTTTATGACTTTTTGTTCTATCTCCGTATACATTTTGAGATTTATTGACAATAAACATTTGTGCTTCTCTATGCCTAGTAGGGTAGTTGTGGTTTACAGGTTTTTTGAATTCTGTATTCCAGAATTCATCTAGAGTTAATTGGTAATTTACCTTACTGTGTATAGAGAGGACATTACACAAGGAGAACATTTTTTTATAATCACCTTCACATAACTGGACCTTTTTTTTGCCTGATATCAATTTTAGGAAACGGATTTGTAATTGTTCTATTTTATTTAAGTATGTTTTGTACGTTAATCGGTAACTATTTATTCCGTATCCTAAAATTGATTCTGCTAATGCGTTGTATATACAGTATAAAATATTTTTGTTAACAAAATTTTTTAGGTGGTAAAATTTTCCTAATATGGATCTTAATCTATTACATACATTTTCAATATGATTTGACCAGTTAAAGTTGACATCTATTGTAAGACCAAGGTATTTATATTGGTACACTTTTTCTATATTCGGGCAATTACACTGCTGGAATTGGTTTTTTGTGCAAACAATCATATGAATGACTTTTTATATGTAATTCCTTTTCCTGACAATTTGCATATGGTGAGTGTATAAGCATATATTTGGTTTTTTTGCGTTAATAATAATGCCATTGTCGTGGGACCATTTAATTATGTTATTTAGGTCTGTTTGTAAAATTTCCTCAATTTTTAGTGGATCTTTGTCAGCACATATAATGCAAGTATCGTCTGCAAACATGTAGCATTTACAACGTTTTATTACGTTTGGTAGACTGTTTACTTGCATTATATAACATGTAGGTTCCGATATCGACCCTGTTGCTACTCCGGTATTTGTTAACTCACACTAAAAATTCCGTCAATTTTTACTTTAATTTTTCTATTTAATAGATAATTTTTAATAAATTGAGATTGTGTGTAAGTTATTATAAAGGTTTCACTTCTACTGCGTGTGAACTGCACTCGATTTTTTGTCATCATTCCTTTTCAAATGAGTTGTTGAAGTTGGATGATTCTGAGTTGTCTGGTCACCATAAAAAAAATATTTCACATATAGAATTGAAATAAATTTCTGGTAAAAAATGTTATATTATAGGTAGTTACTTTATTGCTTGTCTGAAATCTTGCTAAATCAGTTTCAAATATTCAAAATGACTATTAAAATAATTTTCTGATAAATAATATATATATATATATATGTATTAGAGGTAAGTAATTAATCGCTTCTCTGAAAACTTAATACATCAGTTTCAATTTTAAAAATGACACTTAAAAACAAAACAAATCCCAGACCATTGAACCAAAGTCAAAATCTCTCTCAGACAGTCCCAAAACTGGTATAAATTAGAATGTTTATAATCCTAAAGCCATTTCAAGCACTGTTTCTGAATGATGGACTTCTCCCCCAGGGCGATACCGACAGCATCTTCCATTGTGGATATTAAATCAAGAGGTTTTGTCACATTCTGATAAATATTACCAACTTTTTCCATTTTTTTTTATTAAAAAATGTTACCGATTACGCTTCAATAAATAAAATATAGCAGTACCTAATGGCAATAAATCTTGGTTGTCTTGTTGTTTTTTCCTTGCCAACTCGTATCTTTTAGTTTATAAGCTTTTAAAGGTTATTAATTATATTATTATAGCTATTTTTATTTTATTATATTGAAAGAGGTATCTACAAATTATTGGCCTTGAAAACAGCTGCTTATTTTACCCGATGAATTGAAACGAAAAAATGAACTGAAAAATTTTAAACCCAGTATTTTCTTTTCATTTATTTTAATATTGAAAGGTAATCTGAAACGCTCTAATCAGCCGTTGGCGCTGGTGTAGTGGGGATTTTTTTTATACAAAAATTAAATAATAAAAATAATTGAAATTTTCTATTCAAAAACCTTGAATATGCCATGCACAAAACAATGTCAACTCACGCATTGTAAAAGTTTCAGAACGAATTTACTTGTGTACTCAATTATGACAATAATCAATAAATAGGACTGAAAAGCAAATCCAGTTGAATAATGTAAGTGGGCAATTTAATTTGCGTTACTGCTATGTTATTAGTGAAAACAACTTGTCTAATTAAATAAACATCGGCAGCGCATCACAAAATATTGAGTTTAAACCACAGCGGCCATGTTAGCCGTTCCTGGTTCCCTAAAATATTTCCGTCCCGAGAACCTTTTATTGGATAACCAACACCCCTGCCATAATTCACACCAAGTGGTTCACAACGTTTGGTGACTTAACAGGGGTTCCCGGGTGCATGGGGTAAGGTTTGTCTAGGTCTTGCATTGCGTTTGCCAACCTACTGCGTGGCGGGCCGATCAGGAGAGACTGGTCGAGGGAGTTTTGAACTCTCCAGCTGGATTCTCTCGACCCATCACCTTACTCCGCAACGGGAGTGATGAATTTATAGATCTGTCGCTCCTGGACACATTGAGCCCCAGATTCCTACCTATCCCACATAACTTTTTCCTTGCCAGAACTCCTCTCTTTCCTTTCTCTAAGAAGACCCTTCACACAGCATCTCCAAAGATGACTATTAGGGAAAATGTTTGCGGATAACTCAACCCTCGACGATCAAGGTGCTGTCCCGACGTCGGTTCCTCAATGCGGTTTTCATATGAAAAAGCTGAGGATACGTCATCGGGTTTAGGGCTACCATTTAGAAAATTGAAAAGTCTTGGCAAAAAGCCTGACAGTCCAAAAAAAGGCCGGACGTTTTAATCACATAATGCAAATATCAGGATGCACTTCATAACGGTATGGACGTGGTAGCGAACGGTCGCTCGGGTCGTGGAGGGCGGTTGCGGGGTGAAGACGTGAAAATGATGTACAAAACTTCATTCATATCCCAACAAAACGATAATTTTTTTAGTATGATGGTCCATAAAATGTGGGTTACCATTTTTACAAACTTCACAATCGCGAGATTGCCCATTCTATTGAGTATTTGCGAGTTCATTTTTGCTATCCAAACACAAAACGCAAGTTAGATAGAGTGTTTTCTCTAAAGGGAGCACACTGGACAAAAGAGCGTAATAGATTAGCTGTACCCTCGGTCAGATCGTTGTTGATAATTCAATACAACCTTAAAACTATGAGCTGCGAAGAATTCTATAAGAAAACTTTGAACGAACGGGAGCTGCTCCGTCAAGTATCTGGCGGTGAAAAATATTAAAATTTATATATTTGTCGAAAACAAGTGTTAAGTTTTGAACAAGATATTTTTTGTTTGAACTTGAACTTGTTGATTGTTTGCAACTGCAATTAAAAATTATTGTTTGATCTCCATGAGCTGATTGTTAAAGAAGATTTATTTATTTTTGTTTTAAGATGAGTGGGAAATTAATAAAGATATATTTACAAATATATTTAAAGTTATAATTTACATCTTTTATCTACAGTTTAAACATTTTTTCATAAATTTTATCATAAGTATCAAAATAAATATTCTTTTTCCAATAACCAATTTTTCACCATATATTTAACCTTATTCATAGAATTATGTTGCTTTATATTGTCAGATATACTAACTTAAGTTAGTATATTTTTAAATTAATTTTTTTACCCTTAACCAGGGCGGACCCCCGAAAATTCAAAGCAAATGCGAATTCATTGAACCAGAGTTACACAGAGGACAGACATAACCGAAATTTGTAATTTTGATGATGATTGAAACCAGAAAATTGCTTTTCGTTTGGAACGTTTCATTTTTCAATTTTTCAAATAATATTCTTCAACTTTTCCGTTAAAATGTTTAAGTTCATTAATGATTTTAATGCTTTTGAAATTATTAAAATCTAAGAATAGTCCCTTATAAGTTGATATAATCTGCAAGTAGAAAGGTAGAATTTACTGTACAAAAAAATAGTACCGGTCCCACACAGAGCCCCTGGGGCACGATCGTAATGCTTCAAATTTGAAACAAATAAAATGTCAATGTTTTTATTAGATTTTTTGCTTACAACAAATTAGTGACGGTAACAAAATTTTAATTAATTCAAAAGTTTTTTGCAGTAATTATAATTATAAGTATCCACTTTCAATTATCTCACCGAATTCATAAATAGCTAATGTGCTTTAATTAATTTCCAACACAATTCTTAAACGTGCCTTTTTGTATGAAGATAGAAATTTTGGATCCGTTTTTGAGAGTCATTCATACTTTAACAAAGCGGTGCGGTCATGTTTAAAATGAAAGGAAATATGAAGCAAAAAATAAATTATCAAATGTACAATGTGAATGCTTTTAAAAAGAAACTGGAACCATTTAAATTTATCTACACAGTTTTTGGTGTGAAGAGTTACAGCTTCGTCGGTGATAAGTTGACAACTTTGAACACATCAAACACATTATGTATAATATTTTTTTGTTCCTTTATATGTATTGGGGCATTGTGTCACATCTCAGTATTGGTACGTGTTGCGTATATGTCAGGTTTTTCTTTACGTCTTATGGCATTTTTATTGCTAAGTATTGTAATAACAGTGAATATTATATTTAATATATTATCCAATACCAGATCCAAGTCAATTGTGAAAACATTGATACTACTTGACAAAATTGAACGTTTGGTGCCTAACCTCAATGGATTCATTCACAAAGGAAACAGTATGTTTACTTTCATGCACTTGGTGGTTATATTTATAATATTTCTTGATGCTTTTCATTACTTCGCAAAATACGATAGTATTGAACAAGAGATAGAATCAATAAATATAGTAAGTCTGTTTTTTTTCACCTCGACATTAACAACAGATTTCTTTTTTTACCAAATCTGCAATATGGTAAATATAATCAGTTCGTACGCATATATATTAAATATATCATTGGTTAAGACATACAAACGGCCTGATTACTACAAAAAAGAGAGTAATCCTTTACTTAGCGTTTTGAAAAATAAAGTGTTTCAATTTACGACAGTGGAACTTGCAAGCGATGAACACACTTTTAAAGGACTGGACATGGAATCCATAAGAAAATTTTATGATATGCTAATGGATGCTTTGGCCTTAACTAATTATAGTAACAATGTTGTGGTAGGTAATTGTTTATGCACTGATTCTTTAAAATTTATTTTATTATATCTGTACAGATTCCAAGATACTAAGTATTGTCCAACTCTATACTGGTAGCCCTAAGGGAAATTATTTCTGTCAATCCTCTGTCGACTTCGGGGATTCTGCGTTTGAGGTCTCTTGAGGAAAGGAAGGAAATACGGAAACCGGCAAACTATTAATTATTTAAATAAATGAGACCTTTAACTTTACGGAAATAGCTTAATCTTAAATACCTATCATAATGTTTCATTGAAATAATTAAAGAAAACCTTCTCCTCCTGTAAAATATTCTAATGATCGTTTGGACAATTAAGAACTAAGGCGATGACTGGTAGCCCTAAAGGAAATTATTTCCGTCGAGTTAAAGGATTCTACGTTGGAGGTCTCTTGATAAAAGGAAGGAAATACAAAAGTCGTCAAACTATTCCACAGTCAAGCTGTTGACCCGTTCTTTCCATGTTGCCACCGGTGCCGATGGGATTAATGCCGCACGTTCCTCATTAAGAACATCTGCATTAAAATACAGGTAGAATAAGGGTAGCATTACCATCCGACATATGTGCTTCAAGATATCTTATCCGTTTGTTTTTGGGAATTCATCAAACAGAACTCCAGTTTCCGCACCGAATGGGCGATTTTATCAGGTATTTTAGGGTTCTGGACCAGAAGTGGCTGCTAAACTCAACAGTGGGTTGCACTTACGATTTGTACATCGTCATTGGTTTTTACCGTAACAATACCCCCAGCCTCTGAGTAGACCCCATAACTGTGATGTCCGCGTATTAGTCTTGGGTAACTGGCCAGAAATTCAATAACATAACCAACTGGTTATTAGTATGTAGATAACTGGT
Source organism: Glyphotaelius pellucidus (assembly GCA_936435175.1). NCBI lineage: Eukaryota > Metazoa > Arthropoda > Insecta > Trichoptera > Limnephilidae > Glyphotaelius > Glyphotaelius pellucidus. The sequence continues at coordinate 20,593,505 of OW386556.1, forward strand.
TATAAAACGGTTATTTGGTTATCTCAGTTATTGCCGGTTACAGTTGATGCTCGCTAGTTGTCTAGGTATTAGTTATCAGTAGTTATCATGGTAATGGAGTTATGGAGGTATTTGGTTTTGTCCGTGGGTATTGGGTATCGGGTGAGTTTTTGACCCACGAAAAGGGACAACGCTGTGCGAACTATCTAATATTACCGTTTCACCTCACCAAAGAAAAATAAAGACAAAACATGTGACCCGTATGGCGCTGTCGATTTTTAACGAATATAATCACCAGTTACAAGCAGGGCAGCAATCAGAAATTTTTTAGAAGGGAATAAAATAAGTTAAATTAAATTTTAAATAAATACCTCTAATGGAAAAAATATTATAAGCTTGTAAAAATGTAAATTTATTGCAATGCCTGATAAATCGAATGTAGTGAAATTTCACACGACTGCTATACACAACAAAGATTACAATAAATAAGAACTGAAAATTTCTCGAAAGAAATACATGTAAATGAAGGTAGATAGCTTGTTGCCATTATTACATAGTTATTACTTTCAGAAATATTTTATTTACGGCATCACTCTATTATTATAACGGACCATTATTTTTTCTTTCAATGTGAAACAAACCTGCATATATCAACTACAAATATTTTTACAAAATAATATTATATTTATGTACGTTATTTCCCAAGCGCAACAAGTAAATAGATTGTTAAGATTTTGGCAAAAAGTTATTATTATGAACAATATTCCGGCCAGAGTAATTATCAAATTACTGGAAATCGAGGAGTTAAAATACTTTAGCAATTAGGATGGGAAATTCCGACAATAAACACACTTTCTTCCACCAAGCAAAAAGGCTGGAAACTATCGGTGAGCAAACCCATGTCGATTATTCCCTTTTGCTGTGCGTTCTTCTTTTTTGGTTTATATGCATCCATTTACCTTTGGGTTTTGGTGGTCCTGATGAAGTAGATGGAGCATCATAAAGTGAAACGCTTTGGGCGCTTTAATAATGGCGTTCGGCACTGTAGCACTTTTGATTTCAGTTGGTGAAAACGCATTTAATTCAGCAAATGCAGAAATATGTGTTGTTTTTAGATGGGAAGTTTAATTTCCCGTTGAATTTTTATAACTCAAAACAAGTTTACACAATTTACACGGCGCTTTTTTATCCACGTTATGTTTGTCAAATCGGCCCAAATATTGCCTGCAATATTTACAATTTTTTAACAAAACTTTCACAAATTATAAACAAAATGTTTTAAACTTTTACACTTATGTAAAAATACCTAAATATACTAATAATATTCTAAGCGAAGCAATAAACTAAAATAATTAAACACTATTTTTTACTTCTAAAAAATTCCGCAATCGTAAGATTTTTCGAAAGAAATTCAGTATAATATTACAAGAATATAGCTCCGCACGCCACGCCGGCTCGTGAAGCTACAACTGATGGCTTAGGGTGCCAGTTGCCAGTTGCCAACTACTGGTTATGTATGACGTATGAGGTTGTGATAGTTATCTAGTTTTCTAGTTATCAGTGGTTATCATGGTTGTGTAGGTTTTGGTTTTTTCAGTGGTGGGAATGGGTATTGGGTATCAGGTAGTTTTTGACCAACCGCCAACAACCAACAACCCCCACAACCGCCACAACCAAATAACCAAATACCCGAGCTGCCGCTAGCGTAGTTGTGGGTATTTTTAAATAACCGTTATATAGTTGGTTATGTTATGCAGCTACCAAGACTACCGCGTATGATTTCATCGATCTTGCCAACGAATCAACGTTGCTTTGGTTGTAGGAGACTTACGGCATAAAGTTACTCTGCAGCTGCTCTGATGATGGACAGTTTCGGGGAGTTCAGAAGGAGAAAGATCACTTTTCGACTCAACAAATGAAAATACAATCAACATCATCATTTCATCATTCTCCATTCATCAGCATTATTGTTAATTTATTTCTTCTTGTATTTTAGCTACTTCTTTGTCCATTGCCTATTATTTTACACCTGATTCTCTTCGTGGCATCCATCGGACTTTTGGTTAGTGAAAAATAGCATTACATTTTTAAATTCACTGATATATAATTTCAATCTCGTAAAAGCGGGAAACTGGTGAATTTACATCACAATTGGAGTCGATTTTGCATTAACACTTTTTTTTTATTTGAGCATTCGTTTACGAGTAAATTTCCGAAGTTGAAATCCGTGCCTCGAAAACTCTTCGATGCATTTTAAAAGTCATTAAACGGCTGATTTTAACCCACTAGCGACCGACTATTTATTACAAATTTGACGTAAAAAAATTGAACCTCGGAAATTTACCCGGCTCCAATGGTTTTTAACCTTCAGTTACTGAGAGAAACGAAAAAAGTTTAATGTAAATGTTAATAGTGTGATGTAGATTTACTGGTTCTCGCTTGCGCTTCGAGTTTCTGGACATCGTGTACGAGTATACGTGTAAATAAAGTTTTGCTTACAGCCACTTTACATGAAAATTTCCACTTCCTTTTGGATATGCCATCACTTTCTGAACACAATTGGAATAGCGGCGACCAGTGAAGCTCTGCAGGATGAAATCAGAACTACAAGACAGATAACTGGACGATTGCTGGCATTTCCAAATAATGATATAGGTAAAAATACGTTGTTGTTAAGTTTCGGAAGTTTAACTATATCGTTACTCCCAAAAATAATGTTTTTTAAATTTTTTTATTATTATTCAAGCACCTGCTAAACTGCCAAAGCGGTTTGTCAGCAGTTCAATTTCACAATATTAAATGTAACAATGAATCATACATATATCAAGAAACCACAATATATAAAATAGATACAGAAAAATAACATTTCAAGTGAAAAACATACAAAATCATAAATTACACAGATAGATAGATATAACACAGGCAACACACTCAAAGACATGCAACATACGACCCCGCATTCTGAATTTTTACTCTAATGAAAAGTTTCTTGTTGTGTAATTTCCGAAAGATTTTTGGAGATATAACCGATTTTTTTTGTAGAAACAGAGGTTTTCTAACTGTTTCTAATCGAAGTCATAATTTTTTTCCACAAATTGTTGACTTCCTTTACTTTATCTAAAAAAAATATTGGAAATATAATATCATAAAGTTATGTTACGGTCAGAAACATTTTAACCTAAATGAGACGCCATTGGAAACTTCAATGAAATTCGGGTAAAACTTTCAAATGTTTCCATACTGGTTTATGCGTTCTAAATTATTTTTCTCCGTTTCTGGTTTTCAAAATCAAAAATTATGTCATCTGAATTATTGAATCCATCGTATTCCTTGTAAGATTCCTTGTACGATGTTATTATTTCGAAAAATCTTCTATTTTTTTAACAAAATTCATTATCCATTATTCATAGGAACTCAACGATTCATGTAATTCAGTTTCATACATTTCAAACGGAGCGCACGCCAAAAAATCGCTCCACAAAGATCATCTGAATTTATAGGTTGTACTACATAAAAGGCAAACAAATTATTGGTAAACGTTTTCGTGAAGAACAATTCGGTGAAATATCTCAAATAAACTATGCAACGTGACAGCGAATATCGTCGACGAAATAACCATAAATTTTCTTTCATATTTTCATTTAGATTATAAGTGTTATCTTCTTCTTCAATGATATATTACGTTGATGGGAATAACCTTCAAAAGTTATAAAAAGAGTTTTTCTTATTAAAAAAAAAAAACCATAAGTTTATTTATAAACGTACCTGTGCTAAGATAATTGATATTGCATTTATTTCACGGTATATCATATGCGGCTAACGGCTCAGTGGCAAGAGCGCTCGCTGAAACGGTACGGACAGATAACCGAAGGAAGTCTGCTCGAATCCAACTGTTTCTAAAGTTTTTTTCTACACAATTAACACAACTACACAATCAACACACAAATACTATACAAAATGGACTCGCAAGCATACATAAAATTGGCCAAATTAAAAATAATAACTAATATGGTAATGGATCCCAACAGCAAATTCACTAAAGAGCATATTGCTAAAATAATCCTCAAAACAAACGAAATATAGTTAAAATAATCCTCAAAACAAACGAACGATAGCCGGCATGGCTGCCGGAATGGCAACTCTAGAAGGAAAGCTAAATGTATACAGAAGCCAACCACCCTATCCTCAGCTTTCATCAAGTGCCATCGCGGTCGTATCTGAAATTTCGGAAACAATAGCTGAAATGGAGGAGAGGAAAATTAGTTCCAAAAATATTTAATTGTTCAATATTCCTGAGAGTCCGGCAACACTACAATCTGAGAGCATTAACGAAGATCTGAGTCAAATTACCAGTATCCTCAAGAAAGTGAACAACGTCGACGCCACCCACCCACAAATGTATAGGTAAGGACGAAAAAGTACCGAAAAAACTAATTCGAACCAAGCCAAACTTGTGCTGATGAAAAAAACTATATCTTCGGATAAAAATACTATTAACATAAAACATGAACTAACTGCAACGTCAAAAAATTACAAGCTTGTGGAAAGAGTTGGAAAACATACATAACAATCTAGAAGCAAATCTAACAATAATGTACATAAATTGGCCGTTGAGTGCTACCCATGTTTAAGAAGTTACAAGTTCATTCAGTCTATACCGATTTTAGCAAGGAATTCGACAAAGTTAATGAAGATCTATTGTTAAAAAAGCTTTATAAATTAGGAATAGCAGGGTGTTTACACACGTGGTTTGACAGTTATTTAAGTAACAGGCAATTGACCGTTAAAATTGATGGCTTTACTTCATACAAATTTATTGCTACCAGTGGTGTTCCCCAAGGATCACATTTGGGACCAATTTTTTTTTGAAAATTAGTGAAAGATCTTTTTACTATTTTCAAAAAAACTATTTTGTTTTTGGCTTGGTTGCTATTTTAGATGTTGTTTTTGTTTAAATTTTTATCTTGTTTCTCTTATTTAAATGTTCTTTGTAATAAAAAAATAACATGTCAAAGCCCAGCAGGGCATGAAATTCAAAAATAAATAAGATTACATGCATACAATCAAGAAACAAATCAACATAAAAAAATTATCTATTGACCATTCTTCAACATTTTTTGAGTGTGGTCGTGAATTTCGATTCGCTTCATATGTATTTGAATTGGCATCTTATCAAATTTAGTAGGTACAAAACAAATTAATGTTCGTTGCCCGTATTTATTTGTAATTTTTGGAATGGACCTATCTTTATTTTGACTAAAACTCGTGTTGCGTGTACTTTTTTTGTATATTGGAATCCGACAACAGGTGGTGACATACAATTTTAAACCAAAATATTCCTTGAACAGGTAAAATTATGATTTTAGCTGAGATCATGCGAATTCATGCAAAATAATACAAAATCAAGATTTTGATTGAAAATTTGAGCGCTTTGATTTTTGATTGAAAATTTGAGCGCTTAGAAAAATTACAGACTCTTCAATAACACTTCTTAAACACATCTTGGCCTTTAAACATACTTTCAAGCGTAAAATCACCTACTAATGAATCTATTTTCGGGTAATTTCAGATTCAAGAGTTTTATTATTTAAATTCTTTAGAAAATGATAGGAAAACATGTGTCTTAATTTCACAAAATAAAACAAAACTTCAAAAGTCGCGCTGTTTTTTTCTGAATGAATCAAAATGGGCGGCGTTCAATGAATTTGGAATTGAGAATTAAACCTTATGCCGTCCGCATAAAGACGATGTATATATTGTACTACGGTGACGAATGGACGTCCCTAGACTAGGTTGCTTAATTTCCTGATATCGATTTTAAATATCCTTGTTTTTATAATAAATAATGCACAAGATGAGTTAATGTTTTTTTCAAGCCTTTACGAAATCATCTGTAGAAGAAACTCTCAAATACCTTCTACAACATTTTCAAATAAGTCTTCTCATACTTTCAAAATTGTTTTCTAGATAACCAGAGCAAAGTAAATCTCCGACGCTTCTACAAAACGCTGATTCTACGTAAACCAGATATAACGGCTTTTAATTTTTTTTCATTCAATTTGGCATTCGTTTTTACTTTAGTGTCAGTAATTGCTAACTATGCCATGATATTTTCATCAATCAAGTTGTGTATATAAAACAATATTTTATTAATTAATATCTGAAGCATATGTAAATAAAATTTACTATTTTTAATTTTTGGAATAACGTAATGAGTAAAATCTAAAATCCTTATATTTAATCATTGTAGACAAAATTAGTGAAAAATCAGAAAAAAATAAGGTCTCATTTAAGGATTGAACCCAGGCCGGGACTCTGCCCTAACCACTCATTGGACCCTATTCCCTTCAGTCGTTCTAGGTTCATTCTTCGACTAAGAACTATCAACATTACCTTCATTTTCTCGTCGCATATTTTAATGTCTGCTATATTTATTTATGATTGCAAGATTCTATCCAAACTAAATGCAATCTAGATGGTCTTGGATAAATTTATCCATTCTTATTTTAATGTGCGACATCTATAGAATTTTCTACAAGTCTGGATGAAGACCTGTAGAAAATTATGTACCCGTAGAAGATATGAATATTAGTAGACCTGCCCTAAGTGATAAAAACCTATTATATTCCCCTCCCCATACCGGTTTCATTTGGAGCCGGCTTGGCTCGCGGATGGCCTCGAGCGAATCTAAAAAATGTGACTTCATAATTTTTGTGCAAACCAGCGTCGAGCTCTCATCGGAACATTTTACGAAATAACACGGCAAAAATGATGGCTTGTTTTATGAAAACATGTATAAATGTAAGTGAAAAAGAGAATAAACCCAATTGTCGTATTACATTCCATAGGTAAGCATTATTTTAATTTATTTTAAGCTTATTCAAATCATATAATATGATCAGTTTTAGTAACACATCTATCACCATATAGAATGTAGGTGTTTTTCAAGTGTGCTCGTCGCTGTTTACTGGGGTAAGTAAATTATGAAACATTTGTAAAAGTGTCTTAACTAAATAAGGCAACAAAATATTCGACTCTGAAAACAGTTGAACTTTACTTTGCCGTATTTGGGCTTCGCAAATTTGTTCATAACGTGGCGAGCAATTCGCGCTCCCGAATAAAAAGGTCTATTAATTCAAATTCAAACTAAATGGTGATATTATAATGCGAGATGCTTATATACAGTCAGATTGATTGTTTGACGAATCACATATCATCAAAGTCATCTTCCCCCCTTCGCGTCCCACTAAAATTGTTTTGTACCCCTCTCCTGACTGTTCTCATTTACTAATATTCATATGTCTCTGATGAAGATACTATCTAGGTTGCATTTAGGTTGGAAAGAATTTTGTAGTCATGTATTGTTTGATTGTTTCATAGTGCTTTCACGCAAACGAAGTATTGAATAAAAGAGCAGAAAATTTAAATACTTGTTAAGAAAATTAAGATAATGTTAGTAGATCTTAGTCAAAGTGTGGTACAGTTAAATATGACCAAAAAGCGGAGCCCCGGCGAGGCTAAGATCCTGGGTTCAATTCCCAGATGCGACCGAAACTTTTTCTGATTTTTCGGTTTCAAATTTTTTTTTTGAGAGTCGCTTTTATTGTTTTCAATGGTGTGGCCGAAGGATAAGGCTCTCGACTCGCAGTCTCGACTCGGTGGGCAAATAATTTTTATTTGATTAATTTGTGATATTTCACAATTAGTTCATTTAAAATAATATGTAGTATATTTGCGGCACGTTCCAGGGTGGAAGATACCCTCAGTATAGCCCTGGTGTGAGACCATCGTTCAGTATTGAAACGTTGCTTGAAATGGCTTTAGCCGTGTTTGATTACCAGATCTGAATAGCCAGTTACTTCCCCACCTCCCTCCTCCTCATATCCTTCCCCTCTCCACTACCTTCAGTCTCACAACATACCGCAATCGGGGACGCCATAGCCTCACTGGCTTCAGACGCGAGCAGCTGAGACTCTTGTGGGGTATTCATAAAAAAAAAAATATATATATACAATTTTTTTTTTTACAAATTATGCACTCCCTTTAAATAAATTATTATAATCAAAATTAATTGTATAGGATAATTTATTTTTTACATAATATTATGATATGATTATTGCACTTAGTGTTAACATATCTTTAGAGTTGAGCTATTTTCAAAATCCTTCAAAATGTTATTACTTATTACCAATTAATAAAGAAGAATACAATTCGATGTCGGCATGTTTCTTGATTCAGTTGACCGTTATTTCCTTAACCCCTAAGACCTCTGACATTTTGCAATGTACTTCTCATGTGTAAACTGTCAGTACGAGAGGTTGTGTGAAAAAAATTCGCATTACATTTGATTCCAGATGAATTCGCTGTTTTTGAAAGTTCTTCAAAATATATATTTTTTTTAAAACACATGAAAGTCTCTTTCAGATTTTATACAAATGTAAATTTGCGTACGAAAATTTTTAAAGCAAACAAATATAATAATTGTAATTACGAATTTACAACAAACTAAAAAATACGTTTAATTAGACAAAGATATTATAAAAGTTTCTGCAACCTAACTTAAAAAAAAAATGTAAATCTTAGCAAATTAAAAAAAAAGTTAAAGTTCTTTCATAAATAGATGTTTGTATAGAACTGAAAGCGCGATATTCTCTCTTTCTAACACCGTTAAAATTGTTGTATCGCAATACAAAATAGGATAGCATAATTTTCATGAGATCTGTCAGGCTGGAGACCAAAAAGACTGTTTGTTGCACGTGAAGAATATCTCCCACGACGTTGGTTTCCATTAAATCTACAGCGAATGTATTTCTATTGTGCATGCAGAGTTTATTGAGACAAAATTAGTCGTTTATTTAATGCATTTGTCGAGTTGAAATAAGATCCTGAAAACCTCACATTTTCCAAAACCAGAATATCGTTCCATACCGAAACATTTGTCATTAAGTCAAAGGTAACAAGTTTGCTTATTTATACGTTGATATAATCGGGGGATGCGTTAGCCCATCTACTGTGGGCGGGCCGGATCTGGTCGAGGGAGACCTTTTGACTCTCCAGCCGGACTCTCTCGACCCATCACCTTGCAATGAAAGTGATGTATTCATAGGTCTCTCACTCCTTGACACATTGACCCCCAGATTCCTACCCAACCCTCATAACTTTATCCTTAACAGAACTGCTCTCCTTCCTTTCACACAGCATTTCCAAAGATGACACAGGCGCTGAGGGATTTTTCTCCTCATGGCCTCTTGTGTGGAGTTAATGTAAAAAAAACAAACAAACCTTATTTTTAAAAATTATTTATTTTTGGCGAAAATTTAATACTTAGGTACCCACCTAAGCTTCTGGTGTTGAAAAAATCGAAGCTTATTAACTATTTTAATAAAATTATAGTCATTTTATTGTGCTTTTCGTTATTTTAAAAACAAAAATAATGGCTTGTTGTTGCAAGCGTCGAGAATCGTTAAAGAAATACCCTATTGGTTTATTAACGGAGAACACAAAAATACAATTGTCTTTTACATTATATCCACACAGGAGGCCCGAGGAAAATGATTTACCTCATGACCTATGTCATCTTTGGAGAGGATGTCTAATGGGTATTTTTAAGAAAAGGACGGAGAGGAAGTTCTGGGAAGGAAAAGGGTATGATGAGGAGTGAGTAGGAATCTGGGGGCCAGTGTGTCCAGGAGAAAGAATCCATCCCTCCAACTGGGCAAGGGAGTCCTTTTGGAGAAGTCAAAAGGTCGACCTCAACCAGCCTCTTCCGATATAGCAATAGTATCGGTAGATGGGCAGATGCATTCGCCGCCAAGACCTAGAAAAACCTCACCCCCATGAACCTGGCCACCCCCTTTGAGTCATCAAACGTTGCGAACCACTTGGAGTGACCTATGGCAGAGGTGGTGGTTATACAATAAATGGTTTCCGGGGTGGCAGTACACTTACGGTATCCCCACTTCCCAAATTGAGTACTAATCCATTCAAATTCAACTTTCTATTTTTTTAAGAATGTTCAATGTTTTCACAACTGAATTGAATGTCATTTTGAACTTTAAAATTCATGTTAACATTCAATATCATCACAAATCATCACGTAATTAAGGCTCTAACCAATCATTTAATTAGTGAACTTACTGAAAGTACCTATGGCAGAAAATATATACTTTTGAAGTAATTTATGTTCTCAGGGTTGTCATCATAAATTAAATGAAAAAACATATTTTATTTGATTAAAGCATAATAATATCCTTGTTGTTTGTTTGTAATATCGAGCGGCGTGCCCCAGGGAACCCATTCGGGCCCGATGCTATTGATTATTTCATTAATTTGGTGATGTTATTAATATCTTAAGCGGTGTGTCTATTTATCGTGTGCGGATTAAATCAATATATAAGTATACCAATATCGCACCTCCAGGCACTTAATTAATAAAGCAAACTTGTCACCTTTGACTTAATGAAAAATGATTCGGTATGGAACGATATTCTGGTTTTGGAAAATGTGAAAACTCGACAAATGCATTGAATAAACCCTGAATGCACAATACAAATACATTCGGATTAATGGATTTACATTAGATTTAATGGAAACCAATGTCGCCACTGACTTAGTACCCTTTGGTTCTAGCCCATTTAGCGCTTGCTCTGTATCTCTTATACTCTCCTGACCATCCCATTTGCATTTCGTCATGATGAAGAAACACAGTTCTGTATTCAAAATTTAACTCCTTGGGCAATTTTGGGAGATATTCTTCACGGACAACAAACAGTCATATTGTATTTTGGGAGATATACCTCCCAGCCTGACAGATCTCATAAAAGTTATGCTATCTTATTTTGTATTGCGGCGAGATATAACGATTTAAACGGAGTTAGAAAGAGAAAATATCGTGCTTTCAGTTCTATACAAAAAATTTGTTATGAAAGAACTTAATCTTTTATTTTTACTTGCAAGGATTTTGCAATTTTTGAAATTTTTCAAGTGAGGTTGCGGGAACTTTCAAAATGCCTTTGTTTAATTAAACGTATTTTTCAGATCGTTGTAAATTGGTTATTACAATTATTATCCATGTTTGCGTTCAAATTTTTTGTACGCAAATTTACATACGTAGATTAGTAACAATAAAATTTTAAAAAGTCTTTCATGAGATTTAAAAAACAGTCTTTAATTTGAAGACCTTTCAAGAACAGCGAATTTATCCGAAATCAAAACAAATGCAATTTTTTTTGCACAACCTCTCGTACTGTACAAAGGGTTAAGGAAATAACGGTCAAATGGATCAAGAAAAATGCCGACATCGAATTGTATTCTACTTGTTGAATCCGAAACATCTAAAACTAAAATTAATTAGTTTTGGCATTTTAAATTATCATTTTTGTGGATGTTTAGTATAATCAACAGACCTGAGTAAGGATGATGTTCTTGAAAGTTCTTCAGTCTTATGAATAATCACTCCGTTTTGTTCGGATAATACCTATGTTATTTTACGGATAATATTGTGAAATCATTAAAACAATAATAGGGAGGTATTTATTTTTATCTCGCATATTATGTAATCATTTTTTACTTGCAACTTGCGTATAGTACGAACAACAGAGTGATTTACACAAAACACAAAACAAAATTAATAGCCTCCGGAACCACAAATAAAGTAATGGTTCTTTTCGTGCCAATTATTATGCTGAATACATATTTTAAAAATTGTATATTTAGACTCCACACAGGAGACCCTGAGGAAAATTATTTCCCTCAGGGCCTATGTCATCTTTTGGAATGCTGTGAGGAGGTTTTTTTTAAGGAAAGGAAGGAGAGGAGAGTTCTGGGAAGGAAAAGGGTTTAAGGGTAGGAATAGGAAAAGGAAAAGGTAGGAATCTGGGGTTTAGTGTGTCTTAGTCATCCGCCTTCAAGACCTAGACAAACCTCACCCCTCATGGACCCGGGCACCCCTCTTAAATCACTAAACCAAGCGAACCACTTGGGGTGACCTATGGCAGAGGTGTTGGTTATCCAATAAAAGTTCCCGGAGCGGCGGTACCCATTCCCGCCTCCCAAATTGTAAAATATAATCATTGTATCACTTTGTATCAACTTCTTTATTTGTAAAACCGTTTTTTTTCTTTATGTGCTTTATTGTACTTTGCTGTGCTTTAGCTAATATCGTGAAATATATTCCTACATGAGTACGAAAAAAATCATCTAAATGAACTTTCAAAACAAAACAGCCCTTTGTCATTTTAATCGCACATATTTAAAAATATTTGTCGTAAATTTATCTTCAGATCTCCCTTTATTCACACACATTTTTTATGGTAATATTATAAAATCATCAAATCACAACCAGAAATTGTCAAAATACAATTAGATTCTATGACAGATTGAGTAAAAAACTGAGACCTCAGTAAAAGATGTATCTGTAAGTATGTATCCATTCCATTGCTAATATGATTTTTAATCTGACAAGCTGTATCCATTATTCAGTAAATACATTTTAATTATAAAGCAAGTGTATTTTTATTTCTTATTTTATCGAAACCGTGTTTAATGCACCCGCGTCTACTCCAAACAGACGGTGAAATACGCAGGTGTTTGATTTCTTTCACAAGTAGTTAAAATACCTAACTGCAGTGCACCCGACTTTTGGGACTGGAGCTTAATTTTCTGCCATCTTTATGTATAATTCAATACTTCGTTTGCGTGAAAGCACTATGAAACAATCAAACAATACATGACTGCAAAATTCTTTCCAAACTAAATGCAATCTAGATAGTGTCTTCCTAGATTTCTAGAAAATTCTATATATGTCGCACATTAAAATAAGAATTGATAAATTTATCCAAGACCGTGAGATTGCATTTAGTTTGGATAGAATCTTGCAATCATAAATAAATATAGCAGCCATTAAAATATGCGATGAGAAAATGAAGATAATGTTGGTTGTTCTTTGTAAAAGAATTTTTATTTTTATTTATTTACAATACAAAACATTTCAAAGTGATGCTTTGTCTGTCCAACTAGGAATGTTTCCCGTTTCAGAACAGCCAAAGTACACATTAGTTCATAATATTCTTAACAAAGGAATGGTTTCGTGCCAGATATCACAAGAATGGGATTCTATCAAGACAACTATTGAGATTCTATCAAGAATCGCAAGTGTGTGTTTCTTTCAAGGTCATTTTGGAGAACATTAATGATTGCATTCAGAACAACGGAATGGTTTCTTTCGAGAGATCGCAAGGATGAGATTCTTGTAAGGTCATTTTGGAGAACATTAATCATCTTATAATTAAAATTTTAGTATGTTACTATAGTTTATAAACATTTACTAAGTACTACAAATTTCACACGTACAAAATTATCCAGTTAAATACGACCGAGAGGGATAGAGTCAAATTAGTTCAGTGGTTAGAGCAGAGCCCTGTCAAGGCTGAGGTCCTGGATTCAATCCTTAGATGAGACCGAATCATTTTCTGGTTTTTCTGTTTCAAATTTTCGTTTGAAAGTCACTAATTTTGTTTTCAATGATTAAATATAACAATTCAAGGTTTCACTCATTACATTATTCCACAAATTAAAAATAGTTGTATTTTATTTCTACATGCTTCAGATATAAATTTTAAAAATAATTTTTGCTTTTACAAAACTCAATCGATGTAAAGAATATCATAGCATAGTTAGCAATTACCGACACTAAAGTAAAAACGAATGCCAAATTGAATGAAAAAAAATTAAATGCCGTTATATCTGGTTTACGTAGAATCAGCGTTTTGTAGAAGCGTCGGAGATATACTTTGCTCTGGTTATCTAGAAAAACAAATTAGAAAGGTTTGAGAAGACTTTTTTTATAAACGGTTGGAGAAAGTATTTGAGAGATTTTTTACAGCTTGATTTCGTAAAGGCCTGAAAAAAATTGGTTAGGTTAGGTTTTGTCCGTTCCGATCCGGTCCGATAACCGGATCGGATCGGACGAAAACGGGCGTGGCCCCAGTTTTATTACCTTTCCGACTTTTTCTTTCGAATCGACAGGTGGCAAATGTATGTATCACAGTAATTTGTAAACAAGTTCTGCTGTGTAATTATTATTACAAAAAAATATGAAAATAATAATAATAACTGGAGCTCCCAAATATGATAAACCCTGAGGGAAAATAAATACCCTCAGGACCTATCATATTTGGTTCGGCTATGTGGAGGGTCTAATTAAAGAAACGAAGGAGACGGAGTTCTGGGAAGGAAAATGGTATTAGGGATGGGTAGGAATCTTGGGTTCAGTGTTTTCAGGTCATCCGCCGCCAAGACCTAGACAAACCTTACTCCATAAACCCGGACACCCCTGCTAATTTACCAAACGTAACGAACCGTTTTGGGAGACCTGTGACAAGGGGATTGATTTTCCATTGGTGGTTCCCGGGTGGCGGTACCCATTTCCGCCTTCAAAATTAAATTTGTATTGAATATACAAATTAAAATCTAAACAGGCCATCCGCCGCCAAGACCTTGCTACGTTTTGGGTGGGTTACTAGCGTAGGCTTTTCCGTGGTTAGCTCAGTAGGTAGCTCAGTAGCTCTGTTCTCCAGGGTCAGGGTCGGCGAGGGTGCCTTACACTCGACCGGGGGAAACAAAGGTAATCATTCTGTATCCAATGAAAAAGGGTGGTCTGGCATACAAGGTTTATTGAAGTAGTGGGCAAATGTTTAGGACAGTCACAAGATAACAATAAATAAACATCCTGGCTAGAACAAACTGTCCTCTCTCTCGGCGGGGGCAAATCGGTAGGTTAGCACGTTAATGGGAGGAATTATTGAGTGTGGCGTACGCAATCGGGGGTGAAGCGGGAGGGCGGCGTCCTTGGATACGGGAGTTCTGTCGTCACTCCGTATAAACGGGGTCAAGACTTCATTATGAGAACGTTTATTGTTGGGCGCTATCCCATGCGCGTGGGCGGGAGAAGCTCCGGAGATTTACACACACGTAGGGTAGGGTAGGGAGCACGTACCGGCGAGTTCTGTGGTTCGCGGTTCACGGGGGGGGGGGGGGGGTGATCCGGTGGCGGGCATTTGTTGGAGACGGGAGCGGGGTGAAACGCGTGTATACGGGACTGGTGGCGTCATCTCTGATTGTTTGTGTAATGTTGTAACATAACAACCTTCTTACAATCAAACTGATTGATCAGTTTCGTAAGATTTGTAAAATAAAATATTGTAAAATTAAAACTGAATAAACATATTTAAAAAAAAAAAAAAAAACCTCGGAACTCCGACACCCCTGCTGGGACACCCCATGAACTCGGACACCCCTGCCAAGTTATCAAACGTAACGAATCGTTTAGGGAGACCTACGACAGGGGTGTTGATGATCAATTGAATGGTTCCCGGTTAGCGGTACCCATTTCCGCCTTCCAAATTAAATTATTATTGAATATGCAAATTTAAATCTATACAGGTCATCCGCCGCCAAGACCTAGACAAACCCCATGAACCCGGACACGTCTGCTAAATTTCCAAAAGTTAACGAACCGCTTTGGGAGATCTAGATAGGGGTGTTGGTTATCCATTAAATGGTTCATGGGTGGCGGTACCACCGGTACCAATTCCAGCCTTCCAAATTGAATTTTTATTGAATATGCAAATTAAAATCTTAAAATTAATATCTATGTAAGTAGTTCTTCAAATTTAACTTAAATATCGTCAAAACCATTGCAACAAAATGTACCGTATATTCTTAAAAGGACTTTAGAAATATTGGAACAAATTTTTTTTTTTTTAAATTCTATACCACCCCTTAATAACATCAATCTGCATAACGAAATAAATAAGTATCAATCTGCATAACGAAAGATTAAGAGAGTACCGTGCAAAGGTAATATAGGACTTGGCTAGTGAGGAGGTCTATAAATAAATAAAATTGCACCGTAGAATATATTTAATGCTGATTGTAGCATTCCGCTAGACAGGTCATGAGCGACTGAGACCAAAACAGGCCGATCGTGCCTCTCTATCGCTTGTTCCACCCTCTCGCTTGCATGCTAGGCTCAGGCGGAACGTGACAATGAGTCATGCTTTTTCGTGCATGCAGTCGGTGTTCATCGATTTATAAGACGTTATTACGTCAAAAATATTATTTTCGGGAGTAACGATATACTTAAACTTCCTACACTTAAAAACAAGTATTTTTACCTATATCATTATTTGGAAATGCCAGCAATCGTCCAGTTATCTGTCTTGTAGTTCTGATTTCATCCTGCAGAGCTTCACTGGTCGCCGCTATTCCAATTGTGTTCAGAAAGTGATGGCATATCCAACATATAGTGGCAATATTCATGAAAGATGGCTGTAAGCAAAACTTTATTTACGCGTATACTCGTACACGATGTCCGGAAACTCGAAGTACAAGCGAGAAACCAGTAAATCTACATCACACTATTAACATTTACATTAAACTTTTTTTCTTTTTTCTCAGTAACTCAAGGTTGGAAAACCATTGGAGCCGGGTAAATTTCCGAAGTTGGAATGTTTTTACGTCAAATTTGTAATAAATAATCGGTCGCTAGGGGGTTAAAAAGAGCCGTTTAATGACTTTTAAAATGTAATTTTATTTAATTTCAATTTAGTCAAAAGCTCAAATCAAAAAAAAAGTATAATGCAAAATCGACTCCAATTGTGATTCGCCAGTTTTCCGCTTTTACGAGTTTCCAGACACGGAAATAAATATATTAGCGAATTTATTATTTTATTATTTTTTTTATTATATTACGTTAGATACAATTAAATAGCAAAAATAACTTAATAATAATATTTCAAGATAACTGTAAATATTAAAAATGTGTACAAATGTTATTATGTCTTGCAGGTCGATATTAGTTCCTAGCTAGGCAGATTGCCTGTTCTAAGGAACCAATTGCTGATGAAAAAGCCAGACATGTATTTTGTAATAAAATGTTGATTTTATTTATTTATTTATTTTTTCTAATTTAAATATATACTAAGTTTATATTTATTATGCCATTTTTAGGTAACCATGTTAAACTTTAAGTGACATTATTTAATAGTTTTTCAGACTCCATTCTACCCAAGTCAATTTCAAAATGTAATACTATTTTTCACTAACCATAAGTCCGATAGCTGGCACGATGACAATCAGGTGTAACAAAATAGGCAATGGACAAAGAAGTAGCTAAAATACAAGCAAGAATGATTAATAATAATGATAATAAAAAGAGGATGATGGAATGATGATGTTGATTGTATTTTCATTTGTTGAGTCGCAAAGTGATCTTTCTCTTTCTGAACTCCCCAAAACTGTCCATCATCAGAGCAGCTGTAGAGTAACTTTATGCCGTAAGTCTCCTACAACCAAAGCAACATTGATTCATTGGCAGGATCGGTGGAATCATACGCGGACGTCATAGTTATGGGGTCTACTCGGCGGCTGAGAGTATAGTTACGGTAAAAACAGATGACGATGTACAAATCTTAAGTTCAATCCACTGTTGGAACCAAAACGCGCACCAGATACTAAATTCGGTGAGCGTGCTTTCGGAGTGTCAGGACCTAAAGCCTGGAATGGACTGCCACACGAGTTAAGAATGATCACAGATTCAGCGGAATTTAGAGCTAAATTAAAACTCTTTATTTTCAGACAGTCATATCCATAAGTTAAAAAAACCTTTCACCTTCGCCTTCACGGCCTAATCGCGTAAAATATAATCAAATTTTTTTTAAGCTTTTGTAAAGGTCATTTTATGAAAATTTCCAGTCCCAAAGAGCTCTAAATTCACTAGTCTTTCAAAATAAATACTAATTCAATTTTGGCATCAATCTTCTTATAAATGTAAAATCAACAGTGATTAAGGTAGCAAAGGTAAATTCATGCAATGTCCAGTGTAAATATAATGTCCTCCACGTGCAAAGTGGTATCTTCCCCAAGCATAAACTTTCTAAAAAGTGTGTTTATCAGAAGTGACCTGCCAGGTAGGTATGTTTCTGTATCTATTTGTAAATAATAAAATTAGATAGATCCTAAGAATTTAAAAGAAGAAAAAAAAATTGTAAAGCGCCCTTGAGGTGATCTTTCACAAAAACGGCGCTCTACAAATTGTCCAATTATTATAATTATTATTATTTTTGAGTTTGGCAGCCACTTCTGGTCCAGAATCTTAAAATACCTGATAAAGTTGCCCATTCGGTGCGGAAACTGGCGATCTGTTTGATGAATTTCCAAAACAAACGGATAAGATATTTTTGAAGCACATATGTCGGATGGGAATGCTACCCTTATTCTACCGGTATTGTAGTGCTGATGTACTTAATGAGGAACGTGCGGCATTAATCCCATCGGCACCGGTGGCAACTTGGAAAGAACGAGTCGCTTCTACGATTCGTTCCTCTGTTCTACAGCTCGGCTATGGAATAGTTTGCCGGTTTCCGTATTTCTTTCCTTTCCTCAGACCTGACAGAAATAATTTCCCTTAGGGCTACCAGCGTAGAGTAGGACAATACTTAGTATCTGGGAATCTGTTCAGATATAATAAAAAGAAATTTAATTTTTTTATGAGAAAAACTCTCTTTTTATAACTTTTGAAGGTTATTCCCATCAACGTAATATATCATTGAAGAAGAAGATAACACTTATAATCTAAATGAAAATATGAAAGAAAACAAGACACAGAAAAACAGAAAAAAAACAATGGTCGCAACTGGGACTCGAACCCAGACCTCTCGTCTTACCGGGACGGCGCGTTTTATAATATGGAAAAAGAACGAGTTGAAGATAATATTAATGATTCTAAATATTTGAAATATGAGATTGACAAATATGACGGTTTGACAGAATGTGGCAATAGCGAAATTGGAAAACGCGCCGTCCCGGTTAGACGAGAGGTCTGGGTTCGAGTCCCAGTTGCGACCATTGTTTTTTTTCTGTTTTTCTGTGTCTTGTTTTCTTTCATATTTTCATTTAGATTATAAGTGTTATCTTCTTCTTCAAAAAAAATTTAAATCAGTGAATAAAAAATTACCTACCACAACATTGTTACTATAATTAGTTAAGGCCAAAGCATCCATCAACATATCATAAAAAATTTCTATGGATTCCACCTCTAGTCCTTTAAAAGTGTGTTCATCGCTTGCAAGTTCCACTGTCGTTAATTGAAACACTTTATTTTTCAAAACGCTAAATAAAAAATTACTCTCTTTTTTGTAGTAATTAGGCCGTTTGAATGTCTTAACCAATGATATATTTAATATATATGCGTACGAACTTATTATATTTACCATATTGCAGAGTTGGTAAAAAAATAAATCTGTTGTTAATACCGAGGTGAAAAAAAACAGATTTATTATATTTTTCGATTCTATCTCTTGTTTAATACTGTCGTATTTTGCAAAGTAATGAAAAGCATCAAGAAATAAAAAAAATATAACCACCAAGTGCATGAAAGTAAACATTCTGTTTCCTTTGTGAATGAATCCATTGAGGTTAGGCACCAAACGTTCAATTTTGTCAAGTAGGATCAATGTTTTCACAATTGACTTGGATCTGGTATTGGATAATATATTAAATATAACATTCACTGTCATTACAACACTTAGCAAAGCTAATGCTATAAGACCTAAAGAAAAACCTGCTACGTACGTATGACGTACCATTCCTGAGATGTAACACAATGCCCCAATACATAAAAAGGCGAAAAAAAATATTATACATAATGTGTTTGGTATGTTCAAAGTTGTCAACTTATCACCGACGAAGCTGTAACTCCTCACACCAAAAACTGTGTAGATGAATTTAAATGGTTCCAGTTTCTTTTTAAAAGCATTCACATTGCACATTTGATAATTTATTTTGTGTTTCATTTTACACGTGACCGCACCGCTTTGATGAAGTACGAAGAACTCTCTCAGAAACATATCCAAAATTTCTATCTTCATACAAAAAGGCACGTTAAAGAATTGTGTTGTATATTAATTAAGGCACATTAGCTATTTATGAATTCGGTGACATAATTGAAAGTGGATACTTATAATTATAATAACTGCAAAAAAACTTTTGAATTAAGGTATTCATCTGGTTACGGTCGCAAATTCGTTGTAAGCAAAAAATCTAATAAAAACATTGACATTTTTGTTTCGAATTTAAAGCATTACGATCGTGCCCCAGGAGCTCCGTGTGGGACCGGTAGGTACTATTTTTTTGTACAGTAAATTCTACTTGCAAATTATATCAACTTATAAGGGACTCTTCTTAGATTTTAAGAATTTCAAAAGCATTAAAATCAATCTTCATCATCAAAATTACAAATTGGGGTTATGTGTCTGTCCTCTGTGTAACTCTGGTTCAATGAATTCGCATTTACTTTGAATTGTAATTTGCAAAATTGGAACCGATTGGGTGAAGAATTCAGATTATCCCGTGAATTTTCAGGGAAAAAATTTCCGAGTAAAAAAATTAATTTCAAAATATACTAACTTAGGTTGTATGTAGGGTTACCATCCATCCGGATTAATCCGGACATGTCCGGACCTTTAGCCTTTTGTTCGGCCCTCTAATTTGTCCGGATTTTTTGGTTTAGATGGAATATAAATAATAAAACTTACATAAGTAATAAAAAAAAAGGTCTTTAATGTTTATTAATTTCCCATTCATCTAAATACAAAATAAAAATCTTCTTTAACTATCAACTCAATGAGATCAAACAATAAATTTTAATTGCAGTTGCAAACGATCAACAAGTTCAAGTTCAAACATAAAATATCTTTTTCAAAACTTAACACTTGTTTTCGACAAATATATAAATTTTAATATTTTTCAGCGCCAGATACTTGACGGAGCAACGTTCGTTCAAAGTTTTCTTATAGAATTCTTCGCAGCTCATAGTTTTAAGGTTGTATTTAATCATCAACAATGATCTGACCGAGGGTACAGATAATCAATTAGGCTCTTTTGTTCACTGTGCTCCCATTAGAGAAAACATTCTTTCTAACTAGCGTTTTGAGCTTGGATAGCAAAAATGAACTCGCAAATACTTAATAGAATGGGCAATCTCACGATTGTGAAGTTTGTAAAAATGGTAACCCACATTTAATGGACCATCATACTAAAAAATGCATCGGTTTGTTAGGATATGAATGAATTAACGCTGTTATTTCATCAAATAGCTTTATATCATCGATAACAACACTTTTGCCTCTCATATACAACAGAATCCATGAGCTTTTCTGTTCTCTTCAATCAGTTCGTTCTTTTTAACCGTATCTAGTCAAAAACTTTAAGGACGGGTTGTTTCAAAAAATTTGATGGATTCATCAAATATTTGATGTTGATTTTCACGTTCTGTGTAAGTTCTATTCAAGTTCTATGATTATTTCAGTTTTGTGAGGCAGCTGTCCTATAACGATATAATAACAGAACTTGAATAGAACCTACCCGGAACGTGAAAATCAACTTCAAATATTTGATGAATCCATCAAATTTTTTGAAACAACCCATCCTAAGTGTAGACAAGGGTGTCGTCCATTTATCAAGGTACTGAATACAAGTTTTGTACATCATTTTCACGTTTTCACCCCGCAACCGCCCTTCGCGACCCGAGCGACCGTTCGCTACCACGTACCGTTATAAAGTGCGCACCTGATATTTGCATTATGTGATTAAAATGTCCGGACTTTTTTTGACTGTCAGGCTTTTTGCCAGGACTTTTCAATTTTCTAAATAATAACCCTATCCACAGGTGATACCAGGAATCCAGTGTGTTGTTGAGACTGCTCCTCCAGCGGGCCGTTCTACTGTTGTAGCTGCAACTTTTTCGAATGTGTCCTCGAGGTGTACTTGATCCAGTAGGCGATTCAGCTCATCAAGCGAGCGCTCAACCAATAAAAATTATTGACACAGCTAGTTTCCTGGCTAAGATTTTTCTTTATATATTGAATAAAATCATGCATCTACACGACAAATTAGCAACAAATGGTGAAGATATATGTGAACTCTTATCTACTTACTTCTCTTCTGTTTTTAGCTCACCATCTAATTCTAAAAGTGACTCTAAACTTTCTTCCCAACTCTGTAATTATCCATTGTCTCATATCAAAATATTTTTAGACGAGGTCAAAGCGAAATTGAACACTCTTGACATCAATAAGGGTTCCGGCCCAGATGGAATTCCTCCATTATTTATTGAGAAATTGTGCAGATCAACTTGCGGTACCATTACACAAAATATTCACCAAAAGTCTGAACGATGGAGTTTTTCCGGATCTGTGGGAGGTTGCCCACGTCATTCCGATCCACAAATCTGGCAGTAAAAATGATGTAACTAACTACCGTCCTATTAGCCTTTTATTCTGTTTTAGCAAAATATTCGAGTCCATTGTATACAAAACCATTTTTAATCACGTAACACATATACTTAGTCCTTTCCAACATGGCTTTGTATCTAAAAGATCCACAAATACTAATTTACTCGAGTATATGAACCTTCTGTGTAAATCGATGAATAAAAAAACACAAGTAGATTCCGTGTACACCGATTTCAGTAAGGCCTTCGACAAAGTTAGTCACCCTATTTTAATGAATAAACTGGATAAAATCGGCATTCACGGAAATCTGCTTCGTTGGTTAGAATCATATTTATCACATAGAAGTCAATTAGTTACTGTTAGCGGTTTTACCTCTTCCCCAATATCAGTTACGTCGGGTGTACCACAAGGATCGCATCTTGGACCCTTGCTTTTCTTGATCTTTATTAACGACCTTACATATAAACTCCGCTGTAATTTTTCTCTATATTCTGACGACCTCAAATTGTATAAAGCAATTAAATCTATGGAAGATTGCGAACTCTTACAACAAGACCTTAACACGATATCTACCTGGTGTGTTGACAATGAAATGGAACTAAATATACCTAAGTGCAAAGTTATAAATTTCAGTTTTATTTTTTCAAGTCAAAGAATCAGTCCAAAGGAAATTCACATGGATTTTGTCTTACCGATCAGGTGTCTACCATCTTCTAGACGGGTACGAACAAAGACTTACACATTTCAATTTAGAGAGTCTAGTTAAAAGACGTAATATAAATGACCTCTCAATGTTTTATAAAATTCTAAATAATCACTAAATTCACTAAATCACACACTATAATAGATATTTTTGTAAATAATTTTTCTTGTTTTAAGAAATATCTCCATGATTTGTGCAACTAAAAAAAAAAAAATTATTTTTGCTTTATTATTTTTTAATAAACACTTAAAATATTTTGTAGCTATCATGTATTTCAAATTTTCTATTTAAGTTTTTAAGTTATATCAAAAAAAATACTTACATTGTTTTTCACGTGTCTGTGAATATGCAAATGTTATTACTGTAGACACATTAGTCTAGGGATATTTATATTTGTATCTTAATTTGTTATACTTTAACCAAAATAATGCTCTGTAAATATCCTGTTTGTGTCTCAAATAAATAAAACTGTACAATTCCTTTTATATCATTCTTGTTTTTACTTGAACGTTGTATTTTATTTTGTTTTTGGGATGTATTTTCTTATTTTATTTTCAGACTCTTTTCAAACTGTACGAGCGTCCCCGAGACAAGACTGTTTCCCTATTAGAGGGGGGGAGGGGGGGTTGGACCTCGTCTCCGCACACGTAGACCAGTGATGAGAACCCGGAGTGCTGCCTCTCAGACCGCCTGCACCACCTCTGGGGACAGTGGGTCAAAGGGACTAGGGCTCACGCCCCGCCTCCGACAACCCGACGCTGATATCCTAAGGGTCATCTGGTGTCTAATTCCCCCATTTCCCAATCATTTCTCTCGTCGAGGCATCACCGGGAAGTCGGCTTAGGGGCGCGAAATCCGAACCTCGTACCCGGCCTGCCTGATCACCGACACACTCTCAACAGGACTGCCAGGCGATCTGAATTGTGCCGCCTCTGTTTCTAGATCTTCTTCCGCCTTTTGTTGATTTTTTAAAATTTAATTTATGTTTTGTGCTATATGTACATAAAAATTAGGCAGGGTAGACATACCGCCTACTTTTCGTTATTATTTTTCCACTACCCAAAAGAGGTTTATTTAAGATTTTTGTACTTTTCTTATATACTAACAATTGTACATAGCAAGCACTTGCATACTGCTGCCTAACAACGTATGCGGGGACAGTGGAGGTCTAGTTTTGTTTATTAAATATAGCGTCGTTTTTATGAAAAAAAAATAAGAGTCCTTGTGAGAGCCCTGAAGGAGTAACCGTATCTTACTTATCCGGGGCGGGTATGTGGTGGATAACCTCCAATGTCGGCCGGACCAATTGTCGGAAGGATCAACTGTCGGACGGATCAACTGTCGGCCGACCAACTATCACAGGATCAATTGTAATATAATCTATTTATGAATATATTTTCTTCAATGATTAAATAAAGGGTGTTTTTTTTAGAGGTTTGGTTTTTAAACTCTCAACATTGTTTCAATTGTCGATTTCGACTGTCAATTTGACAGTTGACAGTTGATTTGTGGTCAGAACGTTTTGCCATTTCACTATGAATAGACTGACGTCAGAACGTGCGCTTGCAAATTGTGCAAAATTATTTTGAAAATCATGGTTCGGTTCGCCAAACTTATCGTGCACTACGTCCATTTTATTGTCGACAAAATCATCCATCCGAGCAAGTTATTCGGAAGATCATGGTTTGTGTACGCACCACGTATACTCTAGTGGATAATACGCATCCACAAAGACGACAAACTGTGCGCACAGAAGAAGTTACTGCTGCTGTGGAGAGAAGTATTGAGGAGAATCCGAATGAGTCGATTCGCCATCGTGCACAGCAATTGCAGCTGTGCCCATCCACTTTGGAAGATTCTGCGGAAAGATCTGGGTCTAGGTCTCCACGATCGTGTGATCTCACACCATTAGATTACTTCCTTTAGGGGTGTGTGAAGTCACTAGTCTATGCTGATAAACCAGAGACGTTGGGCCATTTGGAAGTCAACATTCGCAGTGGTTTTGCCGATATATGGCCCCAGTTGCTCGATAAAGTTGGTTATCTAGAAAAACAAATTAGAAAGTTATGAAAAGACTTTTTTTAAAAGATTAGAGAAGGTTTTTGTGAGGTTTTTTTACAGGTTGATTTCGTAAAGGCCTGAAAAAACATTAACTCTTTTCCTGCATTGTTTATTATTATAACAAGGAAATTTAAAATAGATATCTGGGAACCAAGCGACGTGGTCTAGGGACGTCCATTCATCACCGTAGCGGGGCGTCAACTGATACAAAATTCACATAGTCTTTATGCGGACGGCATAAGGTTTAGTTCTCAATTCCAAATACATTGAACGCCGCCTATTTTTATTCGTACCGAAATAAAAAACGCGTCTTTTGAAGTTTTGTTTTATTTTGTGAAATTAAGACACATGTTTTCCTATCATTTTCTAAAGAATTTAAATAATAAAACTCTTGAATCCGAAACTATCCGAAAATAGATTCATTAGTAGGTGATTTTGCGCTGGAAAGTATTTTTTATAGGCCAATATATGTTCAAGAAGTATTTAATTGAAGCATCCGTAATTTTTCTAAGCGCTCAAATTTTCAACCAAAAACAAACATCTTCGGAATGATTTTATATATATAGATATATTAGCTGGCCTAGGAATGTATACGCAACCAATGATGTCATTTTGATTTTTATCGTTAACCATGATGAAAATTTGTTCGACATCACAATATTATTTGATTTTTAACACTTTTGAAGGTTTTGTTGCAGAAGAGGACCCTTCCACCTTTGAAACTGGAACTGGTATTGATATTTCTGTCAATCCGGTAGACCGAGCTCCGCTGAGTGGATTGACAGTTCTAGCCAGGTTTCCGTAAGAACTCATGTGAAATAATTTGGGCGTTTATCCGAAATTCGTTCAGCTTTATCCTTAAACCTCTGACGTTCTGGTAGTAAAGTCTTCTCGATGACGACCTGACGAGTTTTTTGAGAGTGCATTAACTATTTTCGGTGTTGAATTTATGTACATTATTGTTAAATTTGCTTCTCCATTGATATGTCTGTTTTCCAACTCCTTCCACAGGCTTGTAATTTGTTGACGCTGCAGCACAGTTAGGTCATTTTTTTATTTTAATGGTATTTTTATCCGAAGGTATAGTTTTTTTACATTCAATCAATTTTTTACATTCAATCTTGTTGCGGCTTGATTTTTATCTTGCTAATTCCACTAATTTCTCAACAAAATAATTTTTAATGATCTATTAATAGTGGCTGAATACCTTCCTGGTAAATCAAGGAAGCTAATGCGAAAACCAGAAAAGTGGAAGAATAATTTAGAGCGCAAAAACCAGTACGTCAACATTTGAAATTTTTACACGAATTTCATTGAAGTTTCCAATGGCGTCTCATTTGTGTTTAAATATTTCCCATATTTTTTCTAGATAAAGTGAAGGATATCAACAATTTGTGGAAAAAAAATATGGCTTCGATAAGAAACAGTTAGAAAACCTCAATCTCCAAAAATCGGAAATTACACAACGAGAAACTCTTCATTTGAGTAAAAATTCAGAATGCGGGGTCGTATGTTGCATGTCTTTGAATGTGTTGCCTGTGTTATATCTATCTGTCTATGTAGTTTGTGATTTTGTACGTTATTCACTTGAAATATTATTCTTTTGTATCTATTTTATATATTGTGTTTATTGTTATATTTAATATTGTCAAATTGACCTGCTGACAAACCGCTTTGGCAGTTTAGCGGGTGCTTGAATTTCAAAAAAACATATTATTTTCGGGAGTAACAATATAGTTTAACTTCCTAAAATTAAAA
Organism: Glyphotaelius pellucidus; assembly: GCA_936435175.1. Classification (NCBI taxonomy): domain Eukaryota; kingdom Metazoa; phylum Arthropoda; class Insecta; order Trichoptera; family Limnephilidae; genus Glyphotaelius; species Glyphotaelius pellucidus. The sequence continues at coordinate 20,620,298 of OW386556.1, forward strand.
ACAATGTAATTTTACCTATATCATTGTTTGGAAATGCCAACAATCGTGCAGTTATCTGTCTTGTAGTTCTGATTTCGTCCTGCAGAGCTTCACTGGTCGCCGCTATTCCAATTGTGTTCAGGAAGTGATGGCATATCCAACAGACAGTGGCAATTTTCATGTAAAGTTCCTGTAACCAAAACGTTATTTATATGTATACTCTTACACGATGTCCGGATCGTAGCACAAGCGAGAAATCGGTAAATCTGCATCACACTATTAACATTTACAACAAACTTTTTTTTCGTTTTTCTCAGCGAGTGAAGGTTAAAAACCATTGGAGCCGGGTTAATTTCTGAAGCTGGAAATTTTAAAGGTCAAATTTGAAAATAATCGGTCGCTAGGGGGTTAAAATCAGCCGTTTAATGACTTTTAAAATGCGTCGAAGCGTTTTCGACGCCTGGATTTCAACTTCGGAAATTACTCGAAAACGAAAACTCAAATCAAAAAAAGTTATAATGCAAAATTTACTACAATTGTGATGTATATTCACCAGTTTCCCGCTCTTGCGAGTTTCCGGACTCCATGTGTCGAAATATATATATATATGCGAATTTAAAAATGGTTATTTTCACTAACCATACTACCGACATGTGCCACGAATACAACCAGGTGTAAAATAAAAGGCAATGGACCAAGAAGTAGCTAAAATACAAGCAGAAATGATTAACAAAAATGATAATAATGAATGGAGGATGATGATTTGATGAAGTTGGTTGTATTTTCATTTGTTGAGTGGCAAAGTGATTTTTCTCCTTCTGATCCCCCGAAACTGTCCATCATCAAGTCTCCTACAAAAAAAGCAACGTTATTTTATCCGCAGGATCGGTGGAATCATACGCAGACATCACAGATATGGCGTCTAATAAGAGGCTGTGTGTACTGTAACAGTAAAAACTGAAATGAAATTATATTTCCAATATTTTTTTCTAGATAAAATGAAGGATGTCAACAATTTGTGGAAAAAAAATTATGGCATCGATCAGAAACAGTTAAAAAACCTCAGTTTCTACAAAAAATCGGTGATTTCTCCAAAAATCTTTCGGATATTACACAACAAAAAACTTCTCATTTGAGTAAAAATTCAGTATTCTGGGTCGTATGTTGTATGTTGCATTTCTTTGAATGTGTTTCCAATTTTATAAACCAATGATGCTGTACAAATCGCATGTGAGTTTGGCAGCCATTTCTGGTCCAGAACCGTAAAATACCTGATAAAGTCGAGTGCATTCTGCAGGCGTTAGTGCAGGCGTTCTGTTTGATAAATTCTCCAAAACAAACGGATATGATATCTTTGGAGCACATATATCGGATGGGAATGCTATCCTTATTCTATCGGTATTTTAATGCTGACGTTTTTCATGAGGAACTGCGGCATTAATCCTATCGGCACGGTGGCAACGTGTGAAAAGCGCGCTTACCACGCGAGAACGACTTGCTTCTACGACTCGTTCCTGTATTGCACCGCTCGGCTGTGGAATAGTTTGCCGGTTTCCGTATTTTCTTCCTTTCCTCGAGACACTTCCGACGTAGAATCCCCAAAGTCAACAGAGGACCTGACAGAAATATTTTCCCTTGGGGCTACCAGTATGGAGTTGGACAATACTTAGTATCTGGGAATCTGTCCAGATGTAATAAAAATAAAAAAAATCAGTGCGTATAAAATTACCTACCGCAACATTGTAACTATAATTAGTTAAGGCCAAAGCATCCATCAGCATATCATAAAATTTTCTTATGGATTCCATATCCAGTCCTTTAAAAGTATGCTCATTGCTTGCAAGTTCCACTGACGTAAATTGAAATACTTTATTTTTCAAAACGCTAAATAAAGGATTATTCTCTTTTTGATAGTAATCAGAACGTTTGAATGTCTTAACCAATGATATATTTAATATATATACGTACGAACTGATTATATTTAATAAAATAAAATACTTTTTTGTTTAAAACCACGAGATTTATTAATTTTTGAACCGACCGGTTTCGCTTAACTTAAGCATCATCAGGGTACAAATTAATACTATTATTAATACTATTATTAATTAACTATGTATTAATTTGTACCCTGATGATGCTTAAGTTAAGCGAAACCGGTCGGTTCAAAAATTAATAAATCTCGTGGTTTTAAACAAAAAAGTATTTTATTTTATTAAATATGTCAAACCACAAAGTGATTGCTTTCTACAATAATATGATTATATTTACCATATTACAGATTTGGTAAAAAAAGAAATCTGTTGTTAATATCGGGATGTAAGTCCACAGACTTAGACAAATATTTATTGATTCTATCTTCTGTTTTATACTATCGTATTGTGTAAAGTAATGAAAAGCGTCAAGAAATATAAAAGATATATCCACCAAGTGTATGAAAGTAAACATACTGTTTCCTTTGTGAATGAATCCATTGAGGTTAGGCACTAAACGTTCAATTTTGTCAAGTAGTATCAATGTTTTCACAATTGACTTGGATCTGGTATTGGATAATATATTAAATATAACATTCACTATCAATACAATAATTATCAATACTAATGCTATAAAAGCTAAAGGTACACCTGAACTGTACGTAAAGCGTACCATTCCTGGGAGATAACACAATGCCCCAAAACATAAAAAGGCGCAAAAAAATATTATACATAATGTGTTTGATATATTCAAAGTTGTTAACTTATCACCGATGAAACTGTAACTCTTCACACCAAAAACTGTGTAGATAAATTTAAATGGTTCCATTTTCTTTTTAAAAGCATTCGCGTTGTACATTTGATAATTTATATTGGGTTTCATATTTCCTTTCATTCTAAACATGACCGTACCGCGTTGCTGAAGTACGAATAACACTCTCAAAAACATTTCCAAATTTTCTATCTTCGTCCAAATAGGCTAGTTAAATAATTGTCTTGTATATTAATTAAGGCACATTAGCTATTTGTGAATTCGGTGACATAATTGAAAGTGGTAACTTATAATTATAATTACTGCAAAAAAAACTTTTGAATTAAGGTATTCATCTGGTAACCGACGCAAATTCGTTGTAAACAAAAAATCTAACGAAAAGATTGACATTTTCTTTGTTTCGAATTTGAAGCATTACGATCGTGCCCCAGAGGCTCCGTGTGGGACCGGTACTAATTTTTTATTGTACAGTAAATTCTACGTTTCTACTTGCAAATTACATCAACTTTTAAGGGACTATTCTTAGATTTTAAGAATTTCAAAAGCATTAAAATCATAAATGAACTTAAACATTTCATCGGAAAGTAGAAGAATATTATTTGAACAATTGAAAAATGAAACGTTCCACACGAAAAGCCATTTTCTGGTTTCAATCATCATCATCAAAATTACAAATTTCGGTTATATCTGTCCTCTGTGTAACTCTGGTTCAATGAATTCGCATTTGCTTTGAATTGTCATTTTCAAAATTGGAACCGATTGTGTGAAGAATTCAGACTATCCCGTGAATTTTCAGGGAAAATATTTCCGAGTAAAAAAATTAATTTAAAAATATAGTAACTTAGGTTGTATGTAGGGTTACCATCCATCCGGATTAATCCGGACATATCCGGACCTCTAGCTTTTTGTCCGGACTTTGTCCGGCCCTTTAATTTGTCCGGATTCTTTGGTTTAGATGGAATATGAGTAATAAATCTTACATAAGTAATAAAAAATAAGTCTTTAATCTTTATTAATTTATAACTCATCTTACAACAAAATAAAAATCTTCTTTAACAATCAACTCAATGAGATCAAACAATAAATTTTAATTGCAGTTGCAAACAATCAACAAATTCAAGTTTAAACATAAAATATCTTCTTCAAAACTTAACACTTTTTTTCGACAAATATTATGTTCGTTCGACAATGCGATAATATCCATTAAGTCTGTAAAATAATATCATTTGTAATATTCATTATTATATTCATTTTAATTTAAAATGTGCAAAATATTCTAACAAAATATTATCTTACGGCTTCATGAATAAGGTCCGAACCTTGAATAATATATTTATGGCTGGTATCGTATAAATACATTCCTTTACGAATTTGGAACAAACTCTTTTATTATTTGTAAAGTCGGTACTTTCAATTAGTACCTCAAATAGCACCTACTTTAAAATGTTTATGACACTCCCAAGGAGAAGTGTTTGCTGGAGGCATTTTATGAACCCTCAAGGTGAAATGCACCGTCGGCTTTAGCCCAAGTATAATAGTAAAAAAAATTTGCAATATTTGTTAATCCTATAATGTTAAGATGCATTTTATTGGTGGCCCTTTTCGGCCGACTTTTAGGTAATTTTTTTATTATTTTCTATGTGATAGATTTTAAAATTCTAGCTGTGGGAACTGCCAAAATATAATGTTCTCACCATTTTCATGTAACATGTTTTTTTGTGGGTTTACTTTAAATAACAGCGAGGTTGATAATGTAGAGTTAGTGTTGTAGTTAAACTCGAGATGAGAGGTACAAAGGTACCTGCCGTCAGTAGAGTGTGTTGCTAAGTTGCAACAAGAAGGTACACTGAGGTGTACTTTCAGTTATTCAGTTGAACTCGAGCTGAGAGGTACTTAGGTACCTATCTTCAGTAGAGTGTTGTTGTGAGGTCGCAACGAGAAATAACACGAGGTGTACCTTCGTATAATTGAACTGAAGCTGTAAGGTACATGTTGTACCTACAGTTTAGTTTGTAAAGAACTGACAATAGAGATGTCGAGGGAAATAAGGCCTTCGATATTTGTCAGTGTGGTGTGGTCTTGGATATCACCCAAACAAAGGAAAATAGAACCTTTGTAATTTTATTGTAATTTTATTAAATAAATTGTGTTAAAGAATAACAAGAAGTGCTTTCCTGCAAATTCCATCGAGTTGTGCTCTCGTACCATGATAGAAACAAACAAAATACAATATAGATTTAAATATTTTTCAGCGCCAGATACTTGACGGAGCAGCTCCCATTCATTCAAAGTTTTCTCATGGAATTCTTCGCAGCTTATAGTTTTAAGGTTGTATTAAAGGGTACAGATAATCTGTTACGCTCTTTTGTCCACTGTGCTCCCATTAGAGAAAACACTATTTCTACACTTGCGTTTTGAGCTTGGATGGCAAAAATGAACTCGCAAATACTCAATAGAAAGGGCAATCTGGCGATTGTGAAGTTTGTAAAAATGATAACCCACATTTTATGGACCATCATGCTAAAAAATGCATATTTTTGTTCGAATAGCTTTACATCATCGATCACAACACCTTTGGCTCTCATATATACAACAGAATCCACGAGCTTTTCAAACTCAATCAGTTCGTTATTTTTTAACAGTATCCAGTCAAAACTTTCAATGCATTTATCAAGGTACTGAAAACAAGTTTTGTACATCATTTTTACGTCTTCACCCCGCAACCGCCCTCCGCGACCCGAGCGACCGTTCGCTACCACGTCCATACCGTTATGAAGTGCGTGCCTGATATTTGCATTATGTGATTAAAATGTTCGGACTTTATTTTAATGTCAGGCTTTTGGCCAGGACTTTTCAATTTTCTAAATGGTAACACTATCCACAGGTGATACCAGGAATCCAGTATGTTGTTGAGACTGCTCCTCCAGCGGACGGTCTACTGTTGTAACTGCAACGTTTTCGAGTCTGTCCTTGAGGTGCACTTAATCCAGTAGGCGGGTCAGCTCATCAAGCGCGGGCGCTCAACCAATAACAATTATTGATACAGCTAGTTTCCTGGCTGAGATTTTTCTTTATGTTTTGAAACTATGCAATTCCTTTTATATCATTCTTGTTTTTACTTGAACGTTGTATTTTATTTTGTTTTTGGGATGTGTTTTCTTATTTTATTTGCAGACTCTTGTCAAACTATGCAAGCGTCCCCGAAACAAGACTGAACTCTGTCCTGTTTACCATTAGGGCGGGGGGGGTTAGACCTCGTCTCCGCACACGTAAACCAATGATGAGAAACCGGAGTGCTGCCTCTCAGACCGCCTCCGCCACCCCTGGGGACAGTGGGTCAAAGGGACGTCCGCGCCAGCTAGGGGACCCTCCGACAACCCGACGATGATATCCTCAGGGTCTTCTGGTGTCTTATTCCCCCACTTCCCAATCACTTCTCTCGCCGAGGCACCACCGGAAAGTTGGCTTAAGGGTGTGGAATCCGAACCTCGTACCCGGCCTGCCTGATCATCCACACACTCTCAACAAGACTGCCAGGCGATCTGAATTGTGCCGCCTCCGTTTCTAGATCGTCTTCCGTCTTTTGTTGATTTTTTTAAATTTAATTTATGTTTTGTGCTTTATGTACATAAAAATAAGGCAGGGTAGTCATACCACCTTCTTTTTGTTATTATTTTTCCACTACCCAAAAGAGGTTCATTTAAGATTTTGATACTTTTCTTATATACTAACAATTGTACACAGCAAGCACTTACATACTGCTGCCTAACAACGTATGCGGGGACAATGGAGGTCTAGTTTTGTTTGTTAAATGTAGAATCATTTTTATTAAAAAAAATTGAGTCCTTGTGAGAGCCTTGATGGAGTAACCATATGTTGATGGAGTAACACCCCAAAAACAATAATAAAAATAACCATATGTTACTTATACCGGGGCGGGTATGTGGTGGATGACCTTCAATGTCGGCCGGACCAAATGTAGGAAAGACCAACCGTTGGACGGATCAACTGTCGGCCGACCAACTGTCGCAGGATCAATTGTCGCCGGACGAATTGTCGGGTCACCGGCTAAAATACCCAACCAAACTGATTTTTTTTTTTTAAATCCAAAGTCGTAATCCAAAATCCAAAGTTTTGCTAGTTTAATTATTTTTGTTTTAAATCAGTGATTTCCAAACTGGTCCAGGTGGACCCCTAGAGGTAAACGTAATGGAATATGTGTTTACTGGGATGGGATGGGAACATACCCCCCCGTCCCATATCCCATTACGCCCCCTCCGTCGTGGCAAATGTAATCTCGAATACTGGTCTATTTTACCCCCGTTTGAAAAAGTTGTAGATCCGGTACTACTCCGTTTTGACAGACCATACCTCGCCATTCAATATTCAGTTCAACGCATATCGAGTTTTAGGAAGTGGTAGAAATGTACGAGCAGGGGGTCCACCAAGTAAAATTTTGAAAGTGGTCGATGAGAAAAAAAGTTTGGGAACCTCTTTTTTATATTAAATTCATTATTCAATATTTTAAAATAAAAAAAAATTTATGATTTTTTTTTTTTTTTATGAGTACCTAAAGCAATTTTTTTTTAAGAGTCCCAACTGCTCCCGCCTGGAGCCAGTGAGACTATGGCATCCCCAATTGCGGTATGTTGTGAGGCTGAAGATAGTGGAGGGGAAGGAGATGGGGAGAGGAAGGTGGGAAGTACCTGGCTACACCAGGGCGATATTGAGAGTATCTTCCACTCTGGAACGTGCCGCAAATATACTACTTATTATTTAAATGAATAAATTGTGAAATAACACATTAATCAAATTAAATTTATATGCCACATCGGGATTCGATCCCGCGACCTTCGGTTTGCGAGTCAAGAGCCTTACCGCTGGACTACGCCAGCCGTCAAAGTTAAGTATGATATTTGAAAAGTACCATCTATCGTCGTTCGTAACTTAGGTACGAACGTGACCTTCGGAATGCGAGTCAAGTATCAAGCCGTCAGTAAGCCGCCGAAATGTAGGTAAGTAAGAATTCAATTTTGCTTGATTTCGGAGGCAACTTTTAATTTTAAGTCAATTGTAATGTCTAAAAACTATATCATGTCTTATTTACTTACTATTCTAATATAATGAAAAATAAATCATCGTGAAAAGCGGTTTTTTAGAAGTAATTATAATTTATTTATTTATATAGTCTTCAATGGTTAAATATAACAATTTTAGGTTTTACTTATTAAATAATTCCAAAAATAAAAACAAAATATTTTATTTATACATGCTTTTAATATAACTTTTTAAAAATATGTATTTTATTTAGAAACCTAAATCAATGAAAATAGAATCAAGGTAGTTAGCAATTACTGAAATTAAAGTAGAACTGAATGCCAAATAATGAAAATCCGCAGTGGCGTAACTATACCATCTGAGGCCCGTGGTAAATTCATTGGATGGGCCCCCTCTCCCCCCCCCCCCCCCCCCCCTCAGTAAAAATCGTCACGTTGTAATTGAATTTTAATAAGTCACTGAAAACCGCGTCAACTGTCCCGAATTCTGTTTCTTTAGTTAGCATCGGTTTTTTTTAGTTAGCTCCACATAGGAGGCCCGAGGAAAATGATTTACCTCAGGGCCTATGTCATCTTTGGAGAGGATGTCTAATGGATATTTTTAAGAAAAGGACGGAGAAGAAGTTCTGGGAAGGAAAAGGGTATGATGAGGAGTGAAAAGGAATCTGGGGGCCAGTGTAAGAATCCAGGAGTAAGAATCCATCCCTCCCACTGCCGTGCAAGAGAGTCCTTTTGGAGAAATCAAAAGGTTGCCCTCAACCAGCTTCACCCTATCTAGCAAATGTATTCTGTATGCATTCGCTGCCAAGACCTAGAAAAACCTCACCCCCATGAACCTGGCCACCCCCTTTGAGTCATCAAACGTGGCGAACCACTTGGAGTGACCTATGGCAGAGGTGGTGGTTATACAATAAATGGTTTCCGGGGTGGCAGTACACTTACGGTTTCCCCACTTCCCAAATTGAGTACTAATCCATTCAAATTCAACTTTCTATTTTTTCAAGAATGTTCAATGTTTTCACAACTGAATTGAATGTCATTTTGAACTTTAAAATTCATGTTAACATTCAATATCATCACAAATCATCACGTAATTAAGGCTCTAACCAATCATTTAATTAGTGAACTTACTGAAAGTACCTATGGCAGAAAATATATACTTTTGAAGTAATTTTTGTTCTCAGGGTTGTCATCATAAATTAAATGAAAAAACATATTTTATTTGATTAAAGCATAATAATATCCTTGTTGTTTGTTTGTAATATCGAGCGGCGTGCCCCAGGGAACCCATTCGGGCCCGATGCTATTGATTATTTCATTAATTTGGTGATGTTATTAATATCTTAAGCGGTGTGTCTATTTATCGTGTGCGGATTAAATCAATATATAAGTATACCAATATCGCACCTCCAGGCACTTAATTAATGAAGCAAACTTGTCACCTTTGACTTAATGAAAAATGATTCGGTATGGAACGATATTATGGTTTTGCAAAATGTGAGGATTTTATGATCTTTTTCAACTCGACAAATGCATTAAATAAACTACTAATTTTGTTTGAATAAACCCTGAATGCCCAATAGAAATACATTGCCTGTAGTTTTAATGGAAACCAATGTCGCCACTGACTTAGTACCCTTTGATTCTAGCCCATTTAGCACGCGCTCTGTATCTCTTACACTCTCCTGACCATCCCATTTGCATTTCGTAATGATGATTCAGTTCGGTGTTCAAAATTTAACACCTTTGGGCAATTTTGGGAGATATTCTTCATGGACAACAAACAGTCATGTACAGTATACCCAGTTTTTATATCCCAGTTTTTTGGGAGATATACCTTCCAGCCTTACAGATCTCATAAAAGTTATGCTATCTTATTTTGTATTGTGGTGAGATTTAACGATTTAAACGGTGTTAGAAAGAGAGAACACCGTGCTTTTAGTTCTACACAAAAAAATGTGTGTTGTTAATTGGTAATTACAATCATTATCTATGTTTGCTTTCAAATTTTTTGTACGCAAATTGACATGTGTCGATAGTAACAATAAAATCTGATAGTCTTTTGCGTGCTTTCAAAAACAGTATTTCATTTTGAAGAACTTTCAAAAACATCGAATTTATCTGGAATCACATGTACTTAAGCGATTTTTTTTCGCACAACCTCTCGTACTGGCAGCTTACAAATGAGAAGTACATTGCAAGATGTCAGGGGCCTTAGGGATTAAGGAAACAACGGTAAAATGTATCAAGAAACGTGCCGACATCCAATTGTATATTCTTCTTTATTAATTGGTAATAAAATTTTGAAGGATTTTGAACCTAGCTCAACCCTAAAGATATGTTAACACTAATAATCTTATAATTAAAATTATAGTATGTAACTATAATTTATAAACCTTTACTAAGTACTACAAATTTCACATTTATAAAATTATCCAGTTAAATACGACCGAAAGGGAGAGGCTCGAATTAGCTCAGTGGTTAGAGCAAAGGCCCGGCAAGGCTGAGGTCCTGGGTTCAATCCTTAAATGAGACCGAATCTTTTTCTGGTTTTTCTATTTCAAATTTTCGTTTGAAAATCACTTATTTTGTCTTCAACGATTAAAGATAACAATTTAAGGTTTTAGTCATTGCATTATTCCAAAAATTAAAAATAGTAATATTTTATTTAACAATGTTAATAAGATATACATTTTTAAAATTATTGTTTTTGTTTACAAACCTCATTCAATGAATAAAATGTCATAGCATAGTTAGCAATTACTGACACTAAAGTAAAAACGAACGCCAAATTGAATGAAAAAAAATTAAAAGCCGTTATATCTGGTTTACGTAGAATCAGCGTTTTGTAGAAGCGTCGGAGATTTACTTTGCTCTGGTTATCTAGAAAAACAAATTAGAAAGTTATGAAAAGACTTTTTTTAAAAGATTGGAGAAGGTATTTGTGAGGTTTTTTTACAGGTTGATTTCGTAAAGGCCTGAAAAAACATTAACTCTTTTCCTGCATTGTTTATTATTATAACAAGGAAATTTAAAATAGATATCTGGGAACCAAGCGACGTGGTCTAGGGACGTCCATTCGTCACCGTAGCGGGGCGTTAACTGATACAAAATTCACATAGTCTTTATGCGGATGGCATAAGGTTTAATTTTCAATTCCAAATTCTTTGAACGCCATCAATTTTGATTCATGAGTAACATACATGCCAACATGTTAACATAAGTCGTGTTAACGTATGATTTTACGTAAACATGTTAGTTCATTAACTATTTATTCTACTTTCGGATAATTTTAAAAAATTAATTTGACATAGTAGATAATCATATTTGATACATTTCCTTGTAATGCCCATTCTTATCTTAAGAATTTATTTTGAATTCTTTCTATCGTGAGTGAATGACTAGCGTAAATAGGTGCCCACGCTGTCGAGTTGTACTCATTTTGACTCCTAACCCATGACATGATGTAGCATTTTTTATAGGTTTGAATATTTCTAAATTGGCTGCAAATTTTTATTACAAAACCCAACATTTTCAAAGCTTTATGTGACTGAATTTTAATATGGTTTATTAAAATTCAGTTTTTGATCAAAGATTACACCTAAATCATTCACCTCGGTAATAGCCATTAGAACTACACCATTGATGAAGTACTCATAAATTATTGGATTTTTTATTCTCATAATTAGAAATTTGCTTAAATTTGGTTATAGATAGTTCTTTTGGCATCAAACAGAAAGTTTAAACAAGTTGTTTGGCAATGTTCGACAGTCATTTATATTTCTTATACCTTTGTTTATTTTCATATCGTCCGCAAACATTAAAACTTGGACATCGTGGAAAATAGTAAAAACATTTATTCAAAAATAAAATTTGTCCCAAATGCGACCTTTTTCAAGAGTCATTTTAGGAAAGAATTCATACTCGTATGAAGAAAGAAATTATTGTAAAACTTTTCGTTTGAAGTTCTGTATGTGTCATGTGTATTGTAACAGGATTATATTAATCCGTAAAGCTATATTTCCAATATTTTTTTCTAAATAAAGCGAAGGATGTCAACAATTTGTTGAAAATAATTAGAAATAAGAAACAGTTATAAAACGGCATCGATTAGAAACAGTTAGAAAACCTCAGTTTCTACAAAAAATCGGTGATATCTCCAAAAATCTTTCGGAAATTACACAACAAGAAACTTCTCATTTGAGTAAAAATTCAGAATGCGGGGTCGTATGTTGCATGCCTTTGAATTGTTATTCGAAATGTTTTTCTTCAGTATCTGTTTTACGTATTGTAATTTCTTGTTATATTTAATATTGTTAATTTGACCTGCTGACAAACTATTTTGGCAGTTGCTTGAATAATAAAAATAATTTTAAAAAAACATATTGTTTTCGGGAGAAACGATATAGTTAAACTTCCTAAACTTAAAAATAATGTATTTTTACCTATATCATTATTTGGAAATGCCAGCAATCGTCCAGTTATCTGTCTTGTAGTTCTGATTTCATCCTGCAGAGCTTCACTGGTCGCCGCTATTCCAATTGTGTTCAGAAAGTGATGGCATATCCAACAGACAGTAGCAATTTTCCTGTAAAGTGGCTGTAAGCAAAACTTTATTTACACATATACTCGTGCACGATGTTCGAAACTCGAAGCTTAATCGAGAAACCGGTAAATCTACATAACACTATAAACATTTACATAAAAAAATTTCGTTTTTTCTCAGTAACTGAAAATTAAAAACCATTGTAGCCGGGTAAATTTCGGAAGTTGGAATTTTTTTACGCCAAATTAGAAAATAATCTGTCGCTAGGGGGTCAAAATGAGCCGTTAAATGACTTTTAAAATGACGCTCGGAAGTTTAGTCGAAAGCTCAAATCAAAAATAAATTATAGTGCAAAATCGACTCTAATTGTGATGTAGATTCATCAGTTTCCCGCTTTTACGAGTTTCCGGACACCGTGTATCGAAATAAATTATATATTAGCGAATTTCAAAATGTTTATTTTTCACTAACCACACTACCGACATATGCCACGTTTACAGCCAGGTGTAAAATAAGAGGCAATGGACCAAGAAGTAACTAAAATACAAGCAGAAATGATTAGCAAAAATGACAATGAATGGAGAATGACGGAAATGATGATGTTGTTTGTATTTTCATTTGTCGAGTCGCAAAGTGATTTTTTCTCCTTCTGAACTCCCCGAAACTGTCCATCATCAGAGCAGCTGTAGAGTAACTTTATGCCGTAAGTCTCTTAAAACAAAAGTAAAGTTAATTCTTTGGCAGGATCGGATGAATCATACACGGACATCTTAGTTATGGGGTCTACTCAGCGGCTGGGGGTATTGTTACGGTAAAAACCGATGACGGTGTGCATATCGCAAATGCAACCCACTATTGAGTTTGGCAGCCACTTCTGGTCCAGAACCCTAAAATACCTGATAAAGTCGCCCATTCGGTGCGGAAACTGGCGTTCTGCTTGATAAATTCCCAAAAACAAACGGATAATATATCTTTGAAGCACATAATATGTCGGATGGTAATGCAATCCTTATTATACCGGTATTTTAATGCTGATATTCTTAATGAGCAACGTGCGGTACTAAACCCATCGGCATTGGTGGCAACACGTGAAACGCGCATACCACGCGAGAACGATTCGCTTCTAGCACTCGTTCTTGTGTTCTACAGCTAGATTTCCGTGTTTCCTTCCTTTCCTCAAGAGATCTCCAACGTAGAATCCCCAAAGTCGACAGAAGACTTGACAGAAATAATTTCCCTTAAGGCTACCTGTACTGAGTTGGACAATGCTTAGTAGCTGGGAATCTGTACAGATATAATAAAATAATTCTTTTAAAATCAGTGCATAAAAAAATACCTACCACAACATTGTTACTATAATTAGTTAAGGCCAAAGCATCCATCAGCATATCATAAAATTTTCCTGTGGATTCCATGTCCAGTCCTTTAAAAGTGTGTTCATCGCTTGCAAGTTCCACTGTCGTAAATTGAAGCACTTTATTTTTCAAAACGCTAAATAAAGGATTACTCTCTTTTGTATGGTAATCTGGCCGTTTGAATGTCTTAACCAATGATATATTTAATATGTATGCGTACGAACTGATTATATTTACCATATTGCAGATTTGGTAAAAAAAGAAATCTGTTGTTAATATCGAGGTGTAAGTCCACAGACTTTGAAAAATATTTATTGATTCTATCTCCTGTTTTATACTATCGTATTGTGCAAAGTAATGAAAAGCGTCAAGAAATATAAAAGATATATCCACCAAGTGTATGAAAGCAAACATACTGTTTCGTTTGTGAATGAATCCATTGAGGTAAGGCACTAAACGTTCAATTTTGTCAAGTAGTATCAATGTTTTCACAATTGACTTGGATCTGGTATTGGATAATATATTAAATATAACAGTCACTGTCATTACAATACTTAGCAGTGTTAATGCTATAAGAGATAAAGGAAAACCTAACATGTACGCAAAACGTACAATTATTGGGATGAAACGCGATGCCCCAGTACATAGAAAGGCGAAAAAAAATATTATACATAACGTGTTTGGTAAGTTCAAAGTTGTCAACTTATCGCCGACGAAGCTGTAACTCTTCACACCAAAAACTGTGTAGATAAATTTAAATGGTTCCAGTTTCTTTTTAAAAGCATTCACATTGTACATTTGATAATTTATTTTGCTTTTCATATTTCCTTTCATTCTAAACATGACCGCACCGCGTTGGTGAAGTAAGAATAACTCTCTCAAAAGCATATCCAAAATTTCTATCTTCGTACAAAAAGGCACGTTAAAGAATTGTGTTGGATATTGATTAAGGCACATTAGCTATTTATGAATTCGGTGACATAATTAAAAGTAGGTACTTATAATTATAATTAATTCAAAAAAACTTTTGAATTAAGGTATTCTTCTGGTTTCCGTCGCAAATTCGATGTAAATAAAAAATCTAATAAAAACATTGACATTTTCTTTGTTTCGTATTCGAAGCGTTAAGATCATGCCCCAGGGGCTCGGTGTGGGACCGGTACTATTTTTTTGTATTATTATAATTTTTGTATTATAGTAAGTTCTGCTTATCTACTTGCAGATTAAATCAACTTATAAGGGACTATTCGTAGCTTTTAAGAATGTCAAAAGCATTAAAACCATCAATTAATCCACAAAATTTAAACGGAAAGTAGAAGAGAAGTATTATTTGAACAATTGAAAAATGAAAATCAATGTTCTAGTTTCAATCATCATCATCGAAATTACAAATTTCGGTTATGTGTTTGTCCTCTTTGTAACTATGGTTCAATGAATTCGGATTTGCTTTGAATTGTCATTTTCAAAATTGAAACCGATTGTTTGAAGAATTCAGACTATTCCGTGAATTTTCGGGGGTTTAGAGTAAAAAAAATACTAATTTAGGTTGTGTGTCTGTTCGTGTTACTCTGGTTCAACGAACTCAGGTTTGCTTTCCATTTAAGTGTCATTTTCAAAATTGGAATCGTATGTTTGAAGAATTCAGAAAATAAATTTCTAAATTATATCTATCTCTCTATCCATACTATCCATACCAATATTATAAATGCGAAACTGCTCGAGTTCGTTTATGACGCTTTCACGCATTAACCAATAAAAAGACTTTAAAAATTCATTCACCAATAGAAAGCTAAATTATATGCGAAGACTATAGTCTATATATGATGGCAAGCTCTGGCGTTATGAAATTATAAATATTAATATATTATATTTGTTATACGTTTTCTGTCGCTAACAAAAGCGAGTTTTTGCTAATGTCAGAAAAAAATCGTTTCCATGGAAACGATGTTGGTATATTTGTGGGCTCTAAGCTGGTAGGTACTCAGCCCCCTACCTGCTGGTCAGCTACTGCTCCAGAAAATTCAAATATTAGAATATGTTTTGTTTTTTTTTTGACAAGCTTCTGTTTTGCAATAAATGTCAGATAAGAGTCCCTACATTAAAAATATAATTCGTAACCTTCGATCAATACAGGAACGATTATAAAGACTGAATAATAAATAGTGTAATTTTTTATAATATTAACAAACTTCCAAATATTTAATTGAAAATAAACATCCGAAATGTTTGTAAGCGCATAAATTCCGAACGAATGAACAAAATTAGATAATTCTTTTTTTCTGTGAGCTATAGCTTTATGAAATTTAGGTGGCAGGCGAGATGTTTGAAAACTGAATGTAAGGGAATGAATGTATGGAATGCGGGAGGGGGTGGGGGTGGGGAGCAGGGGGGATAATTGATAAGTTCAACCGCTATAGTAATTTCCCGTAATACCATGCGAGCGAAGCCGCGGGGAAAATCTAGTAATATAATATTTATAACGTTAATTATTTTAACTGTCATTTATTTTTATCCAAGAAAAGCCCGTTATTTTTCACGGGGCCACTTTAGTTTTCCAAGAAAAGTATGAAAATTTAATCAAATAAACTCATTTCGGTTGTGTGTCTGTCAATGTCTGTCAATGCCTGTTCAATGAACTTAAATTTAGAGGTCATTTTCTAAAATAGAACTAATTGTTTGAAGAATTCAGACAAGTCATAAAGTAGGTATCTACCCATAATATAACATTTTTAACAGAAAATTATTTTAATTGCCATTTTCAAAATTGGAACTGATTTGTTGGGGTTCGGGGTATCCGGTAATTTTTCACGGGTCTGCAATAGTTTTCCGTAAAAAGAGTGAAAAATTAATGGTTACCAAAATAAACCACAGAAAATTTAAATCGTTATTCTAGAAAACTGCTGGCGTTAATTCACATTAGATATTTCGACGCTTGGGTCTAAAGCAGGCCAATCAAATTCGGGAAAGAATTTCGATATTTGAAAAAATGCATATCAATCTCAGTCACAGTAAGGGAAGATTAACCTTACTTCAGGCACACCAGGGTATCTAGCACGGCCGATGTTCCCAAGCAGATCGCTAAAGTACTAACAATAGTTCTCGTTGAATAAATAATCGTTCTGAACCGTTGTTGTTTGCAGACAAACCTTTATCGATCGAGCGTGCTAGATTCCCAGACTAGACACACCCACAACATGTTATCTCTTTGTTGCGAAAAACGATTTTATGCCTTTACAACATTATTGATTGTTTATAAATAGATAATTGACATTTCTGCCAGTTTCTCTTCGCTAATTGATGAGTTGTACCTGCCTTATCATGTTTTATTCGTAAAGATATCAATAATTATATGTTATATGCAGATGACATATTTTATCCTTTGATTGTTAATATTCAATTGTGTCAGATATTACTGTTTATTCGGGCATCGATGCCAATGATTTGTTGCATATTAATATTCTTCCTTGATTAAATAACATCCTTTGTGTTGTAAGGCAGACACCTTAGAAGTATGGGTAACCGTTGAGAGAGTGCAGAATAATAATTTCTTATCAAATACCTAGGCGAAGAAATACAAGATTCGGTTCAGAAATAAGCAAAACCAAGTACTATTAAAGGCTTCAGAGCCTTTTAGCGTGAAAAAATTATTTTGGTCTTCGTAAATTTGCTCCAAATAATCGCAAGATTCTGTGGTTTTCAAATAATGCTGGCCATGAATAAATAACTAACTAATGGCGGGCAGAGAAGACGGACAGCCACACAACTTTGTCTCACACACTTCTTGGTGTATTCTCATGAAAATAACTTCACCGCGTATATTACCTTTGTTATTCTGACTCTTGACATGACTTGACTCAAGTTTTTGTTTCACTATCATGCCTTGACTTTCTCCGGCGTCCTCTACTTCTTTTACCATTTACTTTCATATCATATAAATATACTCCTCTCTTCGTTAATCAGTTATAAGTGCCCAAATCATCTGAGATACCCTTTCTTAATTCATAACGCTTACATCAGTCTTGCGCTCTGTCAAGATCTCCACATTTTTAACATGGCCATACAAAGTTTTACCACACATACACTGCAAGAAATCTCATTTTTACGTTCTTCCTTCCTCTGCCAGTTTCATGCCTCTCTGCACTCCATTGTGGACTGCTAGCTTCGCTTCATAGGACATTTTTTTATTAACCAACCGTGTTCAGTCCTCTTGAAGTTTCCTGCATTTATCCTTCTATCAATAACCTTATCAATAGACAAACTACGTGGAAGAGGATTGGAGCAGGTTGTGAAGCTTTAGGAATTTGGTGAGAGACCAGAGGCAGTAGAGAATATATTTTGTGGAGGAGGCAAAAATTTATCCAGATATATAGCGCCGTGAGAGAAAATGTTTCTTTCTTGATAATGTGGCAATTGCGAAAAAAAAAATGGTGGAACATTGTCCTTAACTGCGTGAATTGACTTATGACTTCTGATTTCCGTAATGTATATTTTACATGGATTTGGACAGGTAATAAAAATTGCGAATAAAAACCAGAGAGTTATTATCCTCAAGATTGATAAATAAGAAAAGGTGTAAAAAATACTTCCATGGAAAGACAAAAAAATATCCATGTTAACATCGATATTGTTGGACGATGCATGTTAACTATAAAGCAAAATATCTGCTTTCCGAAGTGGCGACAAACCTCGATGCTGAGCTCTGTCGTTTACATCATAAGATAATATTTATGTAGCTTTGAATTACACAAATGATAAAAAATTAGTTAATTGAGTTCATAATACGACATTATTTTAATGATTCAATGTCCATCGGGTTTTTTTTCGTTATCAGTAATTTTATTTAGAAAAAAGTAAGGTGCGCCATTTTTTAAACTTTTTTATGTTTGCATTTACAATTTAAATATTTCGAAATTTGTATATTTAATTCTAATAATAAAAATTGACAGCGTATTTCAACACCTTTCAAAATCAGTTTTGTTTTTTCATTAATATCCAATCTTATCTTACCATCAATTTTTCTTGTCTTACCATCTCAATTTCTGCAAATATAGTTTTTAAACTTTTGTAAGGATATTGCGCATTTCTCTCAACTCTATTTTTGTAAAATAATTTTCTTATGTTTTTCCCTATTTATACGTAAAAATATTTGTACATGTTTTTATCTGCTGTTAAAGTCAATTCGTGAGAAATAATTTGGATGCAGGTGAGTTCTCTAGTTGTTGTCTTGTATATTCTTGTCAATTAACATCTGGATCTGTATTTTCTCATTAAAAAATAAAAATAAAAAAAATATTATTATTTGGATTTTTTTGGCGGAAATATTTTGACCGCGTTTTGGCGTCTGCGGCTCTTCAACTCTTCAGACATCAATTGCAATTTCACCTCTACTCAACCAGCCTTATGAGATGGAGCCACCGAATGATTATTTTTTTTGCATTCCGAACACAAAACTGGTTTCAATTTAAAAAGGAATCTACGCGCGAGTTTGTTTATAGAAACATTTTAACGAGCAGAAATGTGTTATTATAGTAAGAATGTAGATACACAAAGCAAATCGTAATCATTGTTCAACCACCCCCCCACCCCGTTATAAAATGGCTCTCTGATATATTTGTTCCTGTTTCTTTGACCAATTGGCTCTTCTAACTTGACAAACTTGGTTAGGGTAACGGGCTATTTTAAAATTATTTTTTTCATAGCTTTTAATGACTTTCCAAAGAGCTATTGAGTTGACTTTATTCTCAGTTGGCATGGAACCGATTATTCGATACAGAATAATATAGGGACTATCTATCTATTGTCTAAATTATGTATTTTCTTAAATGTTTTATCAAAATATATTTTTTTTAAAACAATTGGATTAAATTTATAATTAATCCAATTGTTAAAGCTAAATTGCTAAAGCGATGTGACGGATTTTTGTATTTTTTTAAGTTTTCAATAAGATCGGTATAAGTTCAAAACGAACGGCTGCGCGGCCTTTTTCATACAAAACTAGATTTTGGATTTAAGGCCAAAATACTCAACCAAACTTATAAAATAATAATTATTTTTTTTAAATCCGTATTTTTTTATAGTCGTATTAAATATACATATCCGTACTAGATATTTAATATAAATTTTGCTATTTTAATTATTTTTGTTTTAAGTATAAGTAATAGTTCAATTTTTGAGACAACTTTTTTGTGAGTCAATTATAATTATTAAAAAATATATCTTATCTTATTTACTGTGCTAATATAAAGAAAAATAAAACATCATAAAAGGGCGTTTTTTTAAGTAATTTAATTTATTTATTTATATTGTCTTCAATGATTAAATATAACAATTTCAGGTTTTACTCATTAAGTTATTCCAAAAATTAAAAATAGTAACATTTTATTCATACACGCTTCCGATATAAATTTAAAAAAATACATTATTTTATTTAGAAACCTAATACAATGAAAATAGAATCATAGCATAGTTAGCAATTACTGCCACTAAAGTAAGAACGAATGCCAAATTGAATGAAAAAAAATTAAAAGCCGTTATATCTGGTTTACGTAGAATCAGCGTTTTGTAGAAGCGTCGGAGATATACTTTGCTCTGGTTATCTAGAAAAACAAATTTGTGGTTATGAGAAGACTTTTTTGAAAATGTTGGAGAGTTTTTTTTACGGGTTGATTTCGTAAAGGCCTGAAAAACTCATTTCTTAAGCATTGCTTATTATAATAACGAGGAAATTTAAAATAGATATCTGGGAACCAAGCGACGTAGTTTAGGGATGTCCATTCGTCATCGTAGCGGGGCGTTAACTAATACAAAATTCACATAGTCTTTATGCGGACCGCATAAGATTTAATTCTCAATTCCAAATTCATTGATCCCGCCCATTTTGATTCATGCCAAAAAAATCAGAGTGAAATTGCGTAGTTTTGTTTTATTATGCGAAAATAAGACAGACATTTTCTAAAGAACTTAAATAATAAAACTCCCGAATCCGAAACTATCCGAAAATAGATTCATTAGTAGGAGATTTTGAGCTTGAAAGTATTTTTATTTTCCTGATATGGATTTTTTTTTCCAAACTTAAAAAATACTCGATTATTTCCTGGTTAGCCTAATTGTTGAGTTCCTGTGAATAGTGAATAATGAATAATGAATAAATGTATACGATACGCTGTATAAGGTACAGTATACGATGCCGTTGTTATCATTTCGAAAAGTCTTTATAAATCGTATTTAATTGAGACAGCCAATCAGAAGTCAGTATTTCGAAAAAAATCACAATGGCCACCAGATTTATAAAGCAACTAGAAGATTTTTTGAATAATGACAACAGCATCGATCGGCAGACCGAGCTCCGCTGAGTGAATTGACGGTTCTAGCCAGGTTTCCTAAGAGTTCATGTGAATTAGTTTGGGCGTTTATCCGAAATTCGTTCAGCTTTGTCCTTAAACCTCCAACGTTCTGGTCGTTCTTCTTGACGACACGCGACGGTCTGACTTTATAAATCGTATTTAATTGAGACAGCCAATCAGAAGTCAATGTTTCGAAAAAAATCACAACCGCCACCAGATTTATAAAGAAACTAGAAGGCAACGGCATCTTACAAGGAATCTCACAAGAAATACGATGGACTCAATAATTCAGATGGCATTCACACCTAATTTTTGATACATTCAATCTTGTTGCTGCTTGATTTCTGTCTTGCTTATTCTACTGATTTCTCAAATAAAATCATGTTTAATTATCTATTAATAGCGGCTGAATACCTTCCTGGTAAAGCAATGAAGCTAATGCGAAAACCAGAAACGTGGAAGAATAATTTAGAACGAAAAAATCACTATGTAACAATAACCTCTTCCTGCAAAAGTTTTACCCGAATTTCGTTGAAGTTTCCAATGGCGTCTCATTTTTGTTTAAATACTTTGACCGACATATAATTTTATGAAATTATATTTCCAATATTTTTTCTAGATAAAGTGAAGGATGTCAACAATTTGTGGAAAAGAATTATGGTATCTATTATAAACAGTTAGAAAACCTCAATTTCTACTAAAAATCGGTGATATCTCCAAAAATCTTTCGGAAATTACACAACAAGAAACTTTTCATTGAGTAAAAATTCAGAATGCGGGGTCGTATGTTGCATGTCTTTGAGTGTGTTGCCTGTGTTATATCTATCTATCTGTGTAATTTATGATTTTGTATGTTATTCACTTGAAATGTTATTGTTCTGTAACTATTTTATATATTGTGATTTCTTGATGTATGCGTGCTTTATTTTTGTTTTTTTTTGTTATTGTTTTTGGGGTGTTACGCCGTGTTTCGCTACCTCCTTCTTTAGCCAACGTTTCGGACAGCGTTACAGGGCAGATGAGCAAATGATATTGGTGAGAGTGTTTACTTATGTGTGTCGAAGCGATACCGTGCTGCCAGCTCCATTTCTCTACGAGCTGGTGTTAGAAAAAATTCAGCATGGTTTTTCGCGTTTAGCTTTGGTGTAGCCGTCAATTACTGGATTCCAAGAACTATTGAGCTTAGCTCCGTCGTCTCTGTTAATATTGATGGGGTTTTTATGGATTTCAATTGCCTCCGTAATTAGGCGTGCTCTGTAAGTTTTGGGTCTTCCCAGGACTTCAGGAACAAATCCAAAGTAATGGCCGGTTTCGATTAAGTGCTCGGCGATTGCCGATTTGTCAGGGTGGCCAAGTTTACAAGCACGAAAGTGTTCCGAAATCCTTTTGGAGATCGTTCGCTCTGTCTGGCCTACAAAGACCTTGTCACATCCGGAACAGCTGAGTTTATATACTCCATCTGTTTCCAGAGGAAACTTAGTCTTTGCCGACCTCAGTAGGTCTTGGATTTTAGTTGTGGTTCCGATCCAATTAAAAAAGTATATATTATTTTCGGGAGTAACGATATAGTTTAACTTCATAAACTTAAGAACAATGAATTTTTTTACCTATATCATTGTTCTGAAATGCCAACAATCGTACAGTTATCTGTCTTGTAATTTTGATTTCATCCTGCAGAGCTTCATTGGTCGCCGCTATTCCCATTGTGTTTAGAAAGTGATGGAATATCCAAAAGGAAGTCGCAATTTTCCTGTGAAGTGGCTGTAAGCAAAACTTTATTAACACGTGTACTATGTCCGGAAAATCGTACCACAAGCGAGAAATCGGTAAATCTACATCACACTATTAACATTAAAAAAACCATTTGAGCCGGGTAAATTTCCGAAGTTGTAATTTTTTTACATCAAATTTGTAATAAATAATCGGTCGCTAGGAGGTTAAAAAGAGCCGTTTAATGACTTTTAAAATGTAATTTAATTCAATTTCAATTTAGTCAAAAGCTCAAATCAAAAAAAAAGAATAATGCAAAATTGACTCCAATTGTGATTCGCCAGTTTCCCGCTTTTACGAGTTTCCGGACACGGAAATAAACTATATATTAGCGAATTTTTTATTTTATTATTTTTTTATTGGTTGGAATTTTTCTTAAGGTCAAATTTGAAAATCATCGGTCACTAGTGGTTGAAATCAGCCGTTTAGTGACTTTTAAAATGCGTCGAAGCGTTTTCGACGCACAGATTTCAACTTAGGAAATTTGCTCGAAAACGAAAACTCAAATTAAAAAAAAATTATAATTCAAAATCTACTGTAATTGTGATGAAGATTTACCAGTTTCCCGCTCTTGCGAGTTTCCGGTCTCCGTGTATCGAAATAGATTATATTTTAGCAGATTTAAAAATGTTTATTTTTCACTAACCATACTACCGACATCTGCCACGAATACAACCAGGTGTAAAATAAAAGGCAATGGACCAAGAAGTAGCTGAAATACAAGCAGGAATGATTAACAAAAATGATAATGATGAATGGAGGCTGATGGAATGATGAAGTTGGTTGTATTTTCATTTGTTGAGTCGCAAAGTAATTTTTCTCCTTCTGAACTCTCCAAAACTGTCCATCATCAGAGCAGCTGCAGAGCACCTTTATGCCGCAAGTCTCCTACAAAAAAGCAACGTTAATTCATCGGCAGGATCGGTGGAATCATAGGCGGACATCACAGATATGGGGTCTAATAAGAGGCTGGGGGTATTGTAACAGTAAAAACCAATGACTCTGTACAAATCGTAATTGAGTTTGGCAGCCACTTCTGGTCCAGAACCCTAAAATACCTGATAAAGTCGCTCACTCCGTACGGAAACTAGCGTTCTGTTTGATAAATTCTCCAAAACAAATGGATATGATATCTTTGGAGCACATATATCTGATGGGAATGCTATCCTTATTCTACCGGTATTTTAATGCTGACGTTTTTAAAGAAGAACTGCGGCATTAATCCCATCCCAATTTTTTTTATTACCCAGATGTAATAAAAAAAATAATAAAATCAGTGCATATAAAATTACCTACCACAACATTGTTACTATAATTAGTTAAGGCCAAAGCATCCATCAGCATATCATAAAATCTTCCTATGGATTCCATGTCCAGTCCTTTAAAAGTGTGTTCATCGCTTGCAAGTTCCACTGTCGTAAACTGAAACACTTTATTTTTCAAAACGCTAAATAAAGGATTACTCTCTTTTTTGTAGTAATCGGGCCGTTCGTATGTCTTAACCAATGATATATTTAATATATATGCGTACGAACTGATTATATTTACCATATTGCAGATTTGGTAAAAAAAGAAATCTGTTGTTAATATCGAGGTGTAAGTCCACAGACTTTGAAAAATATCGATTGATTCTGCCTCTTGTTTTATACTTTCGTATTGTGCGAAGTAATGAAAGACGTCAAGAAACATAATAGATATATCCACCAAATGTATAAAAGTAAACATACTGTTTCCTTTGTGAATGAATCCATTGAGGTTAGGCACTAAACGTTCAATTTTGTCAAGTAGTATCAATGTTTTCACAATTGACTTGGATCTGGTATTGGATAATATATTAAATATAACATTCGCAGTCATTACAATATTTAGCAATGCTAATGCTATAAAAGCTAAAGGTAAACCTTCCATGTACGTAAAAAGTACAATTCCTGGGATGTAACACAATGCCCCAATACATAAAAAGGCACAAAAAAATATTATACATAATATGTTTGGTATGTTCAAAGTTGTCAACTTATCACCGACGAAACTGTAACTCTTCACACCAAAAATTGTGTAGAGAAATTTAAACGGTTCCATTTTCTTTTTAAAAGCATTCACATTGTACATTTGATAATTTATTTTGCTTTTCATATTTCCTTTCATTCTAAACATGACCGCACCGCGTTGGTGAAGTAAGAATAACTCTCGCAAAAACATATCCAAAATGTCTATCTTTGTCCAAATAAAGAATTAAAGAATTGTGTTAGATATTCATTGAGACACATTAGCTATTTATGAATTCGGTGACATAATTGAAAGTGGGTACTTATAATTACAATTACTGCAAAAAAACTTTTGAATTAAGGCATTCATCTGGTTACCGACGAATATTCGTTGTAAGCACATAATATAATAAAAACATTGACATTTTCTTTGTTTCGAGTTTGAAGCATTGTGATCATGCTCCAGGGGCTCGGTGTGGGACCGGTGCTATTTTTTTGTGTATAATTCTGTCTTTCTACTTGCAGATTATATCAACTTTAAAGAGACTATTCTTAGATTTTAAGAATTTCAAAATCATTAATATCAATAATCATTAAACATTTTAACGGTAAGTAGAAGAAAATTATTTGAACAATTGAAAAATGAAACGTTCCTAATGAAAAGCAATTTTCTAGTTTCAATCATCATCGTCTAAATTACAAATTTCGGTTATGTATCTATCCTCTGTGTAACTCTGATTCAATGAATTCGAATTTGCTTTGAATTGTCATTTTCAAAATTTGAACCGATTGTGTGAAGAATTCAGACTATCCAGTGCAGATCGCTAACGTACTAAGAATAGTTCACGTTGAATTAATTAAGGACATTAATCGTTCTGAACTGTGGTTGTTTGCAGACAGGCTCGGGAGCACTGACAAGTTATCGATATAATCGATAAAACCTTTATCGGTCGACCGTGCTGGAGTCCCAGACTAGACACACCCACAACACACTTTTACAGTTTTATCTCTTTGGTGCGAAAAGCGATTTTATGCCTTTGGAACATTATTGATTGTTTATCAATAGATCTTTGACATTTCTGCCATTTTCTGTTCGCTAATTGACGAGTTGTACTGCCATATCATGTTTTATTCATAAAGTTATCAATAATTATATGTTTTATGCAGATGACAAATTTTATCCTTTGATAATGTTAATAAACATATTACTGTTTATTCCGGCATCGATGCCGATGATTTGTTGCCAATTAATATTCTTCCTTGAGTAAATAACATCCTTTGTACTGTAAGGCAGGTACCTAAGAAGTGTGAGTAACCATTGAGGGAGTGCGGTATATTAATGTATTATCAAATACCTAAGCACGAAATAACTAGTTTCAAGATTTGGTTCAGAAATAAGCAAAACCATGTATTATTTAAGGCCCCCGAGTCTTTTAGCGTGAAAAAATTATTTTGGTGTTCGTAAATTTGCTCCAAATAATCTCAAGATTCTGCGGTTTTCAAATAATGCTCGTCATGAATTACTAATTAAATAGTGTTGGCAGCGAGGACGGAAAGTCACACAACTCTGTCGCACACACTACTTGTTTTATTCTCATGAAAATAAAATCACCTCATATATTACCTTTGTTTTTCTGACTTTTGACAAAACCTGACTCAAGTTTTTGATTCACTATCATGCCTTGTCTTTCTCGGGCGTCCCCTACTTCTTTTACCATTTACATGTACTTTCATTTCATATATACTCCTCTCTTCGTTAATCAGTTATAAGTGCCCAAATCATCTGAGATTCCCTTTCTTAATTCATAACGCTTACATCAGTCTTGCGCTCTGTCAAGATCTCCACATTTTTAACATGGCCATACAAAGTTTTACCACACATACACTGCAAGAAATCTCATTGTTACGTTCTTCCTTCCTCTGCCAGTTTCATGCCTCTCTGCCATACATTAATACTCCATTGTGGACTGCTAGCTTCGCTTCTGAGGACATTTTTTCATTAACCAACCGTGTTCAGTCCTCTTGAAGTTTCCTGCATTTATCCTTCTATCAATAACCTTATCAATAGACAAACTACGTGGAAGAGGATTGGAGCAGATTGTGAAGCCTTAGGAAGTTGGTAAGAGACCAGAGGCAGTAGAGAATACATTTTGTGAAAGAGGCTAAAATTCATCCAGATGCATAGCGCTGTGAAAGACTGGTCGCCGAAAATGTTCCTTCCTTGAGAATGTGGCAATTGCGAAAAAAACATTTGGTAGAACATTGTCCTTAACTGCGTGAATTGACTTATGACTTCTGATTTCCATAATGTATATTTTACATCGATTTGGACAGGTAATAAAATTGCGAATAAAAACCCGAGAGTTATTATCCTCAAGATTGATAAATAACAAAAGGTGTTAAAAATACTTCCATGGAAAGACAAAAAAAATAGCCATGAACATCGATGTTGTTGGTCGATGCGTGTTAACCATAAATCCTCGATGCTGAGCTCTGTCGTTTACATAATATCATAAGATAATATTTATGAAGCTTTAATACGGTATTATTTTATTTATTCAACGTCCAAAGGGTTTTTTCGTTAATAGTAATTTTAGTTAGAAAAAATAAGGCGAACCATTTTTTTATATTTGCATCTACAACTAAACTTTTTTATGTTTGTATCTACATTTTTTATATTTAAAATATTGTGTGTTTAATTCTTATTTTAAAATTTGATTACGTATTTCATCACCTATCAAAATCTTTTTTTTATTGTTTTTCATTAATATTCCATTTTTTGGATTTTTTGGAACTCGGAATGAAACCAATTCAGAACCACCTCAGAAAAGATATTAAAAGTGATGAAAAAAATAGTTAAATAGGTTATTTTAGGTTAGGTAGGGCTACGGGCTATTTTATTTGAGTTGACTTTATTCTCAATTGGCACGGAACCAATTTTTTTTTGTAATCCCTTTGGATTATATCAAATAAAATATACGGAAATGTATATCTGTACTTTGGAGGACCCACCCTCTTTCCCGCCCTGGTATAGGTAACAGATGGTTACCCCTTCAAGGCCTCAAAGGACTCTAATTTTGTAAACGGCTCTACTCAGATTCAAGACTCTAGACCTCCAAAGTCCCCGCATACGTTGTTAGTGAGCAGTATGCAAGTGCTCGCCACATGCAAGTGTTAGTAATAACGAAAGATCAGGTGACTTACCTTATGAACTTTGGAACAGGGGTAGAAAAGGAAAAAGAAAGAAAACAAGAAGTAGGCATTTTGCCTATCCTAGCGCATGTACATAATTAACAGTAAAAAAAAATTAAAAATGAAAACAATAAGGAGATAGAAAAAGTTCACAGGTTTGTGAAGAAGGGGCGATGCGGCGCATTCCACCCGGCAGTCCTGGTGATAGTGTGTCGGTGATCAGGCAGACAAGAGCGGCACCTGGTTACCGCGCCCCTTAGCCGACCTCCCGGTGGTGCCACGATGAAAGTAAATAGAAGAATGGGGTGAAACGCCCGAAGACCCTGGGGACAAAAGCGGCGGGTGGTCGGAGGAAGGGCGGAAGGTCCCCAAATACCCACTGTCGTCCTTCAGACCATGTATATCTGTATATCTGTACTAGATATTCAATATAACTTGCTATTTTTATTATTTTTGTAGCGAACATTCTACAAGCTGCTATGCATTTGTTTACTTTTTCGCGCCAGCCGGCTAAGTACTTGCAACAATGGGTCGCCACTGGCACCTATCCACCTACGCCGGTACGCCGTACCAGTACGAGGTACCCTCTCTTATGGGTGGAGGATGAAGATGGAGTGCCTCAAGGTGTACAGGGGGATCCGATGAGTTGCCGTAGTTCCCCTGCTCTGAATGTCACACTGGATTAACTGTATGATCACTTTTGATAACTGCACAGAACTGCTTAGCTCACTTGCTTATTATGCTTGAGTCGCCCGAGATGACTTACTGAAATTTGTGACTAGACTGGGCGCGCTCGAGATTGCGTCCACTTTTGTAGTAATGTTCTGGAACGCCGTGAAATCGGGCCACGACGCCAAACGCGAAAACTCTCGAATGTTCTCGTCACCGTGTTCATGGGTGCCCGAGTAAAGCGGGAACTGTCGCGGAGGTGGCAAATATTATTATTCATAAGAGAGGGTACCTCGTACTGGTACGGCGTACCGGCGTAGGTAGATAGGTGCCAGCGGCGACCCATTGTTGCAAGTACTTAGCCGGCTGGCGCGAAAAAGTAAACAAATGCATAGCAGCTTGTAGAATGTTCGCTACATTTTTATTTCAAATGATGAAATATAGGTAAAAAAGAATTCAATTTTGTTTGATTTTGGAGGCAACTTTTGATTTTTTTTTTGTGAGTCAATTATAATAACCAAAAACTATATCTTGTCATACTTACTGTGCTAATATAATGAAAAATAAAACATCGTAAAAATAAGTTATTTTAATTTATTTATTAACATTGTTTTCAATGAATAAATATAGCAATTTTAGGTTTAACTCATTGAGTTTTTTTTTTAAATGGTAATTTTTATTTTATGCATGACTTAAATTAAAAAAATCTATTATTTTATTTACAAATCTAATGCAATAAAAATAGAATCATAGAATAGTTAGCAATTACTGACACTAAAGTAAAAACGAATGCCAAATTGAATGAAAAAAAATTAAAAGCCGTTATATCTGGTTTACGCAGAATCAGCGTTTTGTAGAAGCGTCGGAGATTTACTTTGCTCTGGTTATCTGGAAAAACAGTTTTGAAAGGTAAGAGAAGACTTTTTTAAAAAGGTTGGAGAAGGTATTTGAGAGATTTTTTAGAGGTTGATTTCGTAAAGGCCTGTAAAAAACATTAACTCATTTCTTTTATTATAATAACAAGGAAATTTCAAATCGATTTCATGGAACCAAGCGATGCAGAGTCTAGGGACGTCCATTCGTCACCGTAGTGGGGTGTCAACTTATACAAAATGCACATAATCTTTGTACGGACGGCATAAGGTTTAATTCTCAATTCCAAATTTTTTAAACGCCGCCCATTTTGATTCATGTCAAAAAAAAGCAACTAGAAATTACAATGTTTTATTTTATTTTGTGAAATTCAGGCCCAAATATTAAAATGTTTTCCTATCGTTTTCTAGGGAACTTAATTTTCCACGTTACACAATAAAACTTTATCCGAAAATAGATTCATTAGTAGAAGATTTTGCACTTAAAAGTATTTTTTTTATAGGCCTGATTTACAAAAGAAGAAGAAGTTAGATATTTTTTTTCAAGATTTACAAAAATACTCGATTATTTTCAAAGCATAATTCCAAAGGTGTGTTCTACTGGCAGTTTAATGTCATTTATAGTATTTCTAATCGATAAAATTTTCAAACCAAAGCAGATCATTTTGTATTATTTTGGGTTAATTCACATGGCTTCATCTTAACATTGCCTGTTGAAAGAAAATAATGGTTTAAGATGAAGCTATACGTGAAATCCTATTTACAGTATGAACATCAAAAAATATGCTACAAACTGGATAAATTGAAGATTTTACTAAATTTCTATGTATTGGAATTACAATAAAATTATTATTTACATAACAAAAAATATAAGCGTAAACCACCAAAAAAAATTTCTTCGTGACTTAACTATGTATATAATATTAGAAATAATTTTTAAAAAATACCCCTTTATGGCTAAGACTATTTTTGAGGTTTTGTATGTTCTCACTTTTTTTTATTCTTATAAAATTATGCACAAAATAAATAAAAACCACTTTTTCGCTTACTTACCTCGTGCAAATACGACGCGCAATTTTAAATTTTGTATGGCATGAGAATCGAAAAATTTCTAGCGTTTATATTGCTCATTGTCCGTCAAATTGTCGGATTCCAAATACAAAGGAAAAGTAGATCGTACACACAACACGAGATTTAGTCAAAATAAAGATTCCATTCCAAAAACTTCAAATAAACACGGGCAACGAACATTCACTCATCTTATCACTAATAATAATAAGAGTTGTGCAATTTCATTCATAATCTATTCTCTCTTTGGCAATTTGAAGCATTTTATGTCTGTGTGTGCAATTGATGCTATCAGCACGGTATCACTTCTTATACCTACGATATTAACATGATGCCAAAGCACACACATTATCCCATGTATTTGGCACACTTCGACAAGGAAGTGAACATGGGCCAGCTGAGGGCGGCAGTAAAATACCTCTGCCACTGCAGGATCCGATTCCAGAAGCATCGGAGCAATCACCTTCAACACGGGACGCAGTGCTACCGCTGCCAAAACTTCGGGCACGGGTCCCGAAACTGCTCGCACACCGCGAGGTGTGTGAAGTGCTTGGTGGAGCACGCCTCGGCCGAGTGCCCCAAAACCACCAGGGACGAGCCGGCCGCGTGCTGCAACTGCGGAGGCCCCCATCCCGCCAACTTCAGAGGCTGCCCGAAGAGAGTAGCATACGTCGCCTCCCTCCAACAGCGACAGAGACAACCCCATCGCCCCGGACCAGGGGACAGCAGGCCACATCCTCAGGCGCAGCAGACGACGAGGACAGATGGACGCTCATGGGCCCACGTAGCCGGCGCAAGAGCAGCCACCCAGCAGCCCGAGGCGCAGCCCGAGCCTCAGCCCCAACCGCAGCCCCGCTCGCATACCTACACGCAGCAGCCCGCAGGCCCCAGAGACCCAGACGCCACGCTGATGATGTCCCTCCTCATGGGATTAGATGGCGTGCGATCGCAGCTGGCCAGCTGCACCTCCGTATACCAGAGGGCTTGCATCCTGATGGAAGTCATCACCACCACCATCAATGTATAATCCCGAGATGGTGAACGTCCTCCTGTGGAATGCCTGCAGCATCCGCTTTAAGATTGATGAACTGCTCGCTCTGGCAAATAACACTAACATTGACATCATTCTCATTTCAGAAACACATCTCAAACACAACACACCGCTGAGAGTGCCCGGCTTCGAAGTTCACCGAGACGACCGACCAGAAGGAGGAGGCGGAGGCACCGCCATTTTCGTTCGTCAATCCATCACATCTACAAGGATCCCCACTCCGAAGCTGAAGCATACTGAAGCTACGATTGTCGAAGTCACCATAGAGGATAGAGCGCATACCTTCATCGCCGCCTATTGCAGACATTACAACCTTCTAGTGAGAGAAGATTTGGACAAATTACTTAATCTGCGCCCAATTGTTGTTCTAGGAGGAGATCTCAACGCCAAACACAACTATTGGAATAACTACAGAGGCAATGCGAACGGGAAAACGCTCTTTACGCATATGCAGACTCACAACTACACGATAATGGCGCCGGACATACCTCATTTACTTCTTTTATCATTTACGCAGTGCACGCACAGTACCCCAGCACTCTGGACATCGTACTCGAGAAAAACGTCAAGACGATCTCGCCACTGCGCACGCTGGATGAACTGTCATCGGACCATCTGCCCGTGAGCTTCAGTATTGGAGGAACGACTTCAAGAAGCCCCAGAAAACAGCGAAACTACAAGGACGCAGACTGGGAAGGATTCAAGAAAGAGATTAACGAACGAATTCACCTAACATCGGGAACTCTGCGCTCTACAGATGAAATCGACGAGGCCGCAAGCACTCTCACGGAAATCATACAACATGCACAAGACACACACATACCTTTCAAAGAAGTACACACACACACGATCAAGCTTCCCGAGCATGTCTTATCGCTCATCAAGGAGAAAAATCGCTTGAGACGCATCTACCATCGTACGCGCGACGGCTACTTCAAAACGGCCTACAACACTCTACAGCGGGAAATCAAGCAGGAAATAACGGACCTCAGACGCCAACTTTGGACGAAGAAAGTTACATCACTCACGCCAAAGGATAACAGCCTATGGAAAATGGCAAAAGCGCTGAAACATCAAGACCACACGATTCCCCCGCTAGAGAAGCTAGACGGCTCAGGATTGGCGCTGTCACTAGAAGAGAAGGCGAACGCGCTCGCCGACGGATTCGAGAGAGCCTACGCAGCCACGGACGGCCTATCTGATCCGGAAACGGATCGACTAGTAGAAGAATCTCTACGACATCTCGAACAAGCGGAGCAGACGAACGTCGAAGACATCCACTTCAGCACGCCGAACGAAGTTGCCGTCATTATCAAGCGATTGAAGACCAATAAGGCGCCGGGGAGCGATCAAATACACAACATTTTACTCAAACATCTACCTCAGAAAGCCATCATATACATTACAAAGCTGTTCAATGCCTGTCTCATCACCGGACATTTCCCACAGATCTGGAAGACGGCGACCGTGCTGCCCTTCTCGAAGCCAAACAAGGACAAGAGGCAGCCGACAAGCTACCGGCCGATCAGCCTACTCTCAACGCTGAGCAAGGTATTTGAACAGGTTATACTCAACAGGCTACTTCCACACCACGAAGAAAACAACACTTTGCCAGACGAGCAGTTCGGATTCAGAAAGAGGCATTCCACCACCCATCAACTCACTCGAGTAGCGGAATTCATCACCAGAAGATTTAACGAACATCGCTACATCGCCGCTGCACTGCTAGACTTGGAGAAGGCATTTGACACCGTTTGGATCAGAGGGCTACTGCACAAGCTGCACAGAACTAACACGCCCATATACCTAACGAGAGTGATACAAGAATACCTCAAGTACAGATCCTTCCGAGTCTTCATCAGGAACGCGCTGTCGTCACTACGTGAGATTCCAAAAGGCGTGCCACAAGGAAGTCTACTGGGACCTCATCTCTTCAACATCTTTACACATGACATCCCCCGAGACGAGAGATGCAACCTGTCTATCTATGCAGACGACGTCAAGCTGTACGTTTCCTCGCTGAAAGCCGAGATGGCGGCCATATACCTACAGAGAGCGCTCGACGCTCTCGTAGAGTTCTACAAGATGTGGCGCCTCAAACTGAACGAGGCCAAAACCGAAGTCATCATGTACACGAGGAAACGCGTCAGAAGGACACCAGACGTCAACATCGAAATGGGCGGACACGTCTTAGAATGGAAGGATGAAGTCGTTTACCTGGGCCTGACTATGGACTCACGACTCAACTGGAAATCTCACCTAGCCAAGATGCACGCAAGAGCCAGAATGGCACTCGGCATGATGAAGCCCATCTTCAATAGAAAAAGTCCGCTACTTCCCAGAACCAAACTCCTGACTTACTATTCGCTCATTCGACCGGTGCTGACCTATGCTATTCCCGTGTGGAGTAGCATCTCACAATCTGACTTTACAAAACTACAGATACTACAGAATCTCTGCATTAAAATCACATACAACACTAGAATCAGAACAAATTTGAAAAGACTACATGCGAGAGAAGACATTCCGACCTTATTCGAATACACTCACAGACTGACAGACCGATTTTACAAATCTTTAAGACACAGTAAAAATAAACTCATACAGGAAATCGGTCAATACAATTCTCCCAGCGACTTCACATTCAAATACGTACACAGACTACCCAAACACATTCTGATGGACCTTGACCACATCTGGCATGAACCAGATTCAGACGCCGACGAGTGAGCGAGCAGTAGGTATTCCCAAACTCCAGACCCTTCCCCCGTAACTTATGTTTATATATCTATGTATATATTTATATAATATCGTATAGTATGTATGTATATGTATGTTTATCCCCTATAGTCCCATAAAGTATATATCTACATAAAAACAGACATACACCCCACACACACACAATGCAGGATATCGTACACCGATATCACTGAAGGCCGACCGGGTTCATGTTGACCGCCGGCCGAATCTTCCTGGATGAGGTTTTTCATGGTTTCCTCATTCCCGAAGGCAAATGCGGAAGAACTCCAAATAAAAGGACATGACCGCCTCCTTCCCACTCCCAACATAACACAAACACACACGTATGTATTTATGCTTGCGGGCGATCAAGAGTAAATGATGAGCAAAAAAGATGCAATTTTAGTAGGGTTTTTAGGTAACAATTTTTCCCTACCGATTAAATTCAGGACCTTAAGTCTAATAAACAAGTAAAATTTTTAAATACCCACATGAGGTAAAGATTGCGAGGCGCAAATGACGCCGTTCTATTTGTATAAAGAACATTAACTTTAAATTCAGTAAATTTAAATGATTCACCTCTTCAAGGAATATAAGAATCTAGTAAATAAATAAAAAAAATAAAAAAAATACCAAAGCACACACATAATAAGCGAATGAAATTGCACCACTGAACTCAAAAAATGTTGAAAGAATGGTCAAGAATTGTAATCTATCCTTTCGTAGATGGCGCGAGTTTAATTATTTTAGGCTAAAACGCTTTTTACAAGTTATGCTTTAACTTGAAGATGAATTAAATTTATTTGCCCGTTTATACGCAGTAAGAATATGTATAAATAGTTTTGTCCATAAAAAGACTCAAATCTTTCAAGACTCAAATCTAACAAATACAATATTAGATTGAATCACCGATACAATATTTTGTATGTTAGCCTTCCTGAAAGATTTGAATTTTTATCGACAAAACTATTTATACAAATTCATATTGCGTCTAAACGGGCGCAAACAATTAATTCATATTAAGGGGGTATTCTAGTCTAGAAGCATGAATTGTAGGTATTTTTACAGCTACAATAAAAAGAAACAATAATATTTTTACAAACCATTATTTTACCACTTATTGATTAAAGATTAAAAAATACATGAAAAATAAAACAAATAAAAAATTTTTAATTCAAAAAGTTACAGGATGTTGAAGTGGGGGGTCTCAAAAAAATGGCGCGCCCTGGTTGGCACGATTGCAATCCTCCTAGTAGTCTAAAAAAAAAAACAAATTAATTCAAAAAATGCGGTTATGGCCCGAACTAAGGAAAAGGCAAAAAAAATTTTTTTTCGCAAAATGGCGGCTGTCTGAAATAAAAAAGACATTTTTTCACCAGTTTTTTTAACATTCCAAATTTTTTTTAAATAGTAAAAATTGAAATTTTGTTATAGTTTTGGTTCGGGCGATAAAGTTATGTAAAAAGAAGGCTCACACAAAATTTCAAGTAAATTGGTTCAGTAGAACTTGAGATATCGTGTCAACCGTCTCGAAAAAAGTGGTTTTGAGAAACACGCGTTTGCTCTATTTCGATTTTAGTTAGATTCCATCTAAACCAGTAGAACTAAAAAGGCTCTAACTTTAAAAAGAATTTTGAAAAAATATTTTAAGGAGATAGTCTTGAAAATTTAAACCACCGATATGAAGAAATTTTTTTTGTAGACTAGAATACCCCCTTAATGTTTTAAAGCATAATTTGTTAAAAGCGTTTTTCCCTAAAATAACAAACACAAGCCATCTACGAAAGGGTAGATTATGAGTTCTTTTAATATCACCTTAATAGATTATATTTTATATAGATATTGTTTCGAAGCACCTATACATTATTATTCATTGATTGTATTTATTATTTTAATATTACATTGGTTACATTAATGACGTATTGCCCATCTCACTAGGTGTGATGGGTAATATGGTGTATGCATGTAATCTTATATCTATATGTGTGTTGTGTTATATCTATCTTATCTATTTCATCTGTTTACGTATTTTATGACTTTGTATTGTATTCACTTGAAATGTTATTGTTATATATCGGTTTTATATATTGTCGAATGTCTTTATATGCGTGCTTAAGTGTTAAAATTAATATTGACCTGCTGACAAATTACCTTGGCAGTTTAGCGGGTGCTAATATTGAAAAATTAAAAATAGAACGCATTAGTGTAACTTTGTTAACTTAAAAACGATTTATCAAAAAAACAAAAAGTTTTTTTCACCTGTATCGTTGTTTGGAAACGCCAGCAATCGTCCAGTTATCTGTCTCGTGGTTCTGATTTCATCCTGCAGAGCTTCACTGGTCGCCGCTATTCCAATTGTGTTCAGAAAGTGATGGGATATCCAACAGAAAGTGGCAATTTTCATGTGAAGTGGCTGTAAGCAAAATGTTATATACACGATGTTCGTAACACAAGCGACAAACTTAAATCTACATCACATTACTAATATTTCATATTATCAGCAACTGAATTGTTAAAAAAACCTTTTGAGCCTAATAAACTTGGAATTTTTTAGATCAATTTTAAAAATAAATGGTCGCTAAGATATTCAATGACTTTTAAAATGCATTGAAGAGATTAACTTCAACGCACGGATTTTTAAAGATATTGAACAGCTGATTTCAACCCCCTTGCTACCAAGTTATTCAAATTTGACCGGAAAAATTCCTATTTCGAAAATTTGCTCGAAAATGAAAGCTCAAATATAAAAAAGAGTTATATTGAAGTCGCTTTAACTGCGAGTCTCCGGACACCAAGAATCAAAATAAATTATATTGTAGCGAATTCAAAAATTTAAAAGGTTATTTATCACTAACCGAACTTCCGACTGATGACACGAAGGTAACCAGATGTAAAATAAAAGGCAATGGACCAAGAAGTAGCTAAAATACAAGCAGGAATGATTAGCAAAAATTATAATGAATGGAGAATGATGGAATGATGATGTTGGTTCTATTTTGATTTAATGAGTCGCAAAGTGATTTTTCGCCTTCAAACCCCCCGAAAATGTCCATCATCAGAGCAGCTGCAGAGTACCTTTGTGCCGTAAGTCTCCTACAACAAATGTAACGTTGATAAGGAACTCCAGTCCAATTTTTTAAATTTTTTAAATGAATAATGACCTTCCAACTTTAATAACTGCATGGTTAGTTTTAATAGTTAAAATAAATGTCAAAGTTTTAATTTTTCAAGATCCCGGAAAACCACCGTATCAAGTGTGAATCGTGTGACGTCATCACTCTCCAAAAGTTTTTGTTATTTTCAACAGTTGTTGTCATTTTGTATGGAAAATCAAAGAAGGAATGACTTTGTGTGTCAGAAGTCGAGTCGTTTTTTATTCAAGATTAACTGTTTTTAATGTAGAAAAACATTAGTTAAAATGTTAACATCTCTACTATTATTTTATTGTACCAAAGTGCAAATAATACATCTGTGACCGCGCGTGGTAAACAGTTTATTAGTGTTCCACGATCTGCATTATTATATGTAGGCAACTAAAAAGATACAGCACCGAATCAGCTGTTCGACGTCCGCCATTTTCGAGTTCGGAGTTCGGAGCCGAAGAATAGTAAGTGTTCTGAGAATTAAGGAGAGCGGTTAAAAGTTAAGCTAAGTTGCTAAAAATACAATAATACCAACTTGACAGTGTGCTTTAATGACACAATTTAAAAATGGACTTATCATTTTTTTAAACTCAGCGTTTAATATTATTTAATATAACTTATATATTCAGGATCAGCGTTTATTGATCTATATGAATATATTTTTTTAAAGCAATAATATTTTTCACAGAAGTTCCTTATTCATTGGCAGGATCGGTGGAATCATACGCGAACAGCACAGATATGGGGTCTACTCGTGGGCTGGGGTATTGTAACAGTAAAAACCGATGACGCTGTACAAATCTCAAGTGCACCCCACTGTTGAGTTTGCAGCCCGTTCTGGTCCAGAACCCTAAAATACCTGATAAAGTCGCCTATTCGTTTGATAGATTCCCCAAAACAAACGGAAAAGATTTCTTTGGACCACATATGTCGGGTGGGAACGCTATCCTTAATCTACCGGTATTTAAATGCGGAGGTTCTTAATGAGGAACGTGCGGCATTAATTCCTTCGGCACCGGTGGCAACATGTGAAGAACGGGTCGCTTCTATGACTCGATCCCATGTTCAACAGCTCGGCTGTGGAATTGTTTGCCGGTTTCCGCGTTTCCTCCCTTTTCTCAAGAGACCTCCAACATAGAATCCTCAAAGTCAACAGGACCTGAAGGAAATATTTTGCCTTGGGGCTAACCAGTATGGAGTTGGACAATACTTAGTGTCTTGGAATCTGTACAATTGTAATAAAATAAACAGAAAAATATAAGTGTACATAAAATTAATTACCACAACATTGTTACTATAATTACTTAAGGCCAAAGCATCCATCAGCATATCATAAAATTTTCCTATGGATTCCATATCCAGTCCTTTAAAAGCGTGTTCATCACTTGCTAGTTCCACTGTCGTAAATTGAAACACTTTATTTTTCAAAACGCTAAATAAAGGATTATTCTCTTTTTGATAGTAATCTGGCCGTTTGAATGTCTTAACCAATGATATATTTAATATATATGCGTACGAACTGATTATATTTACCGTATTGCAGATTTGGTAAAAAAAGAAATCTGTTGTTAATATCGAGGTGTAAGTCCACAGACTTAGACAAATATTTATTGAATCTATCTCCTGTTTTATTCTATCGTATTGTGCAAAGTAATGAAAAACGTCAAGAAATATAAAAGATATATCCACCAAGTGTATAAAAGTAAACATACTGTTTCCTTTGTGAATGAATCCATTGAGGTTAGGCACTAAACGTTCAATTTTGTCAAGTAGTATCAATGTTTTCACAATTGACTTGGATCTGGTATTGGATAATATATTAAATATAACATTCACTGTCTTTACAATATTTAGCAATGCTAATGCTATAAAAGCTAAAGGTAAACCTGATATGTACGTATGACGTACCATTCCTGGGATGTAACACAATGCCCCAATACATAAAAAGGTGCAAAAAAATATTATACATAATGTGTTTGATATATTCAAAGTTGTCAACTTATCACCAACGAAACTGTAACTTTTCACACCAAAAACTGTGTAGAGAAATTTAAACGGTTCCATTTTCTTTTCAAAAGCATTTGCGTTGTACATTTGATAATTTATTTTGCATTTCATATTTCCTTTCATTCTAAACATGACTGCACCGCGTTGGTAAAGTATGAATAAAATTCTCAAATATATCCAAAATTTCAATCTTCTTCCAAGTACGTACGATGATTGTGTTGGATATTAATTGACGCACGATAGCTATTTACTTATTCGGTGAGATAATTGAAAGTGGATACATATAATTATAATTACTGCAAAAAAACTTTTGAATTAATGTATTCATATGGTTACCGTCACTAATTCGTTGTAATCACCTAATCTAATAAAAACTTTGACATTATCTTTGTTTCGAGTTTGAAGGAAAATTATTTTAACTGTCATTTTCAAAATCGGAACTAATTTGTCAAAATTTCAGACTATCCCGTGATTTTTCATGGGACTAATCTAGTTTTCCATGAAAAGAGTGAAATTTGAATCATAAATACTAATTTCGGTTGTGTGTCTGTCCTATTCAATGAAAGTGGATTCGCTTTGAATTTATAGGTCATTTTCAAAATTAGAACTGATTGTTTGAAGAATTTCATAAAGTACCTACCTTCAAAATAACATTTTTAACAGAATATTATTTGTATTGCCGTTCCCAAAATTGGAATTGATTTTTTGAGAGTTCATACTATCCCGCGATAGTTTTCCATAAGAGTGAAAAATTAATAGTCACCAAAATATTTCTCTTCTGGAAAATCGCTCACAAATAACCACAGAAAATCTAAATCGTTTTGCTAGAAAAATGGTGACGCTGATTCACATTAGATGTGTCGACTCCTGGCTCCCAAGCAGACCAATTAAATTCAAGAAATAATTTCGATATTTGAATAAATACATATCAAACTCACTGACAGAAAGGGGATCTTGGGGCCAGTCTATATCTTTCACAACCTCCGTACGGCACGTTTAGCTACGTCACAAACGCATGTTAACCCTCCTCCTATCGTGCTAAAAACTTCCTCGCGCTCCCGTGCAGTACACTCAGTTAATATTTATATGTTGTAATTTTTTAAAACAATACAAATATGTATTGCGGAGGAATACCTAAAATATGAACTCTATGTTTAGTATATTTACAGAGATATTCCAGTAATTATAGACCGTGTCCGCTTAGTTGACAGCACCCGCTAGTGAAGGTTAAATCACAAACGTCCTGGTTTGTGAAACGGAAAGATAGAGACTAGGCCCCCTTGGCACACCAGAGTTT
The DNA here is from genome assembly GCA_936435175.1 of Glyphotaelius pellucidus. NCBI lineage: Eukaryota > Metazoa > Arthropoda > Insecta > Trichoptera > Limnephilidae > Glyphotaelius > Glyphotaelius pellucidus. The sequence goes on from OW386556.1 coordinate 20,661,113, forward strand.
CGAGCACGGTCGATCGATAAAAGTTTTTATCGATAATTTCGATAACTTCCCGAGCAGATCTAAGTAATTGAAAACATAAAAATTTTCTAAACCATCAATTTTTCGTTGGCGATCTGCAGTCATGCACAGAAACAGTGACAAGTTATCGATGTTATTGATAAAAAAACCTTTATCGATCGACCGTGCTAGATACCCAGACTAGACACACCCACAACACACTTATACACATAGTTTTATCTCTCTGGTGCAAAACACGATTTTATGCCTTTTCAACATTATTGATTGTTTATCAATAGATCGTTGACATTTCGGCCATTTTCTATTCGCTAATTGATGACTTGTACCTGCCTTATCATGTTTTATTCATATAGTTATCAATAATTATATGTTATATGCAGATGACATATTTTATCCTTTGATAATGCTAATAATCATAGGTGTCAGATATCACTGTTTTTTTCCGGCACGATATCAATGATTTGCAAGATTTGTTGCTATTTAATATTCTTCCTTGATGAAATAAAATCTTTTGTATTGTAAGGCAGGTGCTTAAGAAGTGTGAGTAACCATTGAGGAAGAGCAGAATATTAATTTATTAGTCATTGAAATAACGAGTCTCGGTTTCAAGATTCGGTTCAGAAATAAGCAAAACTAGGTCCTATTGTAAAAGCCTTCATTCATAAAATGTCTGGACGATCGATAAAACCCTATATCAATGCGATATTTACCAAATCCGTCGTCTATGGTCAGTTATCAATAATTTTAATCACGCTCAACAATTGGTAAGAGATATTCCGACGGATGATTGATAACTTTTAGTCCGGCTTCCATAGTATCAGATAAATTTCGGTTAACTGTCAATACACGCATTTATTCGGATAATGTCTAAATGAAATATACTGAACTTGATCATTTTTCACGTGCAGCCGTGAAGTTAACACGATGTCAAGCGATGTCAAATGACTTTTTTCCAACATCAATCCTTCTCCACTAAATCCTTTCTTACGTATTCTGGTAAAGTAAAGTTATATATTAGTTATATAGAGAGGGAACAGTGGCGCATCCGGCACAACAAAGAACTGTATGATATATATCAGGCCCCTAACATTTCAGCCCACATGAGACTCCTCAGGTTGGGGTGGGCTGGACATGTACAGAGAATGCCGGATACACGCGTCCCCAAGAGAATTTTGACTGGACACCCAGGTGGAAAGAGAAAAGTGGGAAGACCCAGACTGAGGTGGGAAAACGAGGTGCGACAGGATGCAGCACAGCTTTTCCAAATAACAAACTGGAAGTCAGCCGCTGAGGACAGGAGGAGTTGGAGGCGAATGTTGCAGGAGGCCAAGGCTCGATATGGGCTGTAGCGCCATCGGAGAGAGAGAGAAAGTTATATAAACAAGCGTTTTTTCCACTTTAAGAACAAATCTAACATTACTTTCATGTTCCGACGCCATTTCTGTCCAACATCAAACGAATAGTAATAGACACGAATGATGCAACGCGTAGCGTGCGATCAGCACCGTCAGTAGCGTGAAACTGACTTCAAACCGACAGCTGCCGCGTAACGCCGTGAACGAACACTAGCAAAATCGTACGGTGGGTGGTCACGAGCGACACGCATGCTACGCGCACGAGTCTCGAGTAGCTTGTAAGTAGCGTCATGTACGGAGACACTAAGACGCGATCAACTAATTTCGTTCGATTTTTGAGGAACTAAAGTGGTTGAAATATGACTAAAGAAATGATTAACCTCTCGTTTAGTCAAAAAGTAAATGCGGACTACCAATGCATGGTTAGTATTTCAATTCAAAATTACCAAATTATTAATGTGTGTTGCCAGCGTATATCGAATTCTTATTAATCTCTGTCAATTCGGTTCGGCTATCAACAGTGAAACTGTGCAAGAGATATCGATATAAAATCATCGGAAGTTACGCCTAACGATCCGATATTGTAAAGTTATCGATTTCACCATGCTTATGATTAAATTATTTTGTTCTTCGTAATTTTGCTCCAAATTATCGAAGATTCTGAGGGTTTCAAATATGCTGGCCATGTAAAAAGAATTTATTCCAGAAGAGAGGACAGTCATGACCAGTGAAGGGACCCAGTGGCAGACCAAGAAAAGGTAAGAATAAAACCAGTGGTAGGCACTGTAGGCAGAGAGGATGGACAGCCACACATCTTTGTCTCATACATTCCTTGCATTTTTCTCGTTAATATAATATCACCTCATATCTTTGTTATTCCGACTCTTGATGTGACCTGTGTCAAATATTTGATTCACCATAATGCTTTCTATTTCTCTGGCATTCCCTATTTCTTCTTCATCATGTATTTTCTTTCTTTCTACGAAGTAAACGCCGTTAATACACCTTACGTTCCAAAATCATCTGAGAGACCCTTTCTTATTACATTACATCTTCTTATTACTTGTATCAGCCTTGCAGAGGCAAAATATGGCTGAGGAAGGAAGAACTTAGTATTAATGCCGTAGAAAATAGATTTCTTTCAGTGTATGTGTGGTAAAACTTTGTTTTGTAATTCAGATGAAAAGTTCTGGAAAAATTCTGTCAGGATCTTCACGTTTTTAACACGGCCGTACAAACTTTAATCACACATTCACAGCAAGAAATCTCATTTCTATGGCATTAATTCTATGTTCTTCCTTCCTTTACCAGTTTCATGCCTCACTGCCATATAGGGTTGATAATGATACTCCAGTGAGGACTGCTAGCTTTGCTTCTTTGGATATTTTTTTATTAGCTAACCGTGTTCTGTTTTGACGGCCTCCGTGGTCCCCAGGCAAGACTCTCGACTCACAATCCGAAGGTCGCGGGTTCGAACCCGGCGTGCGCAAATAAATTTTATTTGGTTAAATTGTGTTAATTCACAATTTATTCATTTAAAATAATATAAAGTATATTTGCGGCACGTTCCAGAGTGGAAGATACTATCAGTATCGCCCTGGTGTAAGACCACCATTCAGAATTGAAACGTTGCTTGAAATGGCTTTAGCCGTGTTTAGTGACCAGATCTGAATAGCCAGGTACTTCCCCACCTTCCTCTTCCCTATCTCCTTCCCCTCCCCACTACCTTCAGCCTCACAACATACCCCGATTGGGGATGCCATAGTCTCACTGGCTCCAGACGGGAGCAGTTGGGACTCTTGTGCGGTGTTAACTGTAAAAAAAAAATAAAAAAAAGTCCCCTTGAAGTTTCCTGCATTTATTCTTCTTTCAAAAATCTTATCAATAGACAAACTTCGTGGAAGAGGATTGGAGCAGATTGTGAGGGTCTTGGGAAGTTGGTGAGAGACCAGAGGCAGTAGAGAATATATTTTGTGGAGGAGGCAAAAATTTATCCAGATATATAGCGCCGTGAAGACTGGTCGCCGAAAATGTTCCTTCCTTGATAATGTGGCAATTGCGAAAAAAACATTTGGTAGAACATTGTCCTTAACTGCGTGAATTGACTTATGACTTCTGATTTCCATAATGTATATTTTACATCGATTTGGACAGGTAATAAAATTGCGAATAAAAACCCGAGAGTTATTATCCTCAAGATTGATAAATAGCAAAAGGTGTAAAAAATACTTCCATGGAAAGATTAAATATAGCCATGTTAAAATCGATATTGTTGGACGATGCATGTTAACTATAAAGCAGTAAATCTGCTTTCCCATGTGGTGACAAATCCACGATGCTGAGCTCTGTCATTTTTATCATGAGACAATATTTATGTAGCTTTGAATTACATAAAGTGTAAAAATTAGTGACCATGATATGACGTTATTTTATTTATTGAACGTCCACAGGGCTTTTATGGACAAGGTCATAGACAACGTACAATAACATGGTAAAAATAGGAGTAGGTAGGTACAATATTTACTTTTAAAAAATTAACAGAAATTTAAAAAATAGATAATGTGTCAGATATATTCGGAACTGTAATTATTTTTGCTTTTTATGAAGGATGGACAGGTTTTGAATTGGCTGTTCGATGAATATGGTGTTGAATAATATTATGAATAGCTGGTTCGCTCTGGTTATCACAGTGGAACAGATAGTGGATGGTAGATGTAATAGGTTTACGGATATTTTTTTATAGCAATTATGAGAAAACGCGGGGGCCGAGAAATTTAAATAATAGGTGTATTACAAAACTGTTGCTGTCACTGTAGCTGTTACCCTACGAATACTGAGCGAAATGGACAACTGCACTTCAGACTTGAGTATTGCTAAAAATAAAATCGTCAAAATCAAGGTTTTGTGTTCATCTGTTTTCTCCTTCAAAACGGACCGAAAATATTCTGTCTTTGCTTTATTTTTTTAATTCATGGTCATATTTGTACAACGGCGATCAAATTAGACAATTTTGGGAATTTTCAGAGGGTCTTAACTCCTACAGCAAGTAACTTATCAAAAAAAGCCACTTGTCGATATAATATTATGTTTAAAAAACCGCCCACGTTTCCTATTAACATTTTTAGAGCCGTCTATGAATATTTATTGAAAAGTGTGGGAAAACTCGGTCAAAACCGAGTGTAACATAAATTATGATAAAGTAAATATATTTAGGCAGTTCGATGATGTGTGAACAGCTTCAAAATTTTTGTATTTGGGTTCTTCTTTCATGAATGAAACAATTATGTCTGCCGAGTATAATGGAATATCCAGACGGTATGGTAATTAAAACATAATTCTATACGATTATTCGGCATTGCCCAAAAAACAGAATTCGAATTACGACTATCTTTCATGTATATAAATATCAAAAACGGTTGCTAAACCATTCATCCGATTGAGATGAAACTTTGGGGATTTGATGTGCTCATGCCCGCGATGGTTTCTATTTACAATAGTGAGCTCTGGTGCCATGAAATTATGCGTTGCTAACTATTCATCCGATTGCGATGAAACTTTGGGGATTTGATGTGCTCACGCCCGCGATGGTTTCTATATACAATGGTGAGCTCTGGTGTCATGAAATTATGCGTTGCTAACCATTCATCCGATTGCGATGAATCTTTGGGGATTTGATGTGCGTATGCCCGCAATGGTTTCTTTATACAATAGTGAGCTCTGGTGTCATGAAATTATGTGTTGCTAACTATTCATCCAATTGAGATGAAACTTCGAGGATTTGATGTGCGCATGCCCGCGATGATTTCTATATATAATAGTGAGTTCTGGCATCATGAAATTATGCGTTGCTAAACCGTTCATCCGATTGCGATGAAACTTTGGTGACTTGTTGTGAGAACGCCCGCGAAAGTTTGTTTAAAAAAATTGCAATATGTGGCACGCGAGCCGTTTGGAAACTAAAAGTACCGGGGATGAATGAATGGAATGCGGGAGGGGGGAGCTGACCTGGGAGGCACGGGGAAAACGGGAGAGGGGAGTGGGGAGAGGGAAGGCGGAGAAGGCGGAGAAGGGGAGAAGGCGAAGAAGGCGGAGAAGGCAGAGAAGGCGGAGTGGGAACATATGAGGGGAAGGGGACGTGGGAGAGGAAGGGGAGGCGGAAGGGGAACGGGAACGGGACGAATGGGAAAGGACACGTAGGGAGAAACAATTTCTTTATTAAGTGGCACAGCAACGCATGTTGTAAATAATAATCATAACCATATTTATGTAAACTAGCAGTTTAAAAACCCGCTCCGCAGATTTTAGCTGCTAGACCCTGCGGGCGGCTTTTGAGAGACAACATACAAAAGCCATAATATTTCATATTCTCCAATTGGACCACTTTCGGCAACGTTAAAGAAAATAATTGCAAACTTCACGAATTTATAATATTTAACGAGTTAACATGTTAACGTGTGTTTAACATTTTAATATTTTTAACCATATTATGCAATTATTTTTAACGATTTGTGGAAGTTGTTATATCTATGATATTTTCCTGTTTTAGTTGGTATTCCCAGCCTGACATCATCTGTTCAGTTGATATAAAAGATACTTATCAAACTCTGAACTTTGAAATTATTTTTACTTTAAAACAACATTAGTGTTTAAAACTAATAAAAACATTAGTGTTTATTTGAATACATTAATTATTCAATAAAAAAAACGTTTTTTTAATAAATTACACGCAAGAGCTTAATAATTATTGTTATGGAATAAAATACCTTTATAACTTTCTGCCACTTTTATAATATTAGTATACCCGGCAGGCGTTGCAATGCCACATAAAGAAAAAAATTGAGAACTGCGTGTCCTTTCACATGCGTTCCCGCCCGCGTTTCCCTTCCGCGTTCCTCTTACCTTCCCTGCCAACCCCCCTCCTTCGACCCCCTCCCGCAAACACCCCTTCCATCGTTCCCCTCCCCCCCACCCTTCTTCACATTATTCAAACAACTAGCACGCCACCTATTGTAATTTTTTTAATCAAATTTCATAACGCCAGTGCTCACCAATATTTACAGAAACCTTCGCGGGCGTGCGCACAATAACTCACCAAAGTTTCATCCCAATCGGTTAAATAGTTTAGGAACGCATAAGGGACAAACAAATAAACACCCATTTTTTATTTATTAAGATATCAGCGAACCGGTTTCAACTTACAACTAAAAGATAATATAAATAAGAAATCCACAAAAAAATTCATGATTCCATGATTCCATCACGAATGGTTTCAAAATAAGAAAACAATATATATTCCCAATTGTTCATTTTTCTTATTTTATCTTTCTGTGAGATCAATATTTCAACTGAAAAATCACCTGTCTAACTTTGTGAATATATTTTATCTGATCCCATATATCGTCAATATTCTCCGTTCAATCAAAACATTCTGCGTGAAGTTCACCAAACTCCATCAAGATAAAGTTACTTTTAAGTTATGTAATAAATTATAGAATTATTTATTAACAGGCGGACCCAGCCACAATCGACCACACCTCGTCTTGTCCTTGACATTGGAGATTAATGTTAGGATATTTAAATAATAATTCATTGTTTGATTTAGTGATTCCATCCACATTACGTTGTCTTTGTCCAACAGACCATTAAAGAATTTTACAGGAGGAGAAGGTTTTCTTTCATTATTTCAATGAAACATTATGATAGATGTTTACGATAAATCTGTTTCCGTAAAGGCAAAGGTCTCATTAGTTTGAATAATTCTTAGTTAAGTGATTAACTGTCATTTTTTATTCTTTACTTTTAATTTTAAAGTGGAGATTGAACAAAAATTAAAATGGTCTATTGGACAAATAAGAATCGAGGCGACGATTAGTAACTGAGATAAAATAAAAAGGAAATAATGAAGACAGAAGCCTCGTTATGCTGTATTTTTCTAACACACAAATGCATAAATTACAAACCCTGCAAAACAAAGCCACTCGATTAGCGTTGAATGCCTAAGTGAATCGGGTTCACACTTTTCATAACGACACAAACATTCCTCTGATAAAGGAGTTAATTATTACACAAGCGGAGAAATTCTGTCGATCTTTTTTTTTTACATTTTTTTTACAAAGGAGGCCCTCAGTAAAATAATTTCCCTCAGGGTCTATGTCATCTGGGATGCTGTGTGGAGGGTCTTTTTGAGGAGAGGAAGGAATGAACATTGGTCTTGAAGAGACCCATGTTGTAGGAAGGAGGAAACACAGAGGCCGGCAAATCGTTCCATAGCCGAGCTGTTGAACTCAAGAACGAGTCGATAAAACGGCCCGTTCTCATGTGACTAATGTCAACCATGTACATATGTTGAGCGCGTGTTGGGCGTGTCTCCCGACTATGAAACGGTGTCGAAGGGATCAATGACGCTAGTTCCTCAGAGCATCTTCCATTGAAATACTGAACAGGGACAGCATTCCCACCCCTCGCATGTGCTCTAAAGATTGCAATCCGTTCGTTAAGGTGGAAGAATCTATCAAACGGACCGCCCGTTTCTGCACAGAGTCGAGGGTATTTTTCAAGTATTTTGTAACTCCAGACCAGAGGTGGCTGCCAAATTTAACCGTGGGGCGCACTTGCGATTTGTACAGGGTTAGCAGTTACGTACTATTACAGTACATTTTTGAGAGGCTAAATTTACTCTGGCTTCGATGGAGCCCCCATTCCTGAGCTGTTCATTTATGGTTACACCAAGCATATCAATGGAGGGTCTGTTCGGAAGATTGCTTCCGTTGAAGGGGACTAGATTTTTATTTCGATCCCTTTTAGACTTAATCAGACATGTTTGGGTCTTTGAAACATTGAATTCAACTAGGTTATTCTTACCCCAAGAGAAAACACTCTCGAGCTAACCGTCCATTCTTTGCTTCAAAGCCCTCCGAGCCGTTGGGGTTTGTGTGCCCTTTGGGGGCTTGTCAAACAAAAAGCCATGATGGACTGTACTGTCATCCGCGTAACAATGAATTATTGCACATGACAAAAGGTCGTTGATGTGCAACAAAAACAAAGTCGGAGACAGAACCGATCCCTGTGGGACGCCAGCATTTATTGGATGCGAGGAAGAGGTGAAACCATCATCGGTCACCAAACAATCGGTCTAGCCGGACATGAAATCCTATAATTAATTCTCTTGCTAAATATAGTGAGAATGATAAATTTTAATCATAAAAAAAACCTACAGCAATCCTCCGAAAGCAGTGAATCCTGTCACAAGTCGCAGTGTAATATTAAGTCGCATTTCCCAAACCCTCCACAATATTAAAAAAATTAACATCCAAGTGAAATGTCACTAAATAAATCCATTTCCCATTACGTTAGAGTCATTAATTCATTAAACATATTGTTTTAGGAATTCTGAACATAAATGATATCCATGTCCAAGTCCTAAATATGCGTCATATATAATCGTGACATGATCGGTTTCATCGAAGTACATTTTCCCGATCGCTTAGGATGTTATTTTTCTCGAGATATGTAAGCAATTTGTTATTAACCTAATAGCTTTGAAAGTATAGAAGTGATGGATATGGGGCGGTAATTGGAAGGGTCGGAGCGGTTCCCCTTCTACTGCGATTGTTAAGCAACATAATACGTCGCCGCCGGCTCTTGAATCAATTGAACATCATTATGTTGGCCTAGAAATGGCGAATCAATAATTTACCAGGGTTGTCCAAGAATTAAAGACTACTTACTTACTTACTCATTTTAGGCGACGCAGACGTTTTTCTCAAAATATGGTGGCACAAACGTGTAGCTCAGAGTTTCCCCAAAAAAAATGAGTGGTGATCCGGCTTGGTAGTTGCTTCAGCGCGATCTTTGCATCCGTTTGAGACGAACGCTCCGCTGTCGAATCCCATCGTCTGTGAGGTGTGCTCATTTATTCGCTTTCTCAACTAGGAAGAAGTTCGCCCTGTTGAAGTTCATAAGCTCCCAATTTTGATCCCAGATGTCAGTAAGTCTACCACACAAACGATTTTGAGGGAAAATGGCTTATGCAAAGTGCATGCTCGTTGGGTTCTCAAAATGCTAAAGAACAAAATCGTGTGGAAAGCGCTCGGGTCTCTTTGAACCATTTTCCAACCAAAGCAAGGCTTTTGTGTTAATGTATGTATTCACCACCTAATCCCGGAATTAAAATGCAAACAATGACATGAATTGCATATTTTTCTTCACCTAAAATAAAATTTGGCCCGAAAACTTTTGGTGACCAATGAGGACGCGAAGGAAGAGGTGAGAGCATTTTTGGCGGCGGAGTTCTACGACAAGGAATCAAGGAGCGGGTTTCACGGCTCACCAAGTGCATCGATCGTAACGGGGATTATGTCGAAAAATTGTTAGGATATGTAAAATGTCAAATGATTTTTTTGTAATTATAATTTTTTTCTGATTTTTCAAATTAGAAAGGGCTTTATTTCTTGGATAACCCTCGTAGTTCACATTTTTGTATTAGAATAACGCATCAGTAATTTTTCGACGTTTTACAGAATAATTGGATTAAACTGATAATTACTAAAGCGATATGACAGATGTAATTTGTTTTGGATGTTTTCAATTTGATCGATATAAGTTTAAGACTAACGGCTGCGCGCTCTTTTTCACACAAAACTTAATTTCTGGATTTGAGGCCAAAATACCCAACCAAACTGAATAATTATTTTTTTAATCAAATTTGTATTAAAAATTTCTTACGGAAATGTGCTGTTTTATTTATTTTTGTTTTAAATTGTAAGAATTCAATTTTGCTTCATGTTAAAGGCAACTTTGAGAATATTATTATTTCCACATTAGGCCGAGCAACGCTTGGTTCATTTCAGCTAGTTGTCTATAATTTTTTCTAATGGGGTAATTGTAAATAACATCAATAAACTGCGAGCAAACGAGCAATTTAACTGGCAAAATAGCCCGCCAAATGGCTATAATGGCACCTTACATTTGCTACAAAGGATCGCGGAGTTCCCTCGAAGTGACGCGGTTTGCAAATCGCGCATATTGGGAATAGAATTCAAAATCAAATCGTGTATGTAAATTTATCGGGTTTTTATGGCGTTTCTGATGAAATTTTTTGAATTTAAATCGTGTATTTAAACCCAATTTTAATGTTAAAAACCTAACGAAAGTTACGTTATAAGTGTTTTGGCACTTGTCTCTCGAACAAACATTAAGTTGCTGTACCTTATCTATGTTATTATGTAAAAGCCGAATGGCGTTAATTTTATGAATAAATAAATAAATAAAAACTTTTATTAAACTTCAGCCTTGCTTCGATAAGAGTGTCACTTAGCTGGCGTGATGAAAAATACTGTTTTTGTCAAGAAATCTTAAGAATAAGAAACTTGTTTTATTCTCTTATTTTCTTTTTTTTTTAAATTCACTAAGTTTTTTTAAAATTTATTTATTAGTCAAAAAAAGATACATGTATTACAAACAAAATTTCATAAAGGATGTATTCGATGTACCTCCATAAATAAGCACGGCTTGTGTTTTTGGGGGGGGGTGTTATCACATTGGTTTTATTTGACGTTCAGTTCAAGTTTTCAGTATAATTTTTAAGGTGAGTTTCAAATTCTTTTATATTAGTATTCATGTTTCTAATTTTTTCTGGTAATGAATTATTATAAAATCCATCTCATAAGCGTCGCAGTGAAGACTAAAATAAATTAATGTTAAGAAAACTAAAATTCTTGCGGTTTTTCTTGGGTTGAGTGTCAATGTTTTAAAGTCTAAATTTTAGTTATAATTACTTATTTCTTTAAAACATTAACACTTTTCGAATTTTACATTACATAAAACAGTATAAGGCATAAAATATAATATAAAAAGTTAGAATTGCAAGTAATAAAGAGCTATGAGCGTTTAAAACAGCAAAGGATAGGAAATAGTAGTTAAAAACTTGTGTAGATGACGAAGCAAAGTGAAATCCTATTTAAGTAAAACAATATTAGAATGCCTAAGAAATATGCGTACTCAAAAGTTATTCTATTTAATAACACATATTTGTAACCAACTTTAGATGAAAATGAGGTACACAGTAAATGCATGTTAGCGGTCGAAGTATTGCTACAATAAAACGGTAGTACTAACCTTGTATTTCTGGCCGGCACGTTAAAATTTACGAGCTCCAAGAATTCAGGGCTATCAACTTTATTATGCAAGATTTTAAATAAAAAATACTAGATCCGAAACAGTAATTCTGACACCCAAATTTAATAAATTCATTAATCGTAAAAGATAAATGTAGTGTGGTTGTTCTTTTAATATCCTTAGTCTATCGTTTAAAAAGCTAAGGATTTTTAGTACTCTTTCTATTGTTTGAAAATGCACGTTGTAGTGTGGAGACCGTTCAGCTGAATTATATTCAACCTGACTCGTGACTAGTGTGTACAGAAGTTTTAATGCTTTAATGTTGGTAAATTTTTTAGCAACTCCTAGTACAAAATCTAAGTAGCTTACAATAGATAGGATCAGATATAAAATAGTTAAGTAAAAAATTTAAAAAAAAAAAATTATTCGCTTAAAAGTCAAGCGCGAATGGCAAAACCGTTGATAGTAGGACTATTATTACTGAAAAAATATTCGCTTAAAAGTCAAGCACGATTGGAAAAACCGTTGATAGTATGACTATTTGAATGCTTCTTATTGGGGTATATAAACCTTAAACTTCTCTACCAGCAGCTATTTTCAGTGTTTTAACTCCTAAAGAACGTCAGAAATATGCCTGTCAGCTACTTCGACTGTTACAAATTCCTAGTGATACCTTTGTGGCTACTTGGTTGGAATCCGTACAAAATAAGAGTTCGCTTGCAGAAAGTAATCAGCACCACCTGCTTCATAATACATCTCACCTTTTTTATTTTTTGTATGATAACTTCGTTTTCCCAGCGCTATAATTCACCTAGAGACGCTTTTATCGTCATCTATTTCGGATACAATATGATCTGCTGCATGGGAAAACACTGCAATCTATTCTTCTGAAAACAATCTTACGAAACTGTGGTGGATTTCTTTATAACCATCTCACACCAGAAGAAGAGGAATACCAAACAATTATTAAAAATAAAACGAAGCCCGTATTAAAATTCATTTACCCATTTTTAGTAATTTCAATTTTCGTTTCCGTTTTGATGGTTTTGGTACCAATAATTCAAAAATACTGTTTTGGGGTACACGTAATCATTATTCCAATGTTTAAAGGTGATATTCTTTCTCGAATTCTCACTGTTGGTATCATTTGTTTGTCAAAGACGATGTATAATTGCCTTTTCGTAAGTTTTTGCGATTTCATCAATGCGCACGTCGATGTACTGATTTATCAAATATCTCACATTGAAAATGAACGTGGGTTTGATAAAAGTGAATTTAAAAATTGGTGGAAGACGATTATGCAACGACATGAGGCCATTTTGACGTAAGTATTGATCACCATTTATATTTTTTTCCTCATCATCATAACATCTCAGCGTGGGATTTGAGTCCTTCTCCAAATCGCCTTTCCCAGTCCCAAGACTTTTCCATCCTGCTCCAATTTTCTTTCCGAAGTATTCTTCTTATTTCTTCATCTGTTTCTGATTGTCTACCTAGGTTGTGGTAAACTCCATTTTTTCGGGTGATTCCACAAACATTCACTGGGTGATCATTACGATGGGCGTTCATTCTATGAAAAAATCTTAGAGACGGAGTAATGAACTCTACTTTCCAATTTACGTACACAGAACACTGAATGCTGGAAAGGATAAAATTATTACATACATTTATATTAATCCACTTTTAATCACATTTTATTTGAAATTTTTCAAAAACTTTTATTGTGGTCGTAGCTTCACAAAAGATCACACCTTTATGACACCATCGTGTGTTATTATTATCGTATATTTATGTTGTACTGTGCAAAGGTAGTCGGTAGTCGGCGTAGCCAGGTTTTGATTTAGCGTGGGGCAAAAATAAACATCTTGACTTGGTACCGAAAAAAGTAGGCTTCTACAACATATTCATGCTGTAGGCTCTATGAATATAAAGAAAATCAACAGAAAAAGAAAAACATTTTATGAAGTGCGGTAAATTTCAAAACGCGGCTCGCTAGACAATCCCAGAGGCCAGCCAGGATGGCGCGAACGCCCCACATTGCCCCGCCTACGCCCTACCTACGCCTGCGCCCATGGTTGGGGACGTTTAGATTCTAGTAACCTGGTTCAGGAAATTGGAGGTGCTCTTGACTGGTTTGCTTTTGGATCTCTTCCACTGGTGAATTCAGTAAGTAGTGCTCATTTTTTTTTAAGTAGACATTTGAGCTACTTTTTTTAATTACTGATATATTTATTACATCCCCTCCCCCTCCCTCCATTCCTCCTTGCCTCTAAGCTATGTGAAATATACACATCTCACAGTTGTCTGTGTGAGAAGCATTTTCCAAATTTACCCCCTACTCTCCCCTACCGCTACAATATTTCCTTTGCAATTCCTCCCTCTACCCCTCCCGTGCGTTCCCGATCCCGATCCCGCCCCCTTTTCCTCCAGCGTCCCCTTCGCCTCGTGTGTGTTCCCCTTCCACCCCCAACCCCCTTCCACCCCCCTTTCCCCATCCCATACATCATCCTTTACTCTTATGATGAACATTTTTTTTAATTTCATGTTCTTGATTTTGTCCGTTAATAAATAATGTACAGAATTGGGTGGTAAAACCAGAGCAAATATTTATGTTCGCAGATAGGTTGATTTAAAAATATTAAAGTAAGTTACTTATTTAATTTTTGTAACTAACTAACTAACAATTTCGCCATTTCCCCCTCGGGGCAGAGAGGGCGGACCGCCAAACAACCATGTCTTGGCAAACACTCTTTGCCTCATTCGCATTCAAACATACTCTTCTATTATTCTAACTCTTGACATCAAGATATCACTCTTAAGTCAAGTATCTCATTCACTATATCCTGCCATGCCTTTCTCGAGCGTCCCCGATCCCTTCTACCATTCACATTTGGGTCATATATTCCTCCTTACACACCTTTCTTCGTTCATTTGCTCTACGTGCCCAAACCATCTGAGGGTCCCTTTCTTAATCTTACTCATTATGTAACATACTATAATATAAGATATTAGCCTAAGCAAGGCTAATGTTTTACACGATCATGTGTGGTTTTACCACACACGCCTCGGGTATCTCATGTCTACAGCATTCAGTCTACTTTTATCTTTCTTATGCCAGTTCCATGCCTCACTGCCATACATTAGAGTAGGTACTAGCACTCTATTGTGAACTGCTAGGTTTGCTTCTTCGGACCGTTTTTTATTAGCGCCAAAGTCAGTCCTCCGTTAATAGAGTTACCTGCATTTACCCTTCTTTCAATATCTCTCCGTTTACCCTAACACTTGCAATGCTTCTATCATACAAAGAAGCAATTGCCTGTAGGAAATTTATATTCACTCCATACTTGGACAAAACCTTCCCTTTTTCCTGTCAACTTGGTCTTATACTTTTTGTAGATCTAGAAAGGCACAGAAGAGATTCTGGTTTTTTTGCCAGACGTTGTTTGAGTATATGTAATGAGAAAATCTGGTCCATGTATCCCCTTCCACTCATAAAAGCACCTTGCATATCCCATATTTTATCCTTTGTTTCAATTCTTGCTGACTGAACTTAGCAGGTTAATAGCGCTGTGATTCCCACATTTCATAGACCTTTTACCTTTGTATAATGACATGATTACAGCCCTTCTCCAATCTAGTGGCGTGTAATCCTCGTCTAATTGGTTAAAAAGTTTGCACAACCATGTCAGAATAATACGGCTATCTCCTTTAAAGTATTCGGCAGCTATTTTGTCGAAATCAACAACCTTACCATCCTTCATACATCGATCTTTTTATTTCATCCTTGCTGATTTTAGTAACATTCACTCCGTCGTAGTTCATACCCGAGTCGCCGCTTGAATCACTATCACCCGGGTTGTTTTCCAAGACATCTTCAAAATATTTCATCCATCTCTCTTTTATTTCTTCCTCATTCGTCCACACTTTTCCATCTTTTATTTTTATCACTTTCATGCTTCCGTTCTCTGGACCACTCCGGGACTTTTTGGCCTCCTTCCAAAACAGTTAAATGTTCTTGGAAGTGGTTTGTCATTTTGATTCCCTCTTCCTCTTCTAAAACTAAACTAAAATATAATAAAAGCTGTATGAACTTTCTGAAAGGGTAGGAAAAAACGAAGCATAAAAAACTCACCGAAATAACAAATATAAAAAATAATACAACTGAAAGTATAAAAAATGTAATATACTTATTAATAATAATACATTTTACCTACAACAATGCATGTGATTATGTATATACCTAAATAGACCCAGGAATTAGAGTTGGGATGGGTAAGAGGTTTTTTCTTAGGTATTCTAGCGTGGATACGACGGATATATATAAAGATTTAATTTGTTACTTTTCTTTCAGCGCCAACAAACTTCGATGTAATGCGTTTTTCTGGTTGTTGTCTTTACAGCTGTCAGTAAGCACAGCTTGTATTTGCTTTGCATTGATTTATCTGGAGGTAAGGATTGTTAATACCTATTGAGACAAATATAAGTAATATTTAAACGATATGAATTTAGTAAAAAATAATAAGTTTAGTTGTGACCTAGAAATTCAGAATCTTCCATTTGCTGGACGGGCACATTAACCAATCCACCACCTCACCACAAAAACAAAACACCTTTGTTCCATAACCATTCACATCTACATGTGAATGGCTCGCTTTGGTTTGCCGTCATTTGAACCCAAAGGAAACGTTTTCACCTATAGATTGACTAGATAGACTGGTCATCTGATTCATAATCGTGTGGTGTCGCTACTTAACACCAAAATACGGATATAATAACGTATAACAAGATGGTGAAAACGGTTTAAATAAATAAATAAAAGTTCGCTGAAATGCACCATTATGCCAAACATACTAGGGTCAGTTGAAAACTAATGCCTCCTATTTTTTTCTGCTTAAATAATTTAATTAAGTGAAAATTTTGAATTTGGTGCCATTCCTCAAACCTTCTACAATCTACAGCAGTAGTAACTTTTTGATCACTGCAGTCACTTGCAAAATGGCCGGCATCGATGTTCGTTTTAAACAGCGTTCTGTGATTGATTCTTGACTGTAGAAGGTGAAACGCCCATTTGCTTTCATGAAAGACTGAAAATGTGTACCATGATGCAACAGTGGATGTCAGCACTGCTAGACAATTGGTTCGTCGCTATAATGAAGCTGAAGGACAAACTCCGCTGGCTGACGAAAAGCGGAGCGGCGCAGACCGTTGATTGCAGTGACTGCACGCAACATTGAGCGCGTTGATGACGTCATCTATGGTGACCGCAGATAACTATAGATATCGCATTCTCTCCTTCAGTAAAGGCAGTGTGATGATAATTATTCGACAAAAGTTTATGCAAGGTGGGTAACAAGAAAATTAACCGGCCAGAATAAAGAAATAAGAAAAACAATTGCCTCAGAACACTTGCAGCGCTTAGTTCCTGGGAAAAATTATGACCGGAGATGAAATATGGGTTAATTATTTTGAACCCGAATCAAAGAGGCAGTCGATGGTATGGCATCACACAAACTCACCAAGGACAAAAAAATTCAAAACTGTGTGATCGGCGGGGAAAGTTATGGCGATGGTGTTCTGAGTGTGACCGTGCTTTTACGATACTGTGATACATGCCCTTGTTAAAAGATGGACCAAAGCTGTGAATATGGATAGATTAAAATGAAAAGTAAGGAATTAATCGTCAGTAGTGTGGTTTTCAACCCGTTTAATTGCATTTTTTAATTCTTGACAATTAAAGGAGAAAAAAAATAGGAGGCATTACCTTTTGACTGACTCTAGTATATAAATAATACAAATGCATCTAAGAATTAACAATTATTTTTTTTCTTTCAGGATAAAATAATCTTGATTGTTTTGCCATACCAGTTTGTTGAAATATGCATATTTTGTTACTTTGGACAAACGGTAGAAAATAAGGTAAGGATCTATCAATTTATAAGGTTATTGAATTTAATTTAGGTTATTGAAAACTAATCTATGTGTAGTGTTGATTATTCATGTAGTTTCAGCTTCCTTTAATAGATGTCGATAGCATAGTTAGTCATACAAAGTTCTCCTATATCATAACAGATGACAGTTGAGTATGATATCTGAAAAGTACCATCTATCGTCGTTCGAAACATAGGTACGAACAGTTACAATGATTGGGCGGGCTCTTCCAATCCACTTGCCACAGCAGCTGAACTACTTAGCTTAGAGCCTAGTCTAGTAAGGACGTCTCTCCAGTTTAACACTAATTGAAACTTTTACCATGACTTAATAAATCAACTAGTAATCACAAGAACCTATAACTATTTGGAAGATACCCAACACATGTATAAGTTATCTTTATATTGTTAATTAAGATAATATAATAATATTTAAAGAAGGAAATTATTTGTTTGTATTTATTTCAATGAATATTTAATTGACTGATGCAGCATTTTTCAGTTATTTAAAACATAAGGTTTATAATTAATATATAGTCAGTCAATTAAGAGTAGAAATATTAAAAATGGAACTACAAAATTTGTAGGCTGGCAAAGCCAATTTAACAATCAAATACTATTATTTTAAAGCGCAATGACACTGAATATATATAGAATACTGTAAATCACATTTAAAAAACATTTTTTTATTCTTAAAGAAAAAAAATTAATCGAAGAAGCATTGTTGTTAAGGTACCTACTAAATGATATAAATTTAAGTTAAGGTACCTACTAAATGATATAAATTTTATGAAATGGTGTTTTACAGAGTGATTTGCTTTAATTTAATTTAAAATAAATTTTAATTTCACCGTAGGTTGAAAGAATCACTAATGGTGAGTTTAGTTACACTTCTTTTAGATATGAATTTGTTAAATATATTCAGATCTAAAATTAGAGTCACGATTTAAAGACCGGACAACGCTAGGAACTTAAGCTAGTATTAAATAAATGTGAGCAATTTCGAAACAGTGCTTTTTATTTTATTACAATATCGTTATTCTTCATTATGTTAACACAAAATTGCAAAGGTAAAATATTACTATTTGCAATTTTAATTTTGAGATCTTGCAATGAAAAAATATTTTTTCACTTTTATGCATTTTTAATTTTTTATAAAAATGTTTGTTGCACAGCTTTACATTATCACCATGAGTTATATTGTTAGTATTGCCATTTGAACAACAGTGGCGCCCTCCTATGTTTTCTACTCTTATTCGACAATGATTACAATGATTTCCGGGGAAATTCGTTGAATAAGAGAAAAGTAGAAAAAAACATTTTTAGACTCGAAGTCTCGAGATTCACAGAACTATTTGTGTAATTAATTTTTGTAATTCGTATTTTCAGAGTGAAGAAATAACTGTTGCAATCTATTCCACCCCTTGGCTTGAAATGGATTCTTCCGAAAGAAAACTTATTCTGTTGGCTTTACTTAATTCCCAACGGACACTTAAAACTTCTGGCGGCCCATTCAAAAACATCAGCCACGAAACCTTAAAAAATGTAAAACAAATTATTTATTTTCTAATACTTTTTCGGCACTGCACGGTTTATAAACTGATTTAAAAGAAAACAAATGTCAACAGTTATACTTTTGATTCCTAGGCATCAAAAATGTCAAATTTGTTTAGAGGAATCAGTCACACGTAATTTGTGTGTCTCACAATTATTTAAGGCGGTACACAACCCTAATAATTTTTGTTTGGACGAAACTCACATTTTAATCATTTTCGGCGAATTCATTACTATAATAACTTTTTTACTCCAACCGATATCTGGGGATGTAAGTTCTTTATTTTTTTAAATTAATAAAAACAATACCTTACCATTAATATATTTTACATACAACTATTTTAAAACTTTAAAACCTCTTTAAGTTCGTTTTTTCAACTATAAAGTTAGCGGTAAGCACGAGATTTTATTTTTCTAGACGATGCATAAATAACTTCGGGGGGTATTCATTTAGAAACATCTTAAATATTTGTAATACGTTCTTGAGAATTAATTAAAATGAACGCGGCGGAAAGTTCGAATCTCCAGGCCCGCTACGGTAAATTCGACCGTACGTTCGTCTAATACGCCGTGCCGTGGGCTTGAAAGAGCTGCATCATTATAGCGACAAGGAATGTACGTTTATTGCCTTTTTTGCCATCACGGTAATTTTAAAAGGGCTTTATCATTTTTATGGAAATTTATTTTCAGTGAATTTTTTTTTCTTTTCCAGGTACTGCAGTCGGCATACTCCTATGGGGCAGTTCTGAAAGAACTGTAAAAGTGAATATCACCAGATTGTCATCACCATTTTTTCTTTAAATAACTTACATCAATTGTTAAAAGGGTTAATAAGAAAATTAATTAATGCCAAAAATTTTAAAAAAAGTGATTATTATTGATATCCAAATGTTAATTACACGATGGGCATATATAGGCATGCTCGAATTTTATTTATTTTTTTGGCTCCCTTGTTATTGCGGCGCTTCGAACAAATTTGACAATTAATGCATCCACAGCATTGCCTTCCTCGCGAAGCAATCCCAATGGGTCGCTGATATTTTAAAGAAAGACAATTTTTTCTTTTTCAAGTTATGCTTGTATTTTTTTTTTTTTAATTTATGAACATATTTTTCAATAAATACACCAAATTTTCTTGTTAGATATTGCAATTAAATGTATAAGCATCAAGATAATCCTAATTTGAAAATTATTAACATTTTCAAAATTGTTTTTACAACTGACTTTTATGAACAATACATGTATTTAAGGCGATGCACCACGTCGAATAAAATTCGGGTTCAGTCCGCTAAATATGTAGATAATGATAAGCTTTTGTTAAAAATGAAAAAGCATGTTTTCATTTTTATTTTGAGAAGCTCTGCACAATTATTTAAATGTTTTACGATCATTTTCTAAAGAATTTAATTTTCCACATACACAATAAAACTATAACCGAAAAGGGGTTCGTATGTAGGAGATTTTGAACTTTAAAGCAGTGTTTATAGGTCGGATGCTTTATTTTTTCTGGGCTTATAAAAAGATTAATAAAAAAAAAACGATTATTTTAATTCAAAATATGTTTTCGCAGTATTTAATTAAAGCATCTAAAATATTTCAAACCAAAATCGCATGATTTTGCATTACTTAGTAGTGCATCGCCTTAAGATATTTTTTCATGCAAAAAACGTATTTGTTATCAATAATCACATTGGTTTACATTAATTAATCTAACGGTTTTTTTTTAAATGAAAGTTGCACTTTAACATTATACAGATTATACAGATCACCATCCACACATAACGTTACACCATTTATAATAGCTTTAGATACTCACCTAAAAAAACTCACTTCATACAAAAACATCATTATAGCTGGTGATCTAAACATAAATATACTTCCTAATGGCCACCCTCAAAATATCGATTACCAACTGATGCTTCTGGAACACGGCATTATTAGCATCATTAACACTCCTACCAGAGTAAGCAAAGACTCAGAATCATGTATAGATCACTTTATGGTAAAATCAAAAAGTCCAATATGTAGTGCAGTATACGAATCCACAATCACAGATCACTACACAATTATGATAGGCCTAACTTTGCTAACTAGAAACTCAACTCTCCAAAACAATACCACAAAAAAAATAATTGATTACGTTAACCTAAAACAATGTTTAGAAATAAAAACGTGGAACATCTTAGAAATTATAACTCGGCAGAAGAGGCCTGGAATTTCTTTTTAACTTACCTACAAACTCTCATTACCCAAAATACCAAAACGGTATACATACCTATTCCACACCGTAAAGTAAGACTTAAAAAATGGATTACCCAAAGCATCATAAATAGCATTAAAAAAAGGGACAAATTACACAAACAAGTCAAACTGAACCCATATAATACCTCGCTATATTTCTTCTACAAAAGGTACAGAAACATCTGTTCTTTAACAATACGTAAAGCCAAAGAATTATACTATAGAAACAAACTGATAACATCAAACTATGACCCTAAAAGCGTATGGTCAATACTGAGGGAAAGTTCGCATTCACAGAAGAAAAAAGACGATACCATAAAAAATCTACTCATTGATGATAAAGAACTCCACTTTCATGACAACCCTACACGTATCCTTAATTACATCAACAAACACTACACAAATATTGGAGCTAGCCTAGCTGAAAATATCAAAATTACCCAGCCTCCCCAAGATATTCAGGAACCTCAAAACAATACATCTAACGTAAGCAATGAAAATTTTAACAGACACTTCAAATTACAAAATATTACAGAAGAAGATACCAATAAAATAATTCATTCACTAAAGATTAACAATACTGCGGGTCCTGATGGTATAGACTCTAAAACTATCTTAACATTAAGCCAACAACTACTTATACCACTCACATATTTAATTAATCGTAGTCTAAAAGAAGGAATTTTTCCTAGCTTACTAAAAAAAGGCCTTATTATTCCAATTTTCAAATCAGGACAAAAAAATAATGTTAACAACTACAGACCCATTACGCTACTAAATACCATTTCGAAAATCCTGGAAAAAACTATTAAAAAACAGCTCCAACACTATTTAGAAGCAAAACAAATACTCTCGGTAAACCAACATGGCTTCAGGAAAAACAGGAGCACAGAACATGCAATAGCTACCGTAACGGACTTCATTACACATAATCTAGACGCTAAAAAAAAAGTTATCTCTATTTATTTAGATCTATGTAAAGCTTTCGACACAATTTCACATAAAAAACTTTTCAAGAAGTTAAAAAAAATTGGCATTAATGGAGTAGAATTCAATTTAATTAAAAGCTTCATGTCTGACAGAACGCAACAAGTTAAAATTGACAACAAGACAAGTGAACCACTTTCAATTACGTACGGAGTCCCACAGGGGAGTGTACTTGGCCCTTTATTGTTCCTCATTTATATAAATGAACTGTGCGACATTAAAATTGAAGGTAAAATCGTGACCTTCGCTGACGATACAGTTCTTCTCTGTCAAGCAGCCACATGGAAAGATGTATTTATAATAGCCGAAAAAAGTTTATCAATCGTCAAAAAATGGCTAAACAGTAATACTCTTACAGTTAATACAATCAAAACAAAATATATAACTCATAGTATTACACAAAGAGGTCAACCTCCATCAAACATAGGCTTGATTCTACATGACTGTACTTTATCCAACTGCCAGTGCGAACATATAGAAAGGGTAAAACATACAAAATACCTGGGGGTTATTATTGATTCACACTTACGCTGGACTGACCACATTAATTTCATCACAAATAAACTGAAACGAGTAATGCACCTAATAAAGTACGTTAAAAACATCTTCCCACTAATAATACTAAGATCGATCTATTTTGCACTTTGTCAATCCATTGCCACATATGGAATACTAGCTTGGGGAAGTGCTACAAACATAGCAATTGACCCAATTCAAAAAGTACAAAAAGCAATAATTAAACTCATCCTGCAAGTACCATTTCACACAGATTCTAGCGAAATCTACAAAGCATTAGAAGTCATGTCAATAAGACAACTTTATGCCAAATCTGCTATAATATACCTTGTCCAAAACAAACAACACATTCCAATTCAACCAAAAACCATAACAAAAACAAGGTCCTCAACAAATAAAACACTGAACATACCGATAACCCACACCACACATGGACAAAGACACTTTCAGTATTATGCAACCAAACTTTTTAATTGCATGCCCATTACTTTGAAACAAATACTATCTGCAAATACATCTACAAACATTCATAAAAAACATATCACTGACTGGATTAAAAATCAAGATATTAACTTTATACAAAACATTATTATTCCCAACCAAACATAACAAAACTATAAAAAGTATAAAATTAAATAAACCTAAAAATTAAGTAGTTTTTCAAGTATCCAATAACTATACATACACTTACAATTTATATATGTGTGTACATATATATATATGTGTATGTGAATGTGTATGCGGATGTATACGTATGTATGTATATATTCATATGCATGTGTGCAGGTACATGTATTTATATGGATGTGTATGTATGTATGTGTATGTTTATATATATATATACATATATAATTTTTTTTATATTCCTCTAATATATTTAAATACTTTTTTTTTCTCTTCTATATAACCAATGTACAATAACTGTTAAAATTTGAAAAAAAATACATATAAAACTTTATATTACAACACATAAATACTTGTCACACATAAACATAAATAAACACGTAAACACCTCAGCACAGGTTCTCCTAGTGAGGTGTTCACGAAACATACAACAATACCTATACACAGTTTCACCTTCACAAACCTACCTTACACCCAACATAATAAAATTATAAAGGTAAATACTGTAATGTAAAAAAAAATAATAAAAAAAAAAAAAAAAAAAAACATAAAAATTACTGTGAAGATTTATTGTGTTACATCATTGGTACAGTATGCAATTTTAAACACCTACTAATAAATAGAATGCAAATATTACAAAAGTAATTATTTTCACATACACCTTACCTTCCATTTATACAGAGTGTCTGGCGATAAAGGAGGAGAGATGAGGAGTAATGTGTGTTTAATAATATGTGTTTTGTGTTTCTGTAATTTGTTATTATTTATTTTATTTTATTAATATTTATCTATGAGCCTACAGAACAGTATCATCGGATTCTTTGCCAATTTTGGCCGGCATGTTGCCAATAGATTTAGAAATTAGGGAAGTTTTGACAAAGAAATGTCTGAAAAGAGCAAGACCTGTAAACCACCTTGATATTGAATTAATACCTGGTGGAGCAGTGCCTCTCCCTGAACTTCTAAAGATGATGAGAAAAAGAACGCTGAGTGAATGTCAGATGAGATGGGATAGATCGAATGTGGGAAGATGGACCTTCTCCTTCTTTCCATCAGTTAAAATCAGAATGGAAGGGGCATCACTATATTAATACATGAAGCAAAAACTTTGTTCCCCTTTTTACGAAATTGCGCGGACGGAGGAGTGTGAAATTTGCACACCTATAATTTATATAGAGAAAGAGTGCAGAATACCAATATTTTTTTTAAATTATGCATAAAAAATAGATTAAATCAATAAAAACAAACATTATAATTATAGTTTCGATAATTTAGATCACTAGTTTTGATAATGTAATCACCCAATTAGATTTAGGTTGGTCTTTTTTTATGTGAATACCGCACAAGAGTCCCAAATGCTTCCGTCTGCATCCAGTAAGACTAAAGCATCTCCAATTGGGGTATGATGTGAGGCTGAAGATATTGGGGGAAGGGAAAGAGATGGTGAAGAGGAAGGTGGAGAAGTACGTGGCTATTAAGATCTAGTCACCAAACACGGCCAGAGCCATTTCAAGCAACATTTCAATTCTTAATGGTGGTTTTACACCAGGGTGATATTGAGAGTATCTTCCACTCTGGAAAGTTCCGCAAATTATGAGTACACAAGAAATAACACAAATTAATCAAATAAAATTTATTTGCGCACGCCCGGATTTGAACCTGCGACCTTCGGAATGCTAATGAGATCCTTACCCCACGACTACGGAGGCAGTCTAATACTTAAAAATATTGAAAGTATAATATAATTGCTTAATTAGTAATTCGTTACATTCTTAATTAATTTTGATAATTTAATTTAATCACCCAATTAGATATAGGGTGGTTTTTTATGTGAATACCGCACAAGAGTCCCAATTGCTTCCGTTTGTAGCCAGTGAGACTAAAGCATCTCCAATTGGGGTATGATGTGAGTTATTAAGCCACCGCTCTCCGAATTTCTACCGATTTCTTACATATCTCCCTTAAACATTTGAAGTTTTTAAGCTCTTAAAAAAAATGTTATTTTTTAAGATAATATCTAGATACGTTCCACGCCGAAACGCAAATTATATGAAATTCCCTCGATAGAAAAAAATCGCAAAGTATGCTCCGAAAATTATTTAAAACAAGTCTATTTCTATTATTTTACAAGTTATATTTGTGAAAAAAATCACAATGTTTCTTTAAATGATACTTAAGATACCTTCCACGAGATTTTTGCTCTATTTTAAACGAGTCATGTTTTATTAAGCATATTCATTATTTTCGTTTCAATTTCATCATTGAAAATATTAGCGCGCTCTGTCCAACATTCGTAATTACATATCTCTCCATCTTCTTCTTTTTGAGCCGGGAAGCGTCGCCTTAAGATCTGGTCACCAAACACGGCCAGAGCCATTTCAAGCAACATTTCAATTCTTAATGGTGGTTTTACACCAGATATTGAGAGTATCTTCCACTCTGGAACGTTCCGCAACTTATAAGTACATAAGAAATAACACAAATTAATAAAATAGAATTATTTGCGCACGCCGGGATTTACGACCTTCGGAATGTTATTCGAGAGCCTTACCCCTCGATTAAGGATATTATTTAAACTAATGAAGGTATAATATAATTGCTTAAAAATAGTAGATACATAAAAAGTGAATACAATAAAGAAGAGCCACTCCTTCATTCCTCGTCGGCAATAGAGGCTAATATTAAAAATATTCCCATTCTTCCGATTAATTGTTTAGCATTTAAAACATTTTTTCAGGTAGCTTTAGAATTTTTTTCCTTGTGATGGATGATTCAAATTTAAAAAAATAATATCGTCACGATTTAATAGATACCTTCCTGTCTACTTTATTAGTTAGGTATATGTATAAAGATGTGTATTTTGTCACGATTTATAGATGCCCACACAATAATAATGCGTTGTTAAATTTTTCCTCGTGAATTCGATAAAGGTGCGATTTTTTTTAAGCAATTATACTCGTTTTTTTAACTACGCAGTTTGTTTCTAAGATTATGATAATTTATTAAAAGTTGGAGTTTACAATTGTTCAAAGTAAAATAATTGTACCGGAAAGCAGATATGTGTACCCAAAAAATAATTGAAATAATGAAGGAAATTAATGTTTATCTCATACCACACATTTTACGATAATGAGACCTTGTTAAGGTTGTTGTCACCGAACACGTGTCATGTGTCATACCAGACAAACAGGATAGAACCGTGGTTATTAAATGTCGGCTTCTTTTTATTCCATCTCCACAAAGGCAAAAAAAGTTTAAAATATGATATTGTTGAGAGTATCTTTCATTTTAAAACTAAGTAAAAAATATACTACATAAGAATAGAAAACAATTTTGAACAATTTTTTTTTGTTCTCTCCAGTCAAAGAGCCTCCCGCAGTTTCAACTGTCCTCTCCAGGGTCAAGGAGCTTCCCGAAGTTTTATTTGTCCTCTCCAGAGTCAAGAGTTACCCGTAGTTTTATTTGTCTTCTCCAGAGTCGAGAGCTTCCCGCGGTTTTATTTGTCCTCTCCAGAGTCTAGAGCTTCCAGCAGTTTTATTTGTCCTCTCCAGTCAAGAGCTTCCCGCAGTTTTATTTGTCGTCTCCAGAGTCAAAAGCTTCCGCAGTTTTATTTGTCCTCTCCAGAGTCGAGAGCTTCCCGCAGTTTTATTTGCTCTCTCCAGAGTCAATAGCTTCCCGCAGTTTTCTTTGTCCTCTCAAGAGTCAAGAGCTTCGCGCAGTTTTTCCACATATATTATCAAAATTATTGATTTTTTGAAGTTACAACCTTTTCAAAATTTTAAAAGTCTCTCAGTCTTGCATCAAAGCAAAAATCATTAATTCTGAATCATCCTATCTGGTACGTATTTCTTTAATTTTAACTTTTATTATTCCTACTAATGCGCCTTTTCCTTTTACATCTTATATAAGTGTTCGATATTTTTTTTGTTTGTAAAAACCCTAGGCATGGGCGCTCAATAAATAAATAAACTGTGTAATTACTTCATTAAAGCAGATATGAACTCTTAAAATTGTTTCTTCAAAATAGGCATATTTACTTTGGGGTGTCATCATTAATTTAATGAAAAACAAATACCTTTGTATAACACCACTATTTTATTAACAATATCAACATGTTTCGAAAACTATGTTTTCTTCGTCAGGATAATAAGTCAATAAATTATTATTATTATCAATTATTGACTTATTATCCTGACGAAGAAAACATAGTTTTCGAAACATGTTGATATTGTTAATAAAATAGTGGTGTTATACAAAGGTATTTGTTTTTCTTAAAATTGTCATTTTATCGCACAATCACAAAATAGAATACAACTTTATAACCCGTAGTGTTAAACCGAAGGATCACAATTTATTATTATTTACTGCCATTGTGTAAAGTCAACATTGCGTATTCCTTCCGTATAAATACTCATTCCGTGTAAACATTCTTTAAATTTACTGCTGAATAGATTTTTTCATTTATTTAATCGAAACCATTCATCGGATAACCATCACTTCTGCCATAGATCTTCTCAAGTGTAACTTAGAAGAGTTTGGTAACTTAGAAGAAGTACCCTGGTTCATTGGGGGGTTTTTCTAAGTCTTGGCGGCGAATGCGACTGCCCGCCTACTGCGTGGCGGGCAGGAATGAGAGAGACTGGTTAAGTCAATGCCTTTTGACCTCTACAGCCAGACTATCTCTATCTCTAGTTTTGCATTTTATTTGGAGTATGGACACACAGACCCCCAAACATACCCACCCCGTAAAACTTTTCCTCCCCTCTGAGGAAGTCCTCTCCTTCCTTTCCTTAAAAAATATCCCGCATACAGCATCCCCTAAGATGATATAGGCCCTAAGGGAAAATATTTTTCTCAGGATCCGCTGTGTGGAGCTAAATTTTGTACAGTAAATGTATTTATTAGTGTTATTTCGCCTGCCCTGCTAGGGAGTAGGGATTGTGGATTGTGTTTTGGCGGATGAAGTTTGATGAAGCTCAATTTGGGAGACGGGTATGGAACCGCCACCCCGGGAACCTTTATCGGATAACCAACACCTCTGCCATAGGTCACCCCAAGTGGTTCACTACGTTTGGTGATTTAGCGGGTTGAGGTTTGTCTAGGTCTTGGAGGCGGATGACCAGGACACACTGAACCCCAGATTCCTACCCACCCCTTAAACCCTTTTCCTTCCCAGAACTCTCCTTCCCTTCCTTTCCTTAAAAAACCCTCCACACAGCATCCCCAAAGATGACATAGGCCCTGAGGCCCTGAGAAATTATTTTTCTCAAGGCTTCCTGTGTGGAGCTCATATGAAACAAAAAAAAGTTAAAAGGAATATACGCTAGAAATATTTCGATTCTTACGTTTTCAAAATTTAAAATCGTTCGTTCAGGCTTCGGTCGTATTTGCACGAGACAAGTAAGTTTAAGTAAGAGGGTTTTTGTTAATTTTGTACATCCATACTAATATTATAAATGCGAAATTGCTCGAGTTTGTTTGTTACGCTTTCACGCATAAAACAATAAAAAGATTTTAAAAATTATTTCATAAATAGAATGCTAAATTATATGCGAGGACTATAAGCTGTATATTATGGTAAGCTCTGGCGTTATGAAATTATAAATATTAATATATTATATTTGTTATACGTTTTCTGTCGCTATCTAGTAACTTCTGTAACTAAAAGCGAGTAAAAAAATCGTTGCCATGAAAACGATGTTGATATATTTCTGGGCTCTCTGATAGGTACTGTTAGGTACTCAGCCCCCTACCTACTGGTCGGCTGCTGCTCCAGAAAATTCAAATATTAGATTATGTTTTATTTTTTTTGGACTAAATGACTTATGTTTTGGAATAAATGTGAGGTGGAGAGTTCCTACATTAAAAATATATTATATAGTGCTATTTTTTTATATAGTGCTATTTTTTTATTATATTTACAAACTTCTATATATTTAAATAAAAATAAATATCCGAAATGTTTAAATAAAAATATAATTCCGAACGAATTAAGAAAATTGGATAATTCTTTTTTTTTTGAGCTATGCATTACGAAATTTAGGTAGCACTTGATGTTTGAAAACTGAATGTAACGGGAATAAATGTATGGAATGCGGGAGGGGGTAGGGGTAGGGGCGAAACTTGATAAGTGCAAGCGCTACAGTAATTTTCCATAATACCATGCGAGCGAAGCCGCGGGCAAAGCTAGTAATTTTATAAGAATGAAAAAAGTTAATCAATGGAGATTGTCAAAAATAGACTCAGCCATAAAGGAGTATTTTTTATTGATTTGTATTTGTATTCATAGTTAAGTCATGAAAAAAAAATTATATTTTACGCTTATATTTTTTGTTACGTAAATAATAATTTTATTGTAATTCCAAACAATACAAAAGGAAATGCTTCAATTTATCCGTAGAATATTTTTTGATGTTCATAACATGGGTTTTTCAAGACCCATGTTCTCTCCTTTCTCTCTTCCTCCTTACAGCATCTTTAGATATTATTTTCCTCAGGGCCTCCTATGTGGAGTTAATTTTTAAAAAGTCCACATATCATTAATACTCACGACATATCCCAGTCGAGGATGCCGCAGTCCCAACGGCTCCAGAGGGTAGTTCGACTCTTGTGCAGTTTTCTTGTTACGGACAAGTTTGTTGTGATAAGTTTGAAAGTACTTACCTGGCTATTTAAATCTGGTCACGGCTTTCAAGAGATGGGGTTTTTACCAGGGCGATACTGAGAGTATCTACAATTCATTTACCAATGTATTATAATTCACAAAAAGCTAATATAAACTGTCAATGGCTTTTTTCGTAAGTAAAAAAACCGAAACCTCTCTGAATTAGGATTTTTTTTAATTATGGGACAATAAATACCGTTTTTAATTAGAATGATTTTTCTTAATCTTTCTCATAAAACATTATAATAAACTTTTTATATCGCATCATCATAAATTCCTTGGGTGCTTCCATTTTTCAATTCACGGACATTAACGAACGAACGCGAGATACGATAAGTTCATTTTACGAACACATGCATTCCCGCGCAAAAAACTGTCAAACTAATCTCGAGAAAATATTTTCCCCCGTTTTTATTAATTTTGTCTAAGATTTTTTTAATGGTTATTAGTTATTACTTATTCTTATGAGTGGCTACTATAGGTTAGGATTTCAATTCAACATTACCAATTTATTAATATTTTTAGGTAATTGATTGGCGTTTGACGTTTTGGAGTGTGAATTCGTACGGGTTCACCGCTGTTGGAGTATATCGATTTCTTATTTATTCATATTATATTATTTATTCACGTATATCGATGTAAAATATTTCTCTGTATTTAACATGAAGAAGTAACCTTCTCTGTTGTTGTTTCTATTGTGAGTTTCATTTTTGTGTACTTACTTGTTTCTTCTGTGTATTCACTTGTTTCTTCCATATTCTCACAACGTACAATTGGGGATGCCATAGTCTCACTGGCTCCAGACGGGAGCAGCTGGGACTCTTGTGAGGTATTAAAATTAAAAATAAAATTTAAAAACTTACTTGATTCTTTTATGTTACTTATTCATTTGTTTCTTCCATTTACTTACTTGTTTCTTCTATGTATTCACTTGTTTCTTCCTTGTACTTACTTGTTTCTTTTATGTATGTAAAGAAAAAGTATTGTTGTGGTGTCGGTTAGATTGAGAATTGTCACTTGTTATGTTATTATATGATTTTATTGTAAAGTGTCAGTTTGTTAGAAGAAACCATAAAAAGAAAGTGATATAATAAACATAAATGTCGTTTCTTCGTTACACAACTTAGCAACACAAGTGTTTTATTTATCAATTAAATTAAGGAATCAAACATCTACATTATAAAACGACATTTATGTTTATTATATCACTTTCTTTTTATGGTTTCTTCTAACAAACTGACACTTTACAATAAAATCATATAATAACAAAACAAGTGACAATTCTCAATCTAACCGACACCACAACAATACTTTTTCTTTACCTTGTTTCTTTCGTGTATTTACTTGTTTCTTCCATGTACTTACTTGTTTCTTCTATGTCTTCACTTGTTTCTTCCATATGCTTACTTGGTTCTTCTATGTCTTCACTTGTTTCTTCTATGTACTTACTTGTTGTACCCCCGACCCCGGTTTTAGGCCTATGACGAAAGCTGGAAATAATATTACTGCAATCCTTCGCGTTGGCGCTTGCTTACCAAAAACCATCAGATTCTTCCTTTATTGAGGAGATAAACCCAAAATACTCAAAATAATAGGTACCATGTATATTGCATCCTCGCCCACGTGATTGATCCTGGAAAGGATTTGTGCCTCCTTGTAACGTTTTAAGCTTCAATGATATAGATCTAAGGATCTGCGGCGTGGGAAGATATGGCCAATTACATATTTTACTTGAGGGTTCTGATAAAATAAATAAAAAAATTTTTGCTCGTTAATTATAATGGATCAAATCTTTTTACCTTCTTGTCCTCTTGGGGACTATCCTCATATTATTACATAATATAACACTCGTCATCTTACTAATAAATCTTCTCTAACTTCACTATTTTGGTATTTTTATTTCTGAACTAGCAAGTTCCCGGCCCGCGTTGCAATGCCACTTTAATAAATAAATTGTTTCTCCCGGCGTGTCCTACCCCGTTCGTCTCATTCCCCTTTCGCCTCCCCTTCCCCTCCCGTGTCCCCTTCTCCTCCCATCTTA
Source organism: Glyphotaelius pellucidus (assembly GCA_936435175.1). Lineage (NCBI taxonomy): Eukaryota > Metazoa > Arthropoda > Insecta > Trichoptera > Limnephilidae > Glyphotaelius > Glyphotaelius pellucidus. Next base: position 20,693,156 of record OW386556.1, read on the forward strand.
CCCTCCCACGTTACCCTTCCACCTTCCCCCCCTTGCCCTCTCCTTATCTCCCTGCCTCCAAACTATATGAAATACATTCATTTTTCAAACTGAGTTTCGCCCGCACCACCTATTGCAATTTTTTTATACAAGTTCCATAACGCCAGTGCTCACTAGTATATATATACAAGTATATAAAGAAACCTCCGCGGGCATGCGCACAACAACTCACCAAAGTTTCACCGCAGTCGGAAGAATAGTGTAGGAAATAATTTCATAACGCCAAAGCTCACTATTTTGTACAGAAACCATCGCGGGCATTCGTACATGAAATCACCAAAGTTTCATCGCAATCGGATGAATGGCTTGGAATGCGTAAGGGGCAAACAGAGAAACATTAATGTTTTAAACATTAATTAAGAAGATAACTAGGCAGGTACTTCCCAATCTTCCTCTTCACATCTTTTTCCCATCAGCCTCACAACATACCCCAATTGGGGATGCCAAAGACTGGTTTCTGACCATTGGAAGAAGTCGTAACTCTTGCGTCACAATATATTCACATAAAAAGGACAAAGTAAAAACACAAAAAAACCACGTAAAAAACAATATTATTTAAGATGAAGCCATAGTAAATAATGCAAAATCACACAAAATCATGTGTTTTTGTTTTGAAAATTTGATCGCTTAGAAATATTATAAATGCTTCAATTAAATAATGCGTGTAGAACATATCTTGGCCCTTAAAAATATCGGTCATTTTTTTATAAGTCTTTTAATAAGCCTAGAAAAAAATAAAGTAACAGGTCTTTAAAAAAACACTTTCAAGTGCAAACTCTCCTACTTACGAACATCTTTTCGGATATAGTTTTATTGCTTATTGTAGCAAATTTAGTTTCTTTTATGATAATCGCAAAAAAAATATGATATTTACGCCCGATATTCACAAAATAAAATAAAATATGCATATTTGCGTTGTTATTTCACAATACTGCTGGCAGCCGACGAATGCGGATTTTCAAATTGACCCTTATGTCGTTCACCGAAGGACTACTGGCTTGCCACACCCTACTTTCTTTCAAAACTCCCCTGGCCGGAGCAGGGAGCGGACGTGTGACTCCACGTCGCTCGGTTCCGTGAAATCAATTTTAAATTTCCTCGTTATTACAATAAACAATGTGTAAAAAAGGAGTTAATGTTTTTTTAGGTCTTTACGAAATCAACCTGTAAAAAAAAATTCTCAAATACCTTTTTCAACCGTTCCAAAAGCTTTTTCTCAAATATTTTTAAACTCCTCCCACAATGGGCGTGAATTCCGACTTCGATTTTTCCCTGGACTATTGGATCCCCTTAATGTTTATAAGAGTAAAAATAAGGTCATTGTATTCCAAACAAGAAAATACAACTTCTGCATTTTAATTAAACAACAAGGTGGCATATTATAAATGCTGTACCCAAAATTTCTCTTCAAATCGTCCGATGAACCACGTATAAAAAAGGGATATTTTTTAATCCTTTTTGCCAATAAAGCCGAATACTAATGACTGTAAATCCGCTAAATCGTGACGCTACAATAAAAACTTGATTTACGTCGACCACGTTAAAGGTTCCTTGGCCCCCAAAAAGGTTCAGAGAAATTGAATATGTGCGCTAAATAAATATTTTTATTAGGGTTCACGAAACGAAGCACAAGGGCCTTTAATTCCAAAACGAGTTCAAATCAGGGCGTATTTTATTTACGATTTTACAGGGAAAGGTGGCGTTACAAAACTTTGAAAAGATTAAATCGTAAAGTTTTCTGGTTTAATCTCGCTTGTAGCGCTTTGAATTGAGAGGTTTTGGGTACGATTCTTGACGCAGTCCAGAAATTTATTGACACAATTATTATTATAAACAAAATAATTTTGGTTGTGGATGTGAGTGCGAATGTCATTCTAAAATTTAATTAAAAATAGCTGATCTGCGTGTGGTTTAAAACCGAGCTCTTAGAAATATTTTTGGACTTCAATGGGACACCCATATCAGAGACATTTATTCAGTTTCTGGTATTCTTCCAATCACAATCCTTCCTAAACATGAAATTACAGGCATCAACCTGCAAATTACTTAACAATCGACTCACACTAACATCAAGACATCCACACACACAATACTCGAAATAGCAATAAAATTCGCGTACTTCAAACACACGCTACAGAATATGGGATAAAATCTCTGAACTATATTACCTACACACTATATAATTCGTTTCCAGATATGTGCAAGGGAATCCAACAAAATTAATTCAGAGTAATGCTTTAAAAGAATATTTTTTAAGTACGTTTAAGAATGAAACTATGTAATTTTCTTGTCATGTCTTATTTCTTTTTCTCTCCTTTTCTTTTGTTTTTCATGGGTTTGTAATCATCCACATTTTTATTTCCTTTTCTTTTTTCTTCGTTTGTTTTCTATTGTTGTTTGTTTCTACTTAATCTGCCTTGTTCTTTTTTCTTTATTTGTTTTCTTTTGTTGTTTGTTTCTACTTAATCTGTCTTGTTTTTTTCTTTATATGTTTTCTATTGTTGTTTGTTTCTACTTAATCTTTATTTTTTTTCTATACTGTATGTGAACTTATATTTTTAACATCGTAAAATCGTAACCTATGTAAAATTGTAACTATTTTCTCCCACCTACGAATTGTAAGTTCCTCCCGTCCTAAAATGAGTTCTGTAACTAATCGGGATTGGGCTAGCAAGAAGTAAAAACAATAAAAATTAATAAATAATTATTTTTACTTGAAATATCTACGTAGTTATGCCACGCGTGTGGAATAGTGCTGTACGTGTAAAGGAATGTTAAAATTAATTAGGGATAGAAGATCGGTACAGTCGATTGTGTTATTAAAATTCTATGTATAAATTAATGTTACATCAGCTACTATCGCCATTGTTGCAAAGTTTAAAATGTACGTTCGATGTTTTTGATGAATTTGAAGGTAAGATATTTTATAAACATGTATTGTTCACATAAGAAAAATAATATGATGTGTTCATTCATTATTATTGAAATTTTACCTACTTTGTACAAAATTTCACACTTACTCATCAAAATGCAAAATAATAGTGTTCCACGTCATATAGTGCCTAGTAGAGACGGGCGAGCGTGTTCGAGCGAGCATGACTTCACACGAGCATTTCTGTATACATGTCTGCCGGACAGATACATCCACACTAGTCCCAGTGAGAGGATACACGTGACTTCATTTTTCTATTATCATCTGTCTTTTTCGTTTTCAAACAAGACGCACTAGAAAGAAGAGGATGAACGTCGACCAGCTATCGCTGGGACTAGTTTACAGAAATGCTCCTGTGATTTCATGTTCAGCCAGACACGTGTATTTTCCGTACGTGAATCCTAGGCTCCTCTGCGAAGTCAAAACGATGAATGACGAATACAAAATGTTTACGATAATAAATTAACAAGCACTTTATTTATTAAAGAGCAAAACAAGAAATCACAAAAAAACACGTATCTACAATTATAAATGTTTTTATTTTTCTTTACTCGAGGTCTCGCGGCACAACTGCTCTTCAGTTCATAATAATTTGCTTTTAAAAATGGAAACACGTTAATTGAGTTACAGACCATTGAATAACATTCCTTTTCTGCAATTTAATGCCTTTTGTGTTACTTGGGTATATTTAAAAACATATCACAATATATATATATATATATATAAAAATCAAAATGTGTTTGGGGATTAGTGAGATATGAGTATTGCTATATTAATTAAGCAAAGGAAATGTTTGAAATTTTCATAATACCTTCTTGAAACCCCCGCGAAGATATCTGGATTATTACAACCACATGACAATACATCTGAAATGTATTTGATCATCACAAAAATTCTTGCAAAACTGTCCAAAATTTGAGAAAATAAAGATTGTTAAATCAAAATTCAATTTTCAAATTCTTTAAAGTACCTACTTACATGATAATTTGAATTGAATCAATAATTATAGATATTTTAAATGGGTACCAAATTTCATTGATTGTTCTCATAACATTTGATTGTTCTTAAAATATTAAAAAAATGAATATTAGTGACACATTAAGGAATGAAAATTTAAATTTAAAAAAATTGTAATAAGTGGCACGCAAGCTATTTAAAAACTGAATGTACTGGGACTGAATATATGGAAAGCGAGAGGGGGGTTGGTGGGACGGGGGGGCAGGAGAGGGGAGAGTGAAGGCGGGGAAGGTGGAAGTGGAACGCGGTAAGGGAGGGGACGCACGGGAAAGGACATGCAGGGAGAAACAATTTATTTCTTTGAATATGACATTGCAACGCATGCCGGGAACAAGCTAGTATGTTATAATAATAAGTCTATTTATAATGAACATTTACATGTGAATGAACGTGTGCACGGATAAACATAAAGTTTGTTTATAATATTTGCTTTGTTGTATTATTTCCATTACTTTCAAGGTCTGAAAATCTCTGCATAACATAATAGAAAAATCTTCTCTGTAACTTCTACGGTTATTTTATTATAAGATATTATGTTAATTTACATCTCTGACGTAAATAGTAAAAACACATTCCGAGAGACAGGTAAAAAAAATGACGCAATAACGCAGTTAAAAAACATTAAATCCTAGCCATTAATTAATTTTTAATTTCTGATATCTTCTCTCCAAAATACATTTTAAAAGACAGTTGAGAATATCATTAAACCAAGTCCAGGTGTTCGATTTTTTGTACTTTTTTATCATTTTCTTATTTAGCTAAATCGCCTCTACTCCAGATGAAATAATGATCCACAAAGATCAACAGGTATAATTTAATTATGGCAAATTTTAGATTAGATTTTAACCTTGTATGTTACTTCTAATCGTGACCACCTTTGGAACACCAAATATGTTTTAGAGAGAATTAATAAGTTCTACTTTTAATTCAAACTATTTCTATGCTGGGCGACGTCCAGTCTTGTGAATATTGGTATTGGACGGTTATTACATTCAAGTTTATTAAAACAAATATAAATTTCTTTTAAATCAATAATTTCGTGGGTGAGAAGATAAATAGGTGACTTCGGAAATGTGATTGACGACAAAAGAAAATAGAAGAGGGTGTATCAAAGATCCTTGGGGTACACAGAAAAAAATTGAAAACATGGTTGATCGAAAGATTCCGTGGTTTAATTATTTTCTAATTCGAAAATAAAACTCCCAAAAATAGAAGTGTAGTGAGAAATTTGCTTGTACATGCTTTGTCTAAGAGTAGCAGTTTTTAACTAGCAGTTAAAAGTAGACGTAGGCACGATGGGGTAAGGTGGGGCGTTTGCCCCACCCTGGCTGGCCGATGAAGGACCTCTGGGAATGTCGACCGAGTCGCGTTTTCAAATTTACAGCACTTTATAGGATGGTTTTTCCTTCTTCGTTCAAATTCTTTGTATTCTTGGTTACTCCTTCAGGGCTCTCGCAAGATTCTAATTTTTTTGTTAAACGAAGCTACATTTATTTATTTTTAACTAATCTAGATCTCCAGTGTCCCTGCATACGTTGCTAGGAAGGAGTATGCAATGTAACTGGAAAAACAAAATGCAAAAACATAGGTTAGTAAGACAAATGTGAATTAAACGCAGCAAAAGAAAAAGAGACATGGAAAGCTGAAATTATTGCAACAGACCTTAAATTTCAAGAGACTTTTGGGGTTATTTGTATTAATTTTTCATATTTCTAGAAAGGACAGCCGGACAGCCGCACCAAATTGCTACTGATTAAAAAACTAATAAGTAGGTATTTGTGGTAATGCGTTCAGAAATATGTGAACAAGATCAGCTAGTTGGTTTAGGGATCCAAAGCTATTCCGACAAAGCGTCCCGGATTCAATCATCTGATAAGTAGGTAAGTCCTCCATCAAGCATATTTCTCCATTGTAATAATGGAAGTTGGATGAATTTTTATGAAATGTTGTCAAGTTATTTACAAATTGGGAATTTTTGGCTTTCATTTTAAAAAAGCATCCAAATAAACGCTAATGCTGAACATCAGGCTTCCGTGTTCGAGGGTTAATGCTCTTGTCTAGGAATCCGAAGGCCGCGTGTTCAAATCCCAGCATGCGCAAATAAATTTTGTTTGGATTTTTTTTTGTTATTTAACACTTAATTAATTAAAAATAATATGTAGTATTTGCACCATGTTCAAGATACTAAAAGACCGTCGGTCGTTCAGAATTGAAACATCACGCTTCGCTGGAAATGGCTTTAGATGTTCATCTAAATTTCCAGGCACTTCCTCGCCTTCCTCTTCTCATGTCCTTTCCCTCCCCACCATCTTCAGCCTCACAACACAGCCTTCAGCCTCACAGCCTCCTACTCTAATTGGGGATCACTGGCTCCAGACGGTTGGGAGCAGTTTGGACTCCAGTGCGGTATTCAAATAAAACATGTATATTATATTATTAAACATTTCTAAACTTCCATTAAAATTCTGTTTCGACGAATTGTCACCGTGAACTTGACCGTCTATTCGGATAGAATTAATTCACGACCAGGTGATAACGTAACATTATCAGGAACCGGTTCCGAAAAACTAGTCACCGGTTCTGTGGCTGTTGCCTGGTAATAGGTACCTACATAATACATAACGCTAAATGGAGCCTACTTGGAGCCAGCAACATTATGCGCATAATAATTTATTTGAATCTATTAACGTGAATTGGGCGGCGTTTTCAAGGAAAACTGATGGATTAAATAACAGTTGGAAGAAGTAAAATGAAACGAATACCGTAACATGGGGCAACTTTGTCGTCACGGATATCTGCATAATTCTCGCCACCACTCAGAAAATTACTAGCTTCTTTTTTATTTTATTATTACTCGATTTTTTGGGACATCATGACAATGAGCGCTTTTAAAATTACCTGTGACTATTCACGGTTAAGGTACCGTGACGGCATAAAAAAGGCAATAAACATACGTTCCGTATCACAATCATGCTGCAGGTCTTTCAAAGATGAGATACACAAAGTCATAATTTTCACACACGGTACCCCTACTATACTAGCCGAGACGCTAATTATTACTATACTATACTAGCCGAGACGATAATTTTGAAAGTCTAGAATGTAGTTTTATTTATTTATTTATTTATTTAAAGAACATTATGCATTGAAAAAAATCGTGTTATTTCATTCGCCATAATAATAATAATATTTGGCTTATTTATAAAGTGCCATTTTCATGAAAAATCATCTCAAAGGCGCTGTACATACAAACATATAATAAAATAAAATTAATAGATAGACCTACAACTAACATTTAAAATTATAACTAGTGACTTACATCTAAGACTAGCGACTTACATCTAAGACTAGTGACTTACATCTATAACTAGTGACTTACGTTAAGGATGTCCCTGTGTTTTGACGGGTGAAGTTTACAGATTGGTTACAGTTATTTAATTATGCAATTCAATATGATAATAATAGTTAATAAAAATTATAACTATACAATTCAATTCTATGTGAGAAGAGGATGGGACTGCCATGGACGGAGGCCGAAAATTCAGCGCAAGACAGGGGCGTATGGAAGGGCCTTGTCGCCTCTTCGGGTCCCCGACCAGAATAGAAGAATAAGGAGAAGAAGATGGTGATGATGACAATTCAATTCAATTTAAGTAACAAATTTTACATATCATATTTTCTAAATGTAAGAATCCATTGTGATAATTGTTTTTTAAAGGTGTGGGGTTGGGTTTCAGTTTTAAGTTCTCAGGGAGAAGGTTAAATATTTTAGCTGGGTACATGAAATGTCTTCAAGCAGACGTGGTATATAGTGCAGGTACATTGTGGTGTCGGTTGGTTATTGTTCTGGTGGTGTAACTGTGATGTAAGAGGATTTTTTTCTTAATTTGAACATGAAATACGTTAGAGTAAATTTTAGATGGAGTTGGCGAAGAGTCGAGTGGAGGAGTATCTGCTCTGTCGCTTGTTGATAGCACGTATTATCGTTTTATGGGCTTCAAGTTACAAGGATAACATTGAAATGTGAGTGTGAGATTACAAAAATTCCAAACCGTCAAATGTCAATGCTTTTTCTTACACACTAAATAACGACAGTCAAAAAGAGACAAACGGTGAACGTACGTCTGCACCTCCCAAAGGAAAAATACAATTTTTATCATACATCTTCCTCAAACGTATAAATAGTCGCGTGGTTGAGCTGTAATAAGATATCTATTTTTTCCAAGAGAAAAAGAAGTACTTTGGAGGAAACAGTCACACGTATTTTATGTGTCTTATCTTTCTTAATGTCTAAGAAAGAACTGCAGCATTATAACGATAAGGAACGTATGTTTATTGCCTTTTTTTTGCTGTCACAGTAAATCTTAACCGTAAATCGTAACGATAATTATAAAAGAGTCTAATGGCGTTTTGAAAATAAGTGTCCAATTAGTTTCTAGTTATATTCAAACATGATGATTTTTTTTATTCGCTTATTGAACAATCATTAAAATTATTGCATTAATATTATTTGATGATTACAAATATAGGTAGTCCAACCAAGTTGAATTGTGAAATTTTTTTTCAGATATTTTCAGTCAGTGAAAAGCATACATATATGCATTTACTACAGATATCATCGTTTACCGAGGTTCCACGACACCTTGAAAGTGGCTAACACCCATTTGAAAAGAAATTAAAAGTTATGAAAAAAAAAATTTTAAGCCCATAAGCCCGTAGCCCTTACCTAATGTAACCTATTTGACCAAATTTTTTTTCATCACTTTTAATGACTTTTTGAAGGAGGTGTTGAAATTGCATGAGTTGTCTTAAATTGTTGATGTCTTACGAGTAGTTGTCCTTAACTACTCGAATATTTTAGCTTGCATATAATTTGTATTTTTTTAGTATTGGCGTGGACACGCCAGTGCAAAGTTACCCCATTTTACCCTATCACACACCATTCTTACTAAAAGCAAGTGCTTCATTATAATCCCATTATTTGATTGTGGGTATAATATGATGGCGTCTGAGAAGCGATTGTGAGATTTTACGTAGGTACCAAAAGCACAAGCGTCCCGACTGCTCAAATCTAGTGGAAATCCTGCACATCCTTGTGGGGTTTGTTATGAGATTGTCGGAAGAAGAAAAAGAGGGAGATTGGAAAGAAGAAGGTTAGGAAGTAGGTACCTGACTACTGATCTAATACTGATCTAAATCAGGTCAACAAACACGGCTGATGCCATTTCAAGCAACGTTTCGATTCTGATTGGTTGATTTTCCACGACAATTCAGAATCGTGCAATTTCAACACCCTTTTTCAAGTTATGAAAAAAGTGAAATATAGCAAATAATCTAACCTAACGTAACTTATTTAACCATTTTTTCATCTGAGTTGTCCGGTCACCGTTTTTCACCAGGGTGATCCTGAGAGTATCTACTATCTGAAACGTTTAAGTAGGTAGGTATTAGCAATATTAGTTGTATGACCACATCAGACTCGGTAGCTCGTGACGGGGTACACTTGTAATGTAATGGGTATACATTTCTGTTTTTACATTGTTCTCTGTTTACTCCACGTAAAATATCTTAGTAAAATCTGTACTTAGACATGTGATAAGTGCTTGTAAAAGTGCCTACTTGGATATTAATTATTTATTTTCTCAAAATTCCATTCTACACACTAATCTATCTGCTTATGTAACTTCTAGAAGGCCCGGCCTAGTTTTAAGTTTTAAAGCTCTTAAAAAAATACATATAATTCTTGAAAATAATATCTACGGGTACATTCCCCACGCCGAAACGACAATTATATGATATCGAAAAATCGCAAAGTATGCTCTAAAAATTATTATAAACACATGTTTCAGTTATTTTACATATATGAAAAAATTCACAGTGTTTCTTTATATGCTGTTTTAGACAACCCCCACGATATTTTTGCTCTATTTTAAACGAGTAGTTAATTTGAATTAAATATTTTCACAATTTTCGCTTAAATATTATCGTTTCGCGTTCTCTCTACTGTTCATATTTACATATCTCTCCTTCTTCTTCTTTATGAGCGGGAACTTCCGGGCCTTTTAATTAGAGTTCCAGTTGACAGTTGATCCGCCGACAATTGGCCCCCAGGCGTACTTATATACAATATGCAATCGGTTTAGGGAAAGTACGGTATACCTAATTACACAAAATATACCTAAATGACCCCGAAGGGATGTGCAGTGAGGAAGTACCACCGAATAACAAAAGAATAAAAATTTTATTAAAACACAAATATCTTTGTAAACATATTTTCATTCATATGCATCAAGGAAAAATCTGCTTCTCTATTAACTGTGTAAACCAGCACATACGTACAAAAAAATGGACACTGTGTATAAATTCGTTTGTTAATTTGTTAATTTTATTTGATATTCAAACTAACTTACTCTTTAGGATATTTTCTAAGTCGATTTTAAAAATTGGTAAATAATGCACAAAAAAATAGAAAATATCATTTCGGGGGGGCCAACTGTCGGCAGATCAACTGTCGGCAGATCAACTGTCGGCAGATCAACTGTCGGCAGATCAACTGTCGGCAGATCAACTGTCGGTTCACCATTAATTAGTTATCTGGTAAATTAAAATTATACACAATTAATTAATAATTCATTATTAGAAGATTATTTGAATAATGTAATATTATTTAATCAAAAAAGTCTTCTCAAGTATTTTACGCTGTAATTTTATGAAAGCACCTGCTAATTATCTATTTTTTTTTACAAAAGGATGACTCAATCAGCAATCAACACCTCACTAACTCTGAAATTTATCAATTAAACGTTGATTTATTTGTTTTTAACGGGTACCTACCTACACCATACATTATGCTGACGCAACCGCAAGCGGAATTTAGCCCGCAGGTTCGGCTCGCGTGTGTATACGCAGCCTGAGGATTTTTTTTAATATATTATCTTCACACAGGACACCCTGATAGCAACCATTTCCCTCGGAGACTTTGTTATCTTTGGTAATGGTGAGTGGTGAGTTTCTTTTAAGGAAAAAAAGCAGTCTTGAAGTTCGTATTGCATTAGGGAAGAACAAAAGAACGAGTCGTAGAAACTGCCCATTCTCAAGGGCAAATGTCAACAGCTTCATTCAGAGAGTCCACATATCTAACGGACAACACATTCCCAACTAGTAAATAATTAATTAAGTTATAAATAAATAATAGAGTCCGGACAAACCTAAGCAAGGACAAAAGTTGGGCGCGTGTTTGGCGCGTTTCCTGACCGTAAACGATTCCGAAGAGAACAATGACGCTAGATCCTCAGAGCATCTTCCGTTTAAATACCGGTTGTCGCGGCCGATGCCACGACACGAGAATGTATAAACTGTAAATCCTTTTTGACGACGAATAGACCATGGATTGTGTTCTGAAGTATGATCGAAGGAGAATAGGTTTTGAGAGGAAGTCTCTTACCTTTTGACGGCTTCTTTTGGCGATTCAGGATCGATCCTGGCTTCCCAATATATTTGCACAACACCAGGTTTCAAGCAACGACACTTTTTATTTAATAAAAACGAAATTTTCTATTATTTGCGATATTTCGAAAGAGCGAGTTGTGAGCCATGTCACTATCAAATTGCAACTGTTACAAGTAGGTAATGCAAACTTGGGTGGCAATATTGTTCAAATTTTCCACATGTAGGTAGGAACATCTTCTTCTTTTCCTGGTAGAGACTTTGAGGAAAGGAGGAAGAGAAAGGAATACATGATTGAAGGACTTATTTATTTATTTTATTTATTTATTTAAATTGGCTATTAATTAACGCTGTCCGAAACGTTGGCTAAAGAAGGAGGTTGCGCAACACGGCATAACACCCCAAAAACAAGTGACGGATCGTGATATTACTTGTATTTGTAAAAACACTGTACAATGCAAGCTTGTATTTTTTTTAATCTAAATTATAAGTGCCGCATGTGAATCCATACTTAATAAAAATATGTTAATCAATGGCAATACATTTCCCATTAATCGCAAAAGATTGATTGAAATATTCTGTGTGAACTTTAATTAATGGCAGTGCTAAAAAAGCTGCGTGGGCGGTAAAACGCGAAAGTACTAAAAAGTAAATAATTAAATCGACTTGAACGAGTTTCAATTCTCAGAAACGCAATAAATAAATCAAAACAACAAATTTAAGACAGATGCCATAGAATAAAGGACACAAGAAATGCGATGCCGTGTTTCGTGATAGAAATGTCTGACCGTAATTTGCTTAAAATTCAAATACAGAGCTGTTTTTTTTATATATTAGCTCCACACAATAGGAAAACACTGTCAGGGCCTGTATGTGGACGATACTCTCAGTATCATCGTGGTGTGGGACCACCATTCAGAGTTAAAACGTTGCTTGAAATGGCTTTAGCCGTGTTTGGGACCAGATCTGAAGCCAAGTATCTCTCATCTTCCTTCAACCCATTCAAATGACCTTCAGCCTCACAGTATACCCTAATTGAGGTGCCAAGTCTCACTGGCTCCAGCAGTACTTGGGACTCTTGTGCGGTATTGACATAAAAAATATGTGTCAGAGTGTGCAATTCACACGCGGTAGAAGTGAAACCTTTAGAAAACTAAAGTAGACAAGAGTAGGGAGGCTAGGAAGCACCACACAAGGAGGAGACCGATTATACTGTCTCATTCCCTGGCAGGCTAAATCCTGTAGATGTACCTACGTGTTTATCTCTTTTTAGTGTCGCTATTTTTCGTTTCATCAAGTTTCAAATCACAACGCCGCTCCAGAAGTTTTCATTCAATAAATAAATAATCTGTGATCTTTGAGGATGCTGTGTGGAGGGTCTTTTGGGGGAAAGCAAAGAGAGGAGATCGATCATAAAATATCATTCTCTGACAGGCTAAATCCTATAGATGTATGTGTTTGTCTCTTTTTGGTGTCGCTATTTTTCGTTTCATCAAGTTTCAAATCACAACGGCCCTCCAGAAGTTTTCATTCAATAAATAAATAAACTGTGATTTTGGGGATGCTGTGTGGAGGGTCTTTTTGGGAAAAGCAAGGAGAGGAAGTTCTGGGAAGGAAAAAGGATGAGGTGTGGGTAGGAATCTGTGGGTCAATGCGTTCAGGAGTGAAGGACGTTTGAATCCATTCCTCCCACCGCGGTGCTAGGCGATGGGTCGAGAAAGTCCGGCATTAAAGTCTGTCGTGTACGTCTTGCTACACCCTGTATATTTATGCTAACAAGTAGGTACCTAACAAGTTTCATTTTTCAAACTCGTTTGCGGTGGAGACAAGAAAAATAGACGAAGAAATATGTCCCGAAAGCGTGGTCAGGAGTCAGGTGTTTGGTGATTATGTATTCGTTTACCTGCCTGACCCCCACACTGTCGAATGAATTCTTGGAAAATCATTACGAATTCGAAGGTAACAGTACAATCGAAGATCAAACAAGTTAATCTTAAAATAATCGAAATGCAGCTCTGTGCTACCCTTACGTATAAGTTTTTCTTACAATTGTCTTTTTTTACGTGAATAAAGTTCCAACCGCCCGGAACCAGTGGGACGGACTACGGCATCCCAAAAGAAAAGAGATTGTTATTGAACTAGCAGAACCGGCCACGTTGCTGTGGCTAACGAAACACAACCTTTATTACCAACGCCATCCGTTAATTTGCACATATATCAAATCCAGACGCCCGCTTGCCAGCCCGCTGCCCGCTGCCTTTTTTTTAAATGAGCTCCATACAGAAGAAGATGACATAGGCCCTGAGGAAAATAATTTCCCTCAGGGCCTATGTCATCTTTGGGGATGCTGTGTGGAGGGTTTTTTTTTTAGGAAAGGAAGGGGAGGAGAGTTCTGGGAAGGAAAAGGGTTTAAGGGGTGGGTAGGAATCTGGGATTCAGTGTGTCCTGGTCATCCGCCTCCAAGACCTAGACAAACCGCACCCCATGAACCCGGGCACCCCTGCTAAATCACCAAACGTAGCGAACCACTTGGGGTGACCTATGGCAGAGGTGTTGGTTATCCAATAAAGGTTCCCGGGGCGGCGGTACCCATTCCCGCCTCCCCGCCTGTCTGCCAGCCCGCTCTCTTTATTTATATAAAAAAAACCTTGACAAATTATATACCTAAAAACCTTCCTCATGAATCACTCTATCTATTGGTGAAAACCGCATGAAAATTCGTTGCGTAGTTTAAAAGATCTAAGCGTACAGACAGCGGGAGCGAGTTCATTTTATATTATGTAAAGATTGTATTATGTTAAATTACACATGTTGTATGAATGTGAATTAGGTAAAGAGTGTGTGCCAAAACCGATTTGCATGGCGGTCCGTCCTCTCTGCCTCTTCCTGCGGTGAAACGGCGTGATCAGTTTTAAATCTTATGTATAAAAATTAAATTCTTTTTGTTTGTTTGTTTGTTCGTATTTCATACGCTGCCATACCATTCATCCGATTGCGATGAAACTTTGGTAATTTGTTGTACGCACGCCCACGAAGGTTATATCTTAATATATATATTTCTTCTGTCCATGTGTATGTCACTGAACTCCTCCTAAACGGCTGGACCGATTTTGATGAAATTTTTTGGTGGGTTCAAGGGGATTCGAGAATGGTTTAGATTCACAATTTGGTCCACTGGAAAATGTTCTTTTAATTTTTTTTTTTTTATTTCTAAGGAGTTGTTAATTTTGAAATGTTTTACATTGGATCCGGCAGACTGCGCTACCATCGCAGTATCGAATATTCAATATTATTCTATTTTAATTCTAGTTTGTCCCGACAGTTGTGTACAGGACAGCGTCTGTCGGTCCGCTATAAATAAATAAAATAAATTGTGGAACATTCCAAAATTCTTTCGGAGTGTCAGGACCCAAAGCCTGGAATGGACTGCCACACGACTTAAGGATGATCACAAATTCAGCGGAATTTAGAACTAAACTTAAAACCCACCTTTTCAGACAGTCATACCCTTAAATTCAAAAACCTTTCACCTTAACCTTCAATGCCCGCGACATTGTAAAAATAACTCATTTGTTAAAAAAAAAAAATAAAATAAAATAAAATAAAAAAATAAATAAAAAAATAAAAAATAAAAAAAATCAGTTATAAGCTTTATGTAAGGGTCATTTCATGAAGATTCCCTAAAGACTCCTAAATTCTCCAGTCTCTCAAAATAAATACAACTATACTTTTGCCACTAATCTTTTAATGTAAATTCATGCAAAGTCCAGTGTTTTAAATATAATGCCCTCCGCGTGCAAGACCGTATCTTCTGCAACTATCTTAACGTATCTATTAACTTTCTAATTTCTCGGAAGTGACCTGCCAGGTAAGTATGTTTCTGTATCTGTTTGTAAATAGTTAAATTAGATAGAACCTAGGAATTAATAATAAGCTGTACAGCGCCCTTGAGGTGATTTTTCACAAAAACGGCGCTCTACAAATTATCCAATTATTATTATTATTATTATTAGAATACTCTCGAATGTTGTCCTGAGCGAAGCCGGGTAACTCAGCTAGTAGGCCATATAATATATAATGGTAAGTTCTGGCGTAATGAAATTTGTATAAATGAAAATGAGTGTATTTTATATATTTTAGCCGCAGGGAAAAGGCATGAGGGAAAGAGTAATGAAGAAGGTGGGGTTAGCGGGAGGGATGACGCGGGAGGGGAAGGCGTGAAAGGACGCGGGAACGGGAACGGGGACGCTTGGGAAAGGAAATGCGGGGAAAACAATTAATTTATTTGCATTGCAACGCATGCCGGGTACCAGCTAGTTACACATAATAATTTTGCCCCCTAGTTATTATGATATCAGTGATTGAAAATTAACTGCGGGGTCCTCCTACCCTTTCCCTTCAACGTCCCTGAAGTAATTTACGCACAAAAGATTAACCCCCTTACTAATAAATGTGTTTTAAATTTTAAACAACATCAATTGTGTAAAATTTATCAAAACAACCATTTATCATTCAGTAATGATTGTTTATCAGTAGTATTAAATTTAAAACAAATTTATTAGTGAGGCCCTAAAAATAGCCCGCGCAACTTAATTTGTTCCCCTTTCCCTGATTGGCTGATCTCTCAATTTGAATATCTGTGATTCTAACAATTTGAACTTTTGTGCAGTGAACATATCTATTAAAAAGTCTGTTTTCATAAATAAAAAAATGCAATACCAATTAACATTTATGTATGATTTTAAATTACACGTTTATAAAATGCAAATCATTCTTGGTGACAAATATTCTTCAAAGTCAAAAACATCAAAATCATAATATTATCATAATAAATATTATGCATTATTGGCACATTCAGACTTCAATTATTCAAATTTCAGTGACGTGGCGACCAACTGCCGGGCTCCAGGGTAAACTTGAGATTTTGTCAAAGGGGGAGATTTTCTATTCCGCGCATTTAGTATTATATAAAATTATATTATGAGGAAACGCACATTATGAGTCATGTAAGTTCTATTATTTATAATAGAACTTACTGTCGCTACAGAACTTCACTGTATAACATTCTAGGTGCGAATAACACATATTCATGACTATTAAATTAATTGTATCTAATATTTTTATATTACTTGCGTGGCAACTTTCCCTTAACTTTCCCTTATCCCTCTCCTCCCCTTACCGTTCCCAAACCAAATACCTATTTTACAGTCTATTTCAGTTATAATCACACTTACTTTATTGTTGTGTATTGGTTTATCATTTTTTGTTGAATTCAGATTTGTACTATTATTTTTTTTTTTTTAATTGCTGCTTAGTTCTGATTTTTTTCTTCATTTTTCTTAAATATTCTAGTTTACATTTAGTTAGTCTTGTTTCTAAATACCTATCTATGAACATTAATAATTGGTCTGTTTTTTTATCATTCTCTTATGTTTATTATATTACTAAGACTGTTTATGTTCCTTAAATAAATAAATATCATCAACTTTCATTGATTCGGTGAAAAACCGTCATTAACTCTCATAACTATAGTGGAAATCAATTGATTGTTTAATAAAATTACAGTAAATTCATATGTATATATGGATAACAGTTTCTTTTTAGAAAATATAACGGCCGGTTTTTTTAGTATACTGAGAAATGTCTATTTTTTCAATTGTTCAATTTGTGTAATTCTATCGTATTAATAGAGTACGCAGGGTGTTAAGGGACGTACTTGACTTACTTTATCCAGTGATTCCTGACATTATTTGGAGTAAAAAATGTAAATGAAGTTTTGGTCTCCGGTGTTTTGATGGTTTTTTTTTAATTAAATCATAAAAAATCAGTAAGTGTTGGACAGTTAGGATTGGAGTGAGAGGTTGGATGGTTACTCGGCTGAGTGAAGTTTTTTTGGTTGTTTTTGAAGAAAAAAAACTTAAAAAGAAAACACCGGATACCAAAATTTCATTTACATTTTTTACTCCAATGTCAGGAGTCACTGGTTAAAGTAAGTCAAGTACGTCCCTTAATACCCTGCATATGTAATTAAATATATATATTTTACTCCTTTTTTATTTCTTTCCAGCCGCACCGGTTTAGAAAAATCTCGTGCACTTCTTAAAACAACGATATTTGCAATTCATTTCTTAATTACTATAAAATAGCAAGATTATATATGTAAGTCCATTTCTAGCACTTTAGATATGCAATATCCAGATTTGTATGCATTATGTTTGGACTAGATCGACTTTGACTTACTATCCCCATCGATATTGACTTACTTGGTTGAAGCATGGGCCCCAAAGATATTGAAATATAAGAGATGTGCTATCAGCAGTTTTTACTTGGTGGGACTGTGTTTCCTGACGTCGCCGATATTATTAACCAATACTACTGCATACCTTCAAAAAATCAACTAAACGAACGAATTCTTTCCGTATTCAAACTATTCCCATTAGACGGTAGTCCGCCGACGGTCGGGCGGCCATCATAGCATATCTCTTGTATTTCAATATCTTTGGTGAGCCCCGTACGACTGCCCCGTCTGCCAAAGCAATCGGCACCACCATGCGCCAGTGAAATTATGCAATTTATTTTTATGTCTAAACTCTATTTCAGGAGACACTTACAACCATTTGTAGTATAATTTTAACATCACGTGAACTTTCAGAGGCAGTTTTTCCTGCATTCTGGCAAAAGTGTAGAGAATTTTTCATACAATATTACATGGTAGTGGGATATTCCAGTTTGATCATAAATATGATAAATGTAATCAAGTTTACAAGCACGATTTCAAAAGTTACCATTTTTTTAAATATCTTTTTTCATTCGAATATTTTTACTCAAAACTGTTTTTTAAATCAAGACACAATCCTTTTTTTCTAAGAGCATGCCACAATCCTTTTTTTAAGATTAAGTTATTGAATTTGATTTGGAAGAGTCTGGACTTGAGATGTATTTGGATATTGTAATATCGTCAGTTGGAGTGATTCTCCGTTTAATTTGAGAGCTTATTTAGTTCTACGGCGTGATAAAGATTTTAAATAATAAACTCGTGCACTGCTTTGAATGCAAATTCATTAGATATGATCATATGATTCATCGGAAAACGACGGTGGTGAAACATAAGCAGCATGTATATCGTCTTGGCTCGTTCATTTCTTCTGAAGTGCATCGAATGTTTCTTTCGGGACAGGTTCGACACGGCAAATATATTATGCTTCTTCCACACCAAAGCCAACATTCCAACTCCGAACTTAGTTGGCCGATCGTGTGGTGGCTGCGGCCAACCCTCCAACTCCGAACTCCAAAATGGCGAACATCGAACAGCTGATTCGGCGCTGCAGGTGTCTTATCAGACTACAACTGTGCAGACAATGCTTTAGTTTCCATAATATTGATTTGAATTACGTCAAACAATTTTTATACCACGCTCCCGTAATAATATTGCGCAGACTGATTAGTTGGGCAAACACGCAAGAACCATTGGGCCAACATGCCGATCGCCTCGGAGGCGATCCCGGGCCAACTCAAACTCCAATCTTCCAGCTCGAACTTCCAACGCACGAACTACCCCTCCACACAATCGTGAAGTTTGAACTTTGCGGCATTGTGGCCGTACCGTTACAGTATGGTATGCCGATAGCCCAGTCAATGAACGCATTGAACTGGAACATGCTAGAGGAAAGCTGAATTTTTGCAGGTGAATAGTACTTCTTATGTGGAGTATTTTCCAAAAAAGTCCCTACCCCTCCCCCGCTTGCTTCCTCCCCTGTCCCCTCCCAAACTTTACAATTTTAGAGTTCTACAAAATCCATTATATCTCTTAAACTATTATATGCATCTGAAAAAAAAATTCTCCGTTAAACTTCTTAAAAAGTTGTCTAAAAATAAGTTGTATATTTGTCTTTGTTATCTATTACGGTTTGGCAAATAATAATGACATTGTCGCAAAAAAATATTTTTTTTTCGTAAAATTTTGATTTAAAGGTGAATATTTTTTTTATCTGGGAGGACACGCAAAAACATTTCATATAATTTATTTCCCAAATTTAGTAAGCTTTAAAACGATGTATAATATTGCTTACCTTTATTCTTAATACTGGTCAAAATCCGATTCGATAGCAGGGCGGCACGGCGTGCTTGGCGGTCGGGCCTAGCTCGCTGTGCTTGCAGATGACCAATTTGAGCTTAGGTAGGTATTTATAGTTTTAAATTGAAACACCGAGTACTTTTTAATTGATTCACGATATAAAAACGCTTTAACACTAAACTGTATAGTAATAGTAGTAATGGAGGCGTTCTTACCTTTCTTTAAAAAAAACGTCTTCAAATAAAGGTGGATGCGAAGTTAGTTCAAACTCAAAGTAGGATTTGAGCTTTGCAGGACTATCACATACGCGTAATATTCTATTGAATATCTGATTAGGGTTGATTATAAATTCTTTGTTTCTAACTTTGTTAGATTTATTACTGGCTTGAGTATCAATCATATCCGATCTGTGTAGTTTTACTTATGAAAAACTTTGCCTTGCAAGAAAATCATAGCTTTGAACCCTACCTCATAAGCATCGTCATATGTTTTAGTTGAGTCTGATACTAATCTTGAAGAAATGCAAATTAATTCACCAGACTTTCGAGCAAAAGTATTGTGCGTCACCAGTATGAATTTTGTTAAGTCTTGGTTATCCCGTAACTGGCTCTCCCTAAGCTCAACTTTTCTGCTCACTTTTCTTGTAACTTAAACCCAAGAAACTATGAAAAGCTTCACTGATTGAAAGGAATAATGGAGCTCCTAATATCCATTTACTGAGAAATCCCACACCCTTGCGTAAGTGCTCCTACTGTTTTTAATGACTTCATCAAGGATTGTTCATGTCAATGCACGCATCAGTCCAAACTCCTGAGCAAAACATATTGTTAAGTAAAAACATATTGTAAGTTTTGCTGTCCGACTTGTCGCTTTGATCGTGTTTTAAGTGTCGGTGAAATGTTTAAGATTTATTGCAACTGATTCGTCTTCACGAGCTAATTCATGTGGCATCTTCTTGTTCACAATATTTTTTTTATTTCACGAGGAAAAAGTGTATCATGAGAGTCATTGCAAATTATTTTGATGATTGCAGCACCTGTAAGAACATAGGCTCTTGCATAAGAACAGCTCTTGCATAAGCGTGTCCTTTTATCATGTGTATCACTGTGGGACCTCCGTACACAGTTTTCCATAAATCTTCGAGCCCACTTTCTTCCGTGATCCAATACATCCCAAATATGATATTTACAAAAGAAACTTCCTAGTCGTACAATAATTTTTGAAATTTCAGATGATCCACCAGCCCCCGCTACCATTCAATAGGTTTGAGAAAAAGCGGTTGGTCGAAGTTACAATGTCACACAATCGTTCATAAACCCCTTCGAGTTACATTTTTAATGCACAATGCTAATTTTATGTCACTTAACCACAAATAATTGGTTGGAGATACAAAAGATAATGAATCGGCATGCTCTTTTCTGAAAGATATACATTCACTGAGATCTTTGATGGTTACATCTTTCAAGCCGCTCTTTTTTCTCTTCGCGTAACAAGGTTGAAGGATATTTTCTTGATTAACGAAATTTCCATTTCATCACTGAAGACGAAGTACATCTAGACTTTTAAAATTAGAGGCTGGATTGATGCACATAGCACTTTATTCTTCCCACGGCATGAAATGTGCTTAGGCCATCAAATGTTTTTATATTTACGTCGTCATTTTCGAACACAAATTGTGTGAATGTATCATCTTCGATTGTAGGAGGCCCAGCTCTTATTACAGATCTTTGGTATCTGTCACCTTCATGACACGACGAACAAATGCCCAATGACGACAACACTTCTATTAAATTCTTAGATCCGTACATTCTCTGTAGAAAACACAAACTTGTCTGAATTGATGACAAAAAGACCTTGGCCTTGCAGATGCTACTATGGCGTGGTTAATTACTAAACGTCTTCTCGTAACATCAGGTCCATTATCATACAATCTCTTCTTGGTTACAGTTAACGTGACAGATTCAGAGTTTCAGGAACTAAATCATCACCCCCACGACTGATTTCCGGAACATCAGGATAGCTTTCACAATCATGTGGCATTTTTTTAAATATCTTTTCTGATTATTTCTGCGGCAGCAAGTACAATTCTTAAACATTCCAGATTTGCATTCTTTTCTTTGTTTCTGTACCAGTCGCCTAGTATTTTATAACTTGAGTGAGACATGCACATGACAGTTTTTCTGCCAAAAATACACGTATACATAAAATCTTGAAAATAGTCAATTACTTGTTTTTTAGGAAATGTATATAAGTACGGAAGATCACTGCCACAAATGTCTTTTACTATTTTCCCTAATTTCTCTAATATAAACTGACATTCGTCAGTATTTTCTAAAAAAACTACAGAGTTTAAGAAAATTTTTAGCTGAATTATCATATTTAGGTGTTCCTATATACTGAGTTGGTTTACTTTTACAGAACTTCTTGTAGCAAATGCCATGATAGCGAGCTTCTGCTACGACCAAATGAAACACACCTAAAAGTTTAGATTTTATTTTTGCACCCCATTTGTCATCTATTATATTACAATGTTTCCCCTATTTCTGGTCTTAACACCAAATGTATTTGTTAACGATATTTATGAGATAGTTTAAGATCAAACGCTGTTTTTTATTATCACAAATAATACTCACAAATAGTTCTCCGTGAAATTAAATGTATTTTCTAAATGCCTTAGGAATGGCTGAGGTGTACCTACTGGTCAATAGACTACAATTAACATTTGTAAAAGCTTTAATATTGCTAGGCTTATTATACATTTTTCTACAATCTACGTGCACAGTTGGTTACGCTACCTAAAGTGGTTATTTTAACATAATTATTATCTCTTTCAATACTAGCGTTAATTAGCATTTGTAACCCTTTCTTTACTTTAACAACATTTCCTGGAAGGTATTTTTTTTACATAAAATACACAATAAGTTCTCTTCAGACATTTTCAGTGGTTTTTTTTTATTTATTAATTGTTAATTAATTTTTTCTCAATATTTTAACCTGATGAAGGAGGGAAAACGCACAAAAAACTTGATACACGGCTTGGCGCAACCACGTCAAAATATAACCACAAAACCGACACACACCTTAACCTTAAGACATATCTTTTTTTTAACATATGAGATCAAACTGACCATATTTATTTATTTTTTCGTTTGTTTCAACTTGATAAAACAGTCAGTAGCGACACGACAAGAACGACACGTCGCTTGGCCTCGCCACTCCGTGTTACGGCCAGCCCGCGCAAGCCGTTGCGTTTGTCCACTATTTTCGATAGAAATAAAAGATGTAAGTAAACATTGTTATGCATGGTTTTAAAGCTTATTAAATTTGACAACTTATTTGTAAAAAGTATTTTTTCATATTTTCTCAGACAAAAAAAATATTCAACTTCAAAAAATAATTTTGCAAAAAAATAATTTTTTTTAACAACAATCTCATTATTATTGGCCAAACTAATGCAGATTTAAAAAAAAGTATTATTATAGAATTTTTAGGCAGTTTTATAATAAATTCAACGACGAAATTTTTTTTCTGATTTATCTTTTAGTTTACGAGATATAATCGCTTTAGTAGAACCCCACATTGTAATGTTTGGGAGGGCACAGGGGAGGAAGCAAGCGGGGGAGGGGTAGGGACTTTTTTGGAAAATACTCCACATAAGATGTACTATCCACCTGCAAAAATTCAGCTCTCCCCTAGCATGTTCCAGTTAGGGCCTGTTTTTTGTCTAGATTGACTGGGCTACGAATGCATATAATAATATTCGTAGTCAAGGGCGTATATATAGGAGGGAATTTAAAAATTTGTGTGCAGTTCACACGCGGTAGAAATGAAACATTCAGAGAACTAAAGAAGACAAGAGTGTGGAGGCTAAGAAACACCGCACAAAGAGGAGACCGATTATTATTATTATATAAAAAATGAAATTTTAAAAAAATTACAATTTTTTTTTTACGATGCCTAAAGCCTTGTTTAGGATTTGATCGAGGATACACGGAGGCGTTTGGAGGCCCCCCAGGACTGAATAAAAAGCTTGTAAAATTACGTCAACTTTTTAAACTAGGGGAGGGCCTCATTCAGCTTTGCCGCCCCAGGCCTCTGACGGGCTTAGTCCGCCACTAATAATCGTAATGAATAATTATAGTTGTCCAGAAGTTGAACAAATCTGGGAAGATGAGTCATGCTCTCAATTTTGCATGATATGACAGGAAGTTATTAAGACCAAATTGACCATTCTGTGCAATAATTTACGATAAAAATCTACATACCTACTCACACGCTTTTAACTCGATATATCATGTTATTATAAATTCGAGGTTAAGAGAAATTCCTCGCCCACGCGTTCTTTAAGAAACGAGAATTAAATAAACTTAAATTCCATTCCCAGCAACACATGCAATTTTTGTCATCTGTGTCACACTCCAGGCAAAATTATGATGGCTAAAATGTTATCGTAAAAAAAACTCTTCTTGTGATTGAATTAACACGAATTTTGGTATTTTTTTGTTTATTTAGTCTTAATATTACACACTTCTTAGCGTAATGTGGATACTAGTGATGGGCATGCGTAATCGAAGCATTCATTTCGAAAAGATCGATAATTTTAATAATCGAATATTTAATATTCCAAAACCAATCTGTTGTAATTCATTAGAACCTTTCGTTTTATAAAAAAAAATCGTTTCATTGTATAATATTCATACTCACAATCTCAAAAATATTCCAATAGTCAATTTCCATCAAAACGTTTACGTTCTTTCGAATGAAAAATCTTAATTAAAAATCATCAATCAACTTTTCGTGAGCTAGATTCAGTCGTAAGTAAGATTGTGGAAAGATTGAAAAATACAACATTATTGATCTTGTTGTAAATGATTTTTGTTTTGTTCATTTATACAATACTAGCTTTTCCCCGCGGCTTCGCTCGCATGGTATTACGGGAAATTACTGTAGCGCTTGCACTTATCAATTATCTCCCCCCCACCCCATCCCCATCCCCTCCCGCATTCCATATATTCATTCCCTTACATTCAGTTTTCAAACATTTCGCCTACCACCTAAATTTCATATATAGCTCAAAGAAAAAAAGAATTACTTATCCAATTTTGTTCATTCGTTCGGAATTTATGCGCTTACAAACATTTCGGATGTTTATTTTTATTTAAATATTTGGAAGTTCGTTAATATAATAAAAAAAATACTCTATTTATCATTCAGTCTTTGAAATCGTTACGAATTATATTTTTAATAAAGGAACTCAAATCTGACATTTATTCCAAGCTTGTCCAAAAAAAAAACGAATTCTAATATTTGAATTTTCTGCAGTAGTAGCTGACCAGTAGACTGAGTACCTACCAGCATAGAGCCCCAAAATATATCAACATTGTTTCCATGGAAAAGATTTTTTTCTGACGTTAGCAAAAACTCGTTTTTGTTAGCGACAGAAAACGTATAACAAATATAATATATTAATATTTATAATTTCATAACGCCACAGCTTACGATCATATACAACCTGTAGTCTGCGCATATAATTTAGCTTTATATTGATGAAAGAATTATTAAAGTCTTTATATTGTGTTATGCGTGAAAAGGTCATAAACAAACTCGAGCAGTTTCGCATTTATAATATTAGTATGGATTATAAAGATTTTTTTATTTTGGGAAAGATGAGCCTCAATAATGTCATATGTATTTTTCAATCTTAGCACTCTAGCTCACTGAAAAGTCACGGACCTCCACAGCTAAAAATTCGATTACCTACTCATTCGAATGTTCGGTAAATCGAAATAGTCTTAAAAAGTCACTGGAGTGACCAGTTTTCGACAATCGTTTTTTTTAGGTATATATTGTTGTTGAATTGTTAGGCATTACCTATTATTTCATGAAATATAAAACATCGTTAAATATAAAATGCCACACCGCGAATGCGACAATTTTTCCAAATTGATACAGTTTTTTACACTGACTCCGCACAACAAAGGTGGCCCTGAGGAAAATAATTTTCATCAGGGCCTAAGTCATCTTTGGGGATGCTGTGTGGAGGGTCTTTTTGAGGAGAGGAAGGAATGAAGGTCTCCAAGACCCATGTTATAGGACGGAGGAAACACAAAGGCTGGCAAATCGTTCCTCAGCCGAGCTGTTAAACCCAAAAACGAATTCGACGTATGAGATACGCACAAATATGTTGGGCGCGCGTTTAGCGTATTTCCCAACTATGCTCGTCAGTGTCTGAACTGTTAATTCGAAATAGCATTCGATTATTTCAATGTTTCGGAATCGAATATTTCGACTGTCAAAATGATTATTTTTTGCCCATCACTATTAAATAAGTTGTTCCTTTGCGCCACATTCAGACAAGTATACAAATAAATCCGGGGTCTATTTTACTCCCCGTTTGATACGCGAATAGACTATCAGGAACATACTGTAGTGTCGCGTTTTATGTGGCTGGCTGTCAGATGTCAAATGGGAACCGTATTTTCTCCTTTTCGGGCCCTTTTAGAAGTGTAAAGTCAAACAATAACAATAATTAAAGCGTTATCGAGATTCATATTCAGATATCAATTAGTGGGAGTCACTGTCAGGGGTGCTTTTCTCAAAAAAATATTAAAATAGTTTTTTTTTCCCGGCCTTTACTAATTGTGAGTTTCTGTGTATTAACGCCTAAGGTCTCGGGCGTATTTCGTCATAAGGCCAAAATATTTCCGCTTTGCAATAAATTGTTTTTAGAAGGAGATAAAATACACTTTGAAATTTTATAATTCAAAAAAAAAAAAAAATTATAAATATAAGTATAAAAATTTTGAATGCAAACACAAAAATGTTTTAGAAATGGCTCACTTTATGTTTTTTCTACCTAAAATTACTGAAAACTAAAAAAAATAAAAATTCCCAGTTTCATAATTTTTTTTTCAAATTGCAATCGGAAGCTTTGGCTTTATGACGGTGTACATTTTAATTACGGTGTGGTTAAGTTTTAGATTTGAATATAAAGCGCGATGTTTTCTCTTTTTAACACCGTTTAGATCGTATTTATCACCTTAATGTAAGGGAGAGAACGATTTCTGTCTATATGAGTCTTTCCCAAAAGCAAACAGATTAGCCTGAGGGGTTAATTACTAAAAAAATATATTTAAAAACAAAATAAATAAATTATTTTAAAATTTTAAGTGGCTCCTGTGTTAGTGTCTCAAGTGCAAAGTGCAATTAAATTTTGTGATTAATAATATTTAAAAAAATCTTTATTTCGAAAATTTGTTTTTCAATAATGTCAAGTGATTGTTTTAGTGAATGAAGAAAAAATTTAGGTGAGTCAATAAAAAAATTTTAAACCCAAAGTTTTGAGTCCATAAATAATTGTGTTGCTGGTGTGAGTTCTACTGGGGTATTCCCAAATTTCATCCGAAAATCCCTGGAATCCCTCAATTTGGGAGGCGGGAATGGGTACCGCCGCCCCGGGAACCTTTATTGGATAACCAACACCTCTGCAAGTGGTTCGCTACATTTGGTATTTAGCAGGAGTGCCCGGGTTCATGGGGTGAGGTTTGTCTAGGTCTTGGAGGCGGATGACCAGGACACACTGAACCCCAGATTCCTACCCACCCCTTAAACCCTTTTCCTTCCCAGAACTCTCCTCTCCTTCCGTTCCTAAAAAAACCCTCCACAAAGCATCCCCAAAGATGACGCAGCCCCTGAGGGAAATTATTTTCCTCAGGGCCTCCTGTGTGGAGCTCATGTAAAAAAAAAAAAAATGAAAAATGTGAAAACACTTGGATTAGCGATGTGTAGGTTCAGCTGGAGTGGGCTCTTGAACTCGGGTTCTTCGCGGGAAACGGATCCTACTCCTATTCCTTCTTCAAATCGACTACTCCCAGAGAACCCAGTCCTGTACTCCGCCACTTGCGATTCGGGTGCAGGGGCGCGGCAATCGCGGCGGTCCGAGCCACTCGCACTCGAGTCCCGGGTTCGCCGGCTCCGGTAAAATCCGTGCGTCTCGGTCCGAGCCACTTGCGAGTCGGAAGCAGGTCGCAGGTTCGAGTACTTTTGCAAGCTCCGGCTCCGAGGTCCGGCTCTGGTTGAACCCATGCGAACCATTCGCGAGTTGGGAGTGGCTCCTGGGACCTGCTCCAAGAACTCAAGTCCTTTTAAAAGGATACGTCTCGGAGGCCTCTGGCAAAATGCAGAACTTACCCATTTCTAACTTGGATGGAATCTATTTGAGTTATTTATTTATTGCATGATCAATGTCTTCCACAGGGCTCATATTTTTAGGATAGCTTCATCCTTTGTTAGATTAGATTGCTGGAGGGTTTTCTATTTCACTGCAGTAATGGCGCAATACATAGGATATGAAATAGGCTAGTGTAGTAAGTTATTTATTTACCAATGAGCTGTATAGTCGGAGAGATCAAAGATATGGTCAAAACAAACAAAAGATATGGTCAAACAAGTAGCTAGCAACAGTTGTACAGATAATACAAAATACTGAAGGCTAAGGTACGTAGACGAATTATTAACGCTTAGCGGAATTGTGGTATCCCAGTGAAAACACATACAAAATAATAAAACCTAATGTAGCAGTGAGCTTTTTAAAATAATACATATTTATATTGTAGTAACTAATACTGCCAAATATACGCCATTGTCAAAAACTTCATAAAAAATTTGAAAACATCATATTTACTGACATTTTTGACATTCAGTTCAAAATTTTGAAGTTAAAAAAAGGTCAAAAGTTCCGCTAAGGGTTAACACAGGGAAGGGGTTTTTCCGAGATATCGCAATAGAGGTTTCAGATAAATGTTGTACTATAAATTAGAAATACTGGTTATAAATCAGGAATACAAAACACTGTTCTGAAAATTTCATGTAAATCTAATTGAATGGAGAATAATTGGCAAACTTAACCCTTACGACACTGGCCTCTTCAAGGCAGTCTATCCCATCGGGCAGCATGTTTTGATAGTGTACGTATTGTAGTTCGTAGTGAAACTTTATGGCTCACGTACGTGACATCCGCACGCAGGGATAGCCGCAGACGGATCGCACATTTAAAGACATACCTGTATGATAAATTGTGTCATTGCAGTTCTTTAGCAGTGGAGTAGGAATGGGTCAGTTCAGGTCAGATCAGGTCAGGAGGGGAGAATATGTAGAATAAAAACAGGGTTTCAATTTATGACAGTGTTTATTTTATCATTTGTATGATATTTTCGATAAGACGGACTCGGCGCTCCATAGATACTCGTGGTTATCGTCAGCCTAGTTAAAGTGTCAAGAAATCACAATTCAGTTAACCATAATAATAATATTGTTGGAAATCATTCGGGCATTCGGGCAGCTTTATACAGTTCTGGGGATAGGCGATACTTGGAAACAAACAAACAAACAAACTCTCCAATCGTTCCATCCAATCTGAGGTAAATTATTTCAAATATCTAAATGCGTTTTATCAAGTACCCAGTCAAGTCTATAATATTATTTACAAGTGCGACGAGCGCCTCCCGGGCTCACCACTCACACCGCTCACATCACTCACTCAGCGCACACGCAGGCCGGTTACAGGGCCAGTCACGAAGATAAAACTAGGTTGGCTTATAAAAAAATAACAATAAGACACGACGCCGGGAGAGCTCGCCGCCCTGCTCGTCGCCGTCGCAGGACCCTTAATATTTTATTAGCAAAAACAAAATTGGTTAAAAACTTATGAATGCTTAATCTAATTAATAATAAAAAAAAAAATTCATCATAATATATAAACAAATAAGGAAAAAATCCCATCACAATGATCTTTACGCTAGTAGACTACGGCTAAACGGTCAACAAATTACCCAATCTCTCGTTTGGCGACTAAACCCAGCCGCGGTCTCATCCCTTCCTCTCACTTACGGCTAGTATGTTCAATATGTATAAAGTATTATGTATACGGCTTAGCGCTAACTTACGCTAAAGCTTTATTTACACCACAATTAGAAATTCACTATTCAAAGAAAGGTGCAAGTTGGAAATGTCCACCAACAGCCGAGCAACAGCGTGTTTGTTCTTGAATTAAATTAAAATTATAAAAGACTAATAAAACATCACCAAGTGCAACAGTCCTTCCATTGAGAATCAGTTAAGGATTACTTGTTGATTTGGGTTCCAAAATGGATTCCAAAAATTACTTTGCCTAATGGGGCTTTATCTTTACCTTGTGTATACTATTTTTATTTTCTTCCTCTTTACAGAAATACCACACGTCTCTCTTTGCTCAAATTCAACAATCCATAAAGCAAACTGATTCGAGTTTTTTTATAAATAAACAAAAATAATCCACAAACCACATGATGAGAAATTAAAGAACATACATGATACCAAAACCTTATACGACATTCAGAGTAATTGAAGCTTTCAAAGTTTAATTCAAAATTGATTCAAATATACGACGATAATTTAAAAAGATGTGGATGTTTTTTAAAAATTACTATTTAATGTTTGAAAGTTATTTGAACAATTTAGAAAAATTATGATACAAAAATTCAAAAAAGAATTTGTGGGCAGTTACAGTTTAACCGCTGTATCTTTTAATTATTCAATATATAAAATAGATAAATTTTAATTATTCATGGTGACTGTAATATTTTAATAATTGCAAATGCAGCAGTGTTGCGGATAAAACACAACTGAAATGTTAATGTGAATATGTAGAAAAATTACAAAGGAAAATTCTCTGATTAAAAAACAAGAATAACAATTTTATAATTTTACATCATGGATTGATAAAAGTCACCATTCTTAAATCTAATGTGGAAATGTATCAAATAACAAACAATGTTCTTCTATGCAATTATGAACCTCAGCGTCTGGGAGACGACATCTCTAAATTAGTAAACATCCGCAAACACATGCAGTGAACGGAACAAAGTCATTGTAAAAAAGAAAGTAAAATAATTAAACTTAACAATAACAGATTCGGACAAGAAAAAGTTGAAAATAATAATTGATAATATATAAAATAAAAAACAGTGTTAATTATTTAAAAGTCGCACAGTCGCCGGCAGAAATGAATTCTGCCACATGCAATATAATGCATGATTAAAAGAAAAAAAAAACAACATTTGCATTTGTTACATCAATCAAATTTGTCATATCAATGCGGGTAAAACACCCTTCGTCAAATCAAGACATTGAATCAATCTGGTAGACCTAAGAATTGATTCATTTCTCGTGCGTTTCTCATTGTCGATACGCGATTGTATCGAGATAACGCTTTTTATCTCTTGCGATGATCTACAAAGATCGTGCCGCGTATTGCGGTGGTCAACTGAGCCTTCCACCTGTTTGAATGTTAATCCTCGTCGCTGAGCGGTTCATACTGCGAGGACATGAGGGGTTTGGGTTCCTGGGGCGGCAGCAGCGGAGGTGGTCTGGAAGGTTCCGAGATAGCCGCGTCCGAGGGCTGGGTGGTTGCGCCGGACCCGGCCACTAATCCCGCTACGTTCAGCGCGGAGAAGGGATAAGTGTAGGTGGCGAGGGGCGGTGGCGGAGTGCCCGCAGCGGCGGACGGCGCGTCAGAGTTATTGGGTCGCTTGCCCTCATCCTCCGTGCGCATGACCTCCACGATGCGGTGCGTGACGTATTCAAAGGCGCTGAGGTGTTGCGGCTGGTGGTGCAGGGGGGGCAAGGTTGTCAAGGTAGGTCCCCCGGCGGAGGGCAGGGGAGGAGGTGCTGGAGGGGGCACCGTGCGGCGGGGTACTCC